>OX451738.1:1437626331-1438178831 GCA_948472305.1 Vicia faba
GCTCAATGATTCAATATTCAAAGATAACCAATCACAATTACCACAAAAGTAACACTCACACCAATATCAAACATTGCATACCAATTCAATAATTCACATCGACACATGTGACTTCAATGCAACTCAATGAAAATGCATGTGGTACCAACTGTTATCCTTTCCGGTCCTTCCGGGTCCACATCTCCAAGACAGATAACCACCAACAAAAGATCGTCAGCCTTAAGCTTTCTAAATATTCGGCATTAGGTTTGGGACATGTCAATAATTCTCATGAAATTACCAAACATCGCCTCTTGACACAAATGATACATGTGCAATCTCAACAATCATATGTAATTAAGACCATCTCCATATTTTAATCTTACAAGCATATTTCACATAATTTAACAGATTTGAATTATCTTCACCAAATTGCACAACATACATATTTCATGTCATCAATCAACATAATGCATCCTCGTATAATTTAATTATCTCAACACATCATTATAATTTGTAGCAAACAAGTCCAAACAATATTATATTCAATCAACATCAATTCTCAACAATTACATACAAAAAATCAAGTATCATGTTTCTCATCAAAAGTCATCCAAAACTAATTCAAAACACATCATATAAATTATTAAAATTCATGGAAATCCTTTATAAATCATAAGCATACAAAATTCTCGGTCGTTTAAAACAAAAAGTAAAATTTTGCATTCCTCCAAGTCAGTGGTTTTCACGCTAAGCGCGGGATTTCGTGCTAAGCGCGCTTTGCGATTTCTGCAGAAAAATATGTGAAATCAACAGCGCACCAGTCCGATTTCTCATCCCAAAAATCCATTCAAACTCCTGTTTTTCACCAATTAAACACATTAAAACCTATATGTAACATATGGCATCAAATACAAACATCCAAACATGATTTCCAACACTAATTTCATGATTTCACATTCAAGCCCTAACATATCAAAATCTAGAAATTGAAGAACAAATCCCTAATTTCTTGTTACTACCCATCATATACCATTACATACACCCATAAATCAATGAATCTACACCCTTACCTTAGATGTAGATACTCTAGGATTCTTCTTATTTCTTCCTCTTTTCCTGCATTTCTCTTCTCTTCTCTTCTCTTGTTTTTACAATTATCTCTTTTTGTTTTACAAAACCTTATTAACTCTTATTTCTCTTATTGGGTTTAGCTCACCCCACTCAGTCTAATGTAATACATAAGGCCCATTAAATTAATAATTCTATTATCACACTTACTAACCCAAAACACACATAACACATATATTCAAACTAAATCAATTAATTCATATATTCACAAAATCACACAATTTAATTAATTATGATACTACATAATAATTAATAAAATAAATAGCTAAACAAAATAACTAGTAAATAAAATCGGGGTGTTACAACTCTCCCCCACTTAAAATATTTTCGTCCTCTAAAATTACCTCAAACAAACAACTCAGGATAAGACTCCATCGTCTTACTCTCGAGTTCTCAAGTCACATTTCCACTTGCCGGTCCTCCCCAGGCTACCTTCACCAAGGCAATCTCTTTACCATGAATTTTTTTAACTCTTGATCCTCTATTTGCATAAATGATGTCTCTAAAGTCAGGTTATCTCTCACCTGTATATCATCTAATTGGACCACATGAAATGGATTCACAATGTATCTCCTCAGCTGAGACACATGAAAAACATCATAGAGGATCAATAAAACGCGGCATCAACTTACACAACTTCAACGCTCGACTAACACTCTTTACCGGAGTAACTCTAAGAAACACATGATTTCCCCTCCTCAAATTGAAGTGCTTTCCTCCTCTTATCACGATCCTTTTCACGACTCTGGGAAGCCTTTATCTTCTCTTGAATCATCTTAACATTATCCGTAGTCTACTCGACTATCTCAGGTCCAACCACAACACTCTCTCCCGATCCATACCAACATAAAGGAGTCTTACACCTTCTACCAAACAAAGCCTCAAACGGTGTCATTCCAATACTTGAATGGAAATTGTTGTTATAAGTAAACTCAATCAAAGGAAAGTAACTATCCCAAGAACCTGCTTATTCCAATACACAAGCTCTCAAAGATCCTCAAGTGACTGAATCGCCCTTAAAATTTGACCATTTGTTTGCAGATGATAAGGAGAACTCAAATGCAACTTCGAACCCAAAGCATTATGCAAACCTTCCCAAAATCTCGAAGTAAATCTTGTATCCCTATCTGAACAATGCTAGACAGAATACCATGCAAACTGACAATCCTCTCAATGTACAGCTTTGCAAGCATCTCCATCAGATAATCCATCCTCATCGGAATAAAGTGAGCAGATTTTGTCAACCTGTCCATAATAACCAAAATAGCTTCACAATTATTCAGCATTCTAGGTAAACAAAAAAAATCCCTAAAAATACTATCCCATTTCCATTCGGGAATAGATAACAGTTACAATAAACTAAATAGTTTGTGATGTTCAATCTTCGACTTTTGACAAGTCAAACATGAATACACCAATTCCACAATCTCTTTCTTCATACCTAGCCACCAAAATAATTTCCTTAAATCTTGGTACATCTTAGTAGCTCGAGGATGAATACTCAATCCACTATGATGCCCTTCCTCAAGAATCCTCTTCTTCAAATAAGCTATATTCAGAACACAAACTCTATTGCAACATCTCATGATAGCATTCTGATCAATTCGAAAATTTTCACCTCGGCCTTGATTGATCAACGTCAACTTATCCACCAAAACCAAATCTGATTTCTGACCTTCTCGAATCTCATCAAGAATTCCACAAGTAAGCTTCAACATACCAAGCTTAACCCCAGAAGAAGTCTCTTCACAAATAAAACTCATATCTCAAAATTTCTCAAGTAATTGCAACTCTTGTACCAACAACATCGACATAAGAAAAGACTTCATAATTAATGCATCAGCCACAACATTCGCTTTACCAGGATGGTAATTCAAACCAAAATCATAATCCTTCAAGAATTCCAACCATCTTCTTTTCCTCATATTCAACTCTTTATGATCAAACAGATAATTCAAACTCTTGTGATCACTAAACACATCAAATCTTGAACCAAAAAAATAATGCCTCCAAAGTTTCAATATAAACACAACAGTAGCTAACTCCAAATCATGAGTCCGATAACTCCTTTCATGCACTTTAAGTTGCCTTGAATAATAAGCTACAACTTTCCTATTCTGCATCAACACACCTCCTAAACCAATCAATGAAGCATCACAAAACACAACAAACGGTTCTGCCGGATCAGGCAAAACCAAAATAGGAGCGGTTACCAACCTTCTCTTAAGCTCTTGAAAACCAGCTTCACACTGAGCAGTCCAAATAAAAGCTTGACCCTTTGCCGTACCCCAAATTTTCCCTATCTCTTTTACTTTTATCTGGATTTGAACTTTGCATCCCATTTGCACCATTTTTTTACTCGGTCATTTGCATATCCCGCATCTCATGGAATCAGGCACTTTGGTTTGAGGTATTAGGGTTGCGCCCTCTTTATGTCTAATTTTGTTTTGAATTTCTCTTATCAAGTGAAAGGTAAATTCTTTTGGTTCTCGACTAGTGGATCATGGAATGAATTTTGTTATCACGTTACAAGGTTGATACTTGCTCGAATTTATCAAAGCCTGGATTAGGGTTTATTTCCCTATTTGTTGGCCAAGATGCTAGGGTTTTTGGATCCCTATTTTCTGTAAAGATGTTTATTTCGCATGTCTCAAAGATGGCTCAAAGTTCAGTGCATTAGGTCAAGGAGTTCATCTCCTCTCATTTAAGGCCTTCTTCTTAAAAGTCTCCAGGTCACTGATTCGAGAGTTTGAAGGTTAAGTTGACGACTTTGGAGTTTGGGCACAAGAAATAAGCTTGGGGGTTCATGACCGTCAAGACATGTTTTGGTTGCTTAAGTTACAAGTTACTTGTGATGTGAGTCTCAAAGTTAAAGTTATGTTTAAAAGTGCAAGTTTGGTTCAGGCGTGATATGAAGATTAAGGTTTAAGTTACCGTTGTTTTGGGTTCGAATTAACCAAGGGGATTTAAATTCTTAAGCATTTATTTTGTGCAAGAGTTTGATTGGAGTCTGGAAGATAAGGCGCATGGTTGTTTGGATTACAGGTTACAACAGTTGTTTGTGATTTCTTGAAATTCAAGTTACAAAGGCAAGATGGATATTCAAATCATTCAAGTAAGAATTTCAAAGTTCAAACAAATTTCAAGAGTTGTTTAATTTTTGTACAACAAATTCATCATTCACACGATTTAAAGAAATATCATTCAAAGTACACTTTTTGTGAACAATTTAACAAAAGGGATTACAGTGTGAAATACAAACTACAATTGTTTTGTTTACAAAGAAAGAAATAATGTGTGTTTCTTCAAGTCTTCATCTTCAAGAAACGCATCCACTCCTTGCTAGCCATGATCTTCTCTTCACCTTGCCTCGCTTGCCATCCACTCCGCGTGTTCATGAAACAAGAAAAGTAAAAAATTAGCAAACAATCATCATGTGAAAAATTCCAAGCAAAAATTAATTGATAAAAGGAATTGGTATCTCATCATAAGGGTTTGCATTTGGAATCAGTTAAAAAGGGATTTATTTTTAATCATGGGCTATTTTTATCCCAATTGCAAATCACAAAAAGTTGTCATCTTTGGTTCACAAAAAGGGAAAAAAGGAAAATTTCCAATAAGCTAACAAGCAAAGCAGCATCTCTCAAGTGCAAACAGCAGCCGCGGGACAAATATGAAACCAACAAGTAAAATTGCATCACAAAAAAAAAAGAAAATAGCAGCGCATCAACAAAGCTGCAAGGCAAAACAGCCAAAGCCAAATGAACCCAAAAGGAAAAACAACAAGTAGCAGCAGGTTAACAAGTTGGCCCAATTCCCAATTCATTATCATGTCCTAAAGATATAAACCCTTCAGAAATATTAGAGGAAAAAAGCAGATGTGCTTTACATCATTGAAAGATGAAAGAGAAAAAGATAAAACCTGCATCATGCAAAAACCAAAACAGTCCAAACACCTATCATTAAACCAACCCACCAACTCAGCCCCATGCTGGAAAGTTCCTGCATACAACAGTCTGTCAAAACAGCCTTCCACCAACCATCCACAAGCCCCACAGACCAATCCTGCAAAATTGCCAAAAACAGACCTACAAACAAAGCCTAAAACCGGTTGCTACTACTGTGTTATTAGTGTCCCAAACCTGCACTAAGAGAGCCAAGATTAGCACCAAAATAGGCATAAGCAAAACCTGCGTTCTAAGGCCACAAGTCAGCTTTCCACAATGTTCAAATTTTACTAATCTTCCCTCCAATTTTCCACCCTTGTTTCATTATAAGAAGGGCCAACCAGCGAGAAGAAAAAGGGATTTTTTTTGCACACAGCCAACAAAAAAAACACACAAGAGCCAAGAAAAACGAAAATAGAGAACACGAAAATACTCCCTTCTTCTCAACCTTTGAATCACTAACCTTCAACTCCCACAACAAAACCAAAAATTACCACAAAAAAACATAACAAAAAAGGCACAATCACATATAAAGTTCATGGAAAACTCAGAGAAATATGAGAAACTTACCTTGAAAACTATTTCTTCAATCACCACTAAAACCCTCATTCTACAAAAGTCCTCAGAGCCTCATCTTATCCCTGTTCCCTCTCCATAAAAATACCTTCGCCTAGCCTTTTTCAATTCTGAAATTTGATTCTCTCCATCTTCATTCACCTTTGAACTCAGAATCTTCATACATCTTTAACAACCTCTCTACATTCAAGCTTAAGCTCCTACAAACTCATCAACAAACGTGAAGAATCGTGAAGGTTATCTACAGATTGAAAAAAAATAGAAGAAAGAATTCAGCAGGAAGCAAGACAGTACCTTCACGTCCTCATACTTTTCTCATCTTGTTCATCAATCAAGAAAAATTGTTGGTGATACTCTGATAGGTAAGTCGTACTTCAAAATTTTTTTATTCGATATCACACTTCCATTATTGTCATGTTTGAAGTCTGATTACGATTTGAGATGAGATATTTAAAAAATGTTGAATCGAATCAATGTGTGAGAGTTTGTTGATCCGCGACAGAGAGATTGAGATGAGAGTACGAACAACGATTGAGGTTGAGGGAGAGAAGATAGAGGCATCGAGAAAGATGAGGGTTTAATTGTTTAGAACAACGATGAGAAGGAAATAGAGAAAGTCATTAGGGAGAGAGGAATCGTTTGAGTTGAGGGATTGGTTTGCTTTTGGTTTCTGGGCGTGAGAATAAAGATGATGAATAAAGGTGGCTATTTGAGGGAGAGAGTGCAAAGGCTGTGAGGAAGATGAGCATGAGAAACCTAAAAAAGAGAAAGAGGCGCTGGCTTTTGGCAATTAGGGTTTTCTTCTCAACCCATCTTGTTTAGGAAGGAGGATGGGTCCGGACCCTGCTGACCCGGTCCGGCCCAATACGTTTTTTTGGTATATATTATTATTTTTTGGGTTTTAGTTTCATAAATCTTTTTTTTAAAATTTCTGGGCTTTGCAAAGAGTGTTTTTCAGCCCATTCTGAAATGCTAGCCATACCAACCTTTTTTCCAACAGTACCCCCAAGATCAATTTTGCATCTTACTTCTTATTTTTACATTTTTTATTTGATATAAAAAAAAAAGATTTTATTTTCTTAATCAAGTTATAATACAAATCATAAAAAATAGACATACTTTTAGAATTAGATTTTTTTTAATTTTCTTTCAATATTTTCTTTACTTAAAAATCACAAAAAAAAAATTAATATTAGAGTTTTTTAAAATTAGGTTCTAACTTACTTTCTAATTTATTGTTTATTTAATTTGATAAAATATATACCGAAATTTTTGAATTTAGGTTTGATTTTATTTTAAATTTTCTTTACTTAATAAAAATCATAAAAAATATTTAAGAATTAGTTTATTAATTTTCTTCTAATATTTTCTTTAATACAAAAATACAAGAAATTTTATTACTTTTCTTTTTAATAATTCATTTAAACTAAAATTCTCTTTTATTACTTTATCTATAATAGCCATTTAGAATAGATAATTTTTTGTAGATAAATTAAGTAGTTTTTTTGTTAGTTTTCGATTTGGTTGTATTGCTTGATTAATTGAATTCTTAATCGAACTTTCGATCTGATTCATCAAACTTGTACCCCCATCCCTATGTGGTATGTAATAATTTAGTATTTTGTTCTTTTGCTATTTTTTCTGTATGTTTAAATCGCTAATCATTTATATGTTGTCCAAAGTAGAACACTTGGCCTCCTCTTGGGCTCATCATCAATGAACAGGTATTCACCGACAAAATGCACACCCACACACATTATATAGTTTGGTCCTGGGCTATTCTACAATGACAACTATTCGATTGATTGTTTCAATTGGTCATTTAGAATACTAGTACCACGCTAGTCCCACTCTTTAGGAGCATGCGTATAGCCACCTCGTATGGGCTTTTCATTTAATTCATTGAAGCAATTTCTCTCCCCTTGGTCCACATACCAAGCATCTTCGTAAAGGGTCTCATAGCTGAGTTTGGGCATGGCCATTCTCACGAGGTTAATCAAGTTTTGCCCTTGGTTAACCATAACCCGAATCAACCACTTTGGTCCATATACCAAGTTTTGCCATGCACAAAGGGTCTCATAGTGGAGGGTAGGAGCACTACTCTCACGAGATTAATCAACTACGCCTCTTGGTTAATTATAACCCGATCCAATTCCCATACCCCAAGCATTTCATTTACATCTATCCTAATACTACACATTTTGTCACTTTTACCATGGTCACCATACACTACCACTCTTCACCAACAATGTCTCCTCTTACCTATAACATGCTCCCTTAGGATGTTAGTTTCCTCTTCTTTAAGATGCGAACTAATTAGACCTTAAGATGAAACCCATGCATGACAACCTTAGGGTTTTTCTAGTCTCCCTCTTACCCCCTTTTCTTTTGTAATTAAAACTTCATTCACAAATAAAAAAAATCCAAAAACACCTTTAATCATTACTTGAATTTATTTTAAAAACTCGCAAAAACACTTAACCAATCAAAACTCCCCAAAAGGGCATGTTATCTTCGTTCTACCGCGAAACCGGCCGTGCCTATTGCTAGAATGCGTGCGTTAATGTCACTCACTAAAAAACACAAACAAACAAACCATTTTCTAGAGGAACTATGGTGTTCTTATTCCTTCGTTGGATACGTAGGCAAAGGGTCGCGAAACCCTCACGAACACAATAATAAAAACCATCCATTTCCCCTTAAGCAAGCATAGTTGTAGATAAATACACCCTTTAAGACAAGCAAACAAAACGGATCCTGTTGAGTACAACGGATGTGAGGGGTGCTAATACCTTCCCCTCGCATAACCGACTCCCTTACCCTTTCTCTTGGTCACAAGACCATCTTATCCATTCCCTTGTGGTTCTATCGATATTTCCCCTTCCTTTGGGATAAATAAAGTTCGGTGGCGGCTCTGTGTTTTCTGCCGGTAGCCTCAACTGGCGACTCTGCTGGGGATTTTTTTACGAGTCTCTCCTAGTTTTTTTTATTCGTCTTTTTGGGTGTTTATTTATTTGATTTACTGCCACGGCTGCTTGCCGTACTCAGCTCCAAGGGATGGTACAAAAATCTGAAGAGTCATTCCAAGAGTACGCTCAGAGGTGGTGTGAACTGGCTGCAAGCGTCCAACCTACTCTCTTGGATCATGAATTGATTGATATGTTTATGGGTACTCTACGAGGCCCTTATCTCCAACATATGCTCGGTAGTACTTCTCTTTCTTTCTCTGATATGGTCATTATTGGTGAACACGTTGAGACGTGCATTAAGGCTGGAACGATCCAAGGTGCTCCTAACAATACTAACAACAATGCGAGCATTAATAGAAAGTCGTTTGCTGGTTTTGCCAAGAAGAAAGAAGGTGAGACTAGTGCCATCACCACCAACCAAGGAAGAGCTCCTGCATTTCCTCAATTTCGATTTCCTTATTTTCCTACACTTGCTGCTGTTTCCAACCAATTTCTTCCTCAAGTATATGCTGCTACAACTCCAGCACACTGGATGGCCCAACAACGGCCTTTCGCTCCGCAACCACATTATGTTCCACAACAAAAATTTGCACCTCCTCCAACTTATCAATAATAGAATCGACAACCTCAAGGTCCGAGAGCTCCTCAAAGAAAAAGAGCCCCTGAAAGAAGATTTGATCTCATTCCTATGTCCTATGCTCAGATTATCCCACAGTTACTTGCTAGTCAATTGGTTCAATTGCACAAACTCGGTCCACCGCCAAATCCTCTCCCTAGGGGGTATGACAATAATGCTCATTGTGAATTTCATTCCGGTGCCCTAGGCCATACAATTGAAAATTGTAGAGCATTCAAATGCAAAGTTCAAGACCTCATTGATGCAAAGGCCATCAACTTCAACCCTGTTAGTCCGAATATTCAGAATAATCCCATGCCTCCTCATCAAGGAGGAATGGTCAATGCTATTGAAGAAGTTAGTGAACGGGTTTTGGTATCCAAGGTTGACGAAATTAAGATATCTTTGGAAACTGTCAGAGAACATTTGTTGGAGCACGAGGTGCTACAAGAACTTCATGACTTATGTTAATATGTTCCTCCAAACCTGGAGAGTGTACTGATTTGAAGACGACTATCCAACAGTTGATCGATGAAGGTGTCCTACAGATAGAGAAAACAATCCGAAAAGAAGAGATTGATGTCCTGGAAATCCCCTACTATCTGAGAAGCTTTTCAGCAACCCCTAGTATTTCGTTAACAATTCAGGTTCCTACTAACCCGTTAATAATCAATCTCTTATTCCTCCTACAAGAAATGCCTCGAAGGCAGTTCTATGGGAGTATAATGTAGTCTATATTCATGGAAAGAAGTATGAGTGTACTCCAGTTGTTGACAAGAATGTTACCAACGTTGCAGAAACCAGTAACATGACTCGCAGTGGTCGGATCTTTTCTCCTCCACCACCGCCTCCTAAGGAAACTAATAGTGAATCTCAAGCTAAGGCTAGGGGAAAGCAAGTGATGGATAATCAACCCGAACCTTCGGTAGGACAAGAAGAGGAGCAAATTTTGAGAATTCTGAAGCGGAGTGATTACAAAGTAGTGGATCAACTCAACCAGACACCATCCAAGATTTCCATCTTGTCTCTCCTTTTGTTTTCAGAGACCCACCACAATGCCTTATTGAAGACTTTATGTTCCGCTCATGTTACCCAAGACATTCTGTGGCCCAATTTGAAGGAATCGTAAACAATATTACCATGGGAAATTGCTTGGGTTTCTGTGATGATGAACTCCCAGTTGAAGGCTGAGCCCACAACAAAGCGCTAGATGTTTATATGAAGTGTTTGGACACTGTTTTATCTCGAGTTTTGGTGGATACGGGTTCTTCACTCAATGTGATGCCTAAGGCTACTTTGTTTAAGCTGGATATGGATAGAGTAATGATGAGGCCTTCCACTCTAAATGTTCGACAGTTTGATGGTTCGAGAAGATCTATGGATGGAGAAGTGGACTTACCTGTCAAGATCAGTCCCCACACTTTCTATTTGTCATTCTATGTTATGGACATCCGTCCATCCTATACTTGCCTTTTGGGTCGTCCATGGATCCACGTAGCAGGAGTTGTGACATCTACTCTTCATCAACGCCTGAAGTTCATTGTGAATGACCAAGTTGTCGTTGTTTGCGGGGAAGAAGCCATAGTGATTAATAATATGACTACCTACCGTTATGTGGAAGTGGAAGGCGAGGTGTAGGAGTTTCCCTTTAAAGCTCTGGAGATTGTTACTGTTGACAAATTCCCCGTCGTGGAATGTAAGAAGTCTGAGACACCCCTGGCCTTTTTGAAGGATGCCAAAGCCCTCATAGAAGCTAGACTTCCCCATGACAGTTGGGGAAGATTGATTGAAGTGCCAGAGAAGAAAGATCGTTTTAGTCTTGGGTACCAGCCATCATCCTCCTTGCAAGCTGGTTGGGTTCCTCTGAAAGGACATAAGGTTCCCCCAATTTCTGAAGTGTTCGTCAGTTCTGGTGTAGTCAAAGAAGGACAAGTGCTCTCCACATATGTTGAAGGTGACGATGAAGATGTTTCAAGATTTATCTATCAAGTTGCGCCAGGCCAGGAGCTCAGCAATTGGACTACCGTGGACATCCCTGAAGTTGTTTTCCTTGATGTTTAATTTTCTGTTTCCATTTAAGTCGTATGTCCTGCCCAAGGCATACTGATGACTTGTAGAAGGGCCCCCTTATGTTTCAATCTCCGTTTAACATTGAATGAAAAAATATCACTTTTGCATACAATTTTGTTCCCTGTCTTTTCTTTTACTTTTACTTTTTAAAATAAAAAGGGAAATACTTTTCTTTTCATATTCTAAATATTCTTTTGCACTTTCTAAAAATAAAACCTAAAATCATCGATCATGCAGATCCGTCTCGGACTCTGTTGGAAATGATAGTGCTATGGCTCCTTATATCCTTGAGAATTAAGTTAATCATGCTAACGAAGATAGTGAGGAAGATTGTGAAGTCCCTGAAGAACTAGACGGGCTCTTGAGACAAGTAGAGAAGGTAATCCAGCCATATCAAGAAGAAACAGAAGTCGTCAATCTCGGTACTGAAGAGGTAAAGAGAGAAGTCAAAATAGGGGCCGCCTTGCAAACCAAAGAAAAGAAGGGTTTGATTGAGTTACTTCGAGAGTATCCTGACATCTTCGCCTGGTTGTATAAAGACATGCCCGACTTAGACACTGATATAGTAATGCATAGATTACCACTCAAGCTAGAATATCCCCCTGTAAAGCAGAAGCCAAGAAGGACCAGACCTGACATGGCTTTGAAGATCAAAGAAGAGGTTTAGAAACAGCTCGAAGCATGTTTCCTATTTGTGATAAATTATCCGCCTTGGATTGCTAACATTGTGTCCATACCTAAGATGGATGGTAAGGTGCGCATGTGTGTCGACTACCGAGATTTGAATAGAACAAGCCTGAAGGATGACTTCCCGTTGCCTCATATTGATGTATTGGTTGATAATACTGCTCAATCTTCGGTGTTCTCCTTTATTGATGGGTTCTCTGGCTATAATCAGATAAAGATGGCTCCGGAAGACATGGATAAACAGCTTTCACAACTCCTTGGGGTACCTTTTGCTATATAGTCATGCCTTTTGGTCTTAAAAACGCGGGTGCGACGTATCAGCGAGCTATGGTGTCTCTCTTTCACAACATGATTCATAAAGAGGTCGAGTTGTATGTGGACGACATGATTGCGAAATCACGGACTGAGGAAGAACATTTGGTCCATTTGCAGAAGTTGTTTGATCGTTTACAAAAGTTCAGGTTAAGGCTTAATCCCAATAAATGCACCTTTGGGGTTCGATCGGGAAAGTTACTTGGTTTTATCGTAAGTCAACGAGGAATTGAAGTAGATCCTGACAAAGTAAAAGCAATATAGGATATGCCGGTGCCGAAAAATGAAAAGGAAGTATGAGGTTTCCTTGGAAGGTTGAATTACATAGCCAGGTTCGTTTCCCATCTTACTGCTACCTGTGAACCCATCTTTAAATTGTTACGCAAGAATCAGGATGTCCGTTGGGATGAAAGTTGTCAAGAAGCTTTCGAGAAGATTAAGCAGTATCTTCAAGAACCACCAATACTCATACCACCAGTTCCCGAGAGACCTCTCATTATATATTTGACTGTGCTTGAAGGATCTATGGGTTGTGTGCTCGGACAACATGATGATACTGGACGAAAAGAACACGCCATTTATTACATGAGCAAGAAGTTCACTGATTGTGAATCAAGGTATTCCTTACTTGAGAAGACTTGTTGTGCCCTTACATGGGCAACTCGACGTTTGAGGCAGTATATATTGACACATTCTGCACTTCTGATATCTAAGATGGATCCTATAAAGTACATCTTCGAGAAACCGGCACTTACAGGTAGATTGGTATGGTGGAAAATGCTTTTGTTTGAGTATGACATCCAGTACGTCCCACAAAAGGCTATCAAAGGTAGCATTCTTGCTGATCATCTCGCTCACCAGCCATTGGAAGAATATCAGCCCATGAAGTTCGATTTTCTAGACGAGGATATTATGAAACTTGATGATAATGAAGGACCTGAACCAGGGGAGCGGTGGACTCTCACGTTCGATGGTGTGTCAAATGCTATGGGTCACAGAATTGGGGTATTTCTGACCTCTCCACGCAACACTTATATACCTTTCACTACCAGATTATGTTTTGATTGTACGAATAATGTGGCTGAATATGAAGCTTGTGTGACGGGCCTTGAAGCAGCCATTGATTTGAAGATCAAGATTCTTGAAGTTTATGGGGACTCTACCTTAGTGATACATCAAGTACGGGGTGATTGAGATACACGACACCCTAAATTAGTTCAATATCGGGATTACATATTAGAGTTGTTGCCCACTTTCGATGAGGTCACCTTTGAGCACATTCCTAGAGAAGCAAATCAACTAGCAGATGCTCTGGCCACTTTAGCAGCAATGTTCAAAGTCAGTTACCCAAATCATGCACCCAATATAAGGATCTGTCGTTACAAGGAGCCAACACACATTTTCCTTGCTCATTGTCTCACAACTGAAGATGTATCAGGTGAAAGGTCGTGGTATTTCGACATCAAAAGATATCTTGAGAAGCAAGAGTACCCCGAAGGTGCTACAATTTGTGATAAGCGGACTCTTAGAAGGTTGGCGTCTAAGTTTTTACTGTCAGGAGACGTTCTGTCCAAGAGAAACTATGATTCTGTTCTGCTCAGATGCGTGGATAGACACGAAGAAGAATCCATTATATGAGAAATACACGAGGGCTCTTTTGGGACTCATGCCAGTGGGCATTCCATGGCCAAGAGAATCCTACGAGCAGGTTTTTTTTTGGATGAAGATGGAAAGCGACTGTTGTGTATATGCCAAAATGTGCCACAAATGTCAGGTTTACGCAGGCAGGATACATATTCCTCCCACTCCTTTTAATGTGATGACTTCACCACGGCCCTTTGCAATGTGGGGCATCGATATGATTGGGCGAATCGAGCCAAGCGCTTCAAACGGACACAGGTTTATTCTCGTTGCTATTGACTACTTCACCAAGTGGGTGGAAGCAGCTTCGTACAAGAATGTGACCAAGCAAGTTGTCAATTGTTTCATCAAAAGAGAGATAATTTGTCGTTATGGAACTCCTCACAAGATCATCACTGATAACAGGTGAAATCTCAACAACAAGATGATGAAGGAAATATGTGAAGATTTCAAGATCGAGCACCATAATTCATCACCTTATCGTCCGAAGATGAATGGGGCAGCCGAAGCCGCTAACAAGAACATAAAGAAGATCGTTCAGAAAATGGTGAGAACATACAAAGATTGGCATGAGATGTTGCCTTTTTCCCTGCATGGATATCGAACTTCGGTGCGTACTTCCACTGGGGCAACTCCGTTTTCACTAGTCTATGGTATGGATGCGGTACTCCCGGTCGAAGTGGAGATTCCTTCCTTAAGGGTTCTGATGGATAATAAGCTTGATGAAGCTGAATGGATTCAAACGGGACTCGGCCAACTCAATCTCATCGAAGAAAAGCGCCTGGCAGCCATTTTTCACGGTCAGTTATATCAACAGCGTCTCAAGAGAGCATTTCACAAGAAGATTCGGCCTCGAGAGTTCCACACTGTTGGCTCCTAAATTCGACACCCACGTTCTATTATCATATAGATCATTAATTATGAGTTAGAAGAGTTTTCTACACAAGAAGGCTTCGATCAGATGATCACATCAAAGGCTTATCAAAGAATGACAAGATACTTAGAGAAATTTCTCTAAGTTGGAATCATGTTGTTTTTAACGTCGAAGGAGAAACCTTTCGACCAAGGTCCCTGATGCCCAAGATCGAACGGTTTGAATTTTGAATTGTTAGAGGGAAAACGGTTCCCAACAGTTACCAAGCGCAACATGGCGTGGAAGTAGGCGTCGAGGGTTGTGAACGTGCCATGTGGTGTCACCACGAAGCGATGTAACTGCCCAGCAGTTACTTAGGATTTTTAGTATAAATACTAAGTGTTCACGTAGTTATTAAGGGTGTTCATCATTGTATACAAGTCACTCATTTAGATTCAAGTACCCAGCGTGAGAGAAAGAATCATTGAGAATGTATGTGTGAAACACCATTTACCTTAATCGAAATCTTTTACATTCAAGCAATTTATCGCTTTCACTTATTTATCTCAGTCGAAGTCATTTATTTAACAAGCCTTTAATGCTTTTATTTACTTTATCAAGCTTTTCTCCATGCAATTTACTTAAAGTGTCTCTACCTTACTTGCGTTAATCACCATTAGGATTAGTCGAAACTCTCTATTTTAAAGCATTTAAACGATAAAAATAAGCCATGTCTTAGGATCAATCTGATCGATCCTGCGAGTCACCAAATAAGTTACCTTTTGGAAGATCAGCGGTTGTTTACCATTTTTCACGGTAAACAAATTGGAACACCCGGTGGGACCTTGTGTTGATTTTACGAGTTTAATTGTTTTTTATAAAATATACTCCTTTTTCGAGATTATTGCATGTTATTGAGAAGTGGTAGAATATACACCAACGAAACCAATACTAGGAGAAGAAGTAGAGAAATGGTGAATCCGCCAAACAATGGAGAAAACCCACAAACAAACGTGGGAGCGACGATTATCCCAACCAACTGGTTATCATTCAGTGGGCTAACTGACATCCAGCCAACGGGTTGGGGAAGCGAATTCAGTGATAATGACTGAGTCGCAAGCGTTACAGCGAATTTCGGCTTACGTAGCCGAAACAAGAATGATAGCGGCTCTCGAAGCCGAAGTAAAATATATGGCCACCAAGGCCAATGACCAAGTACTACCTTCTGCAGTTCCTGGAAAAGATTTCAACCCAGAGCCACCTGATATAGGTCCTGGAAAAGATTTCGACCTAGAACCTCTCGATATCTCGACAAAAGGAATACAGGAACAGAGGCTCGACGCCATCTATGACGATGAGCCTTTGGGTTTCTAAAAGGACCCCCTGGCGAACAACATCAAAATGTTAGCACAGGATCCTTTAGAAGAAATCGACTTGGGTGAAGGGTTAGATAAAAGAGCCACTTACATCAGTGCCAAAGTAGACCCAAAGCTCAGGGTCAAAGTGATCCAATTACTGAAGGAGTTCAAGGACTGCTTTGCATGGGATTACGACGAGATGCCTGGTCTCGACAGAAGATTGGTAGAACTTCAGTTGCCAATCAAACCTGGGAAAAAGCCTGTCAAACAAACTCCAAGACGCTTCGCTCCAGAAAAACTATCGAAGATGAAAATGGAAGTCGAAAGACTGCAGAAGTGCAAATTCATACGAACTACGAGGTACGTCGAATGGATTGCAAACATTGTGCCAATTATTAAGAAAAATGGTACATTGAGGGTGTGCATAGATTTCAGAGATCTAAATGCTGCAACACCTAAAGATGAATATCCTATTCCTGTGGCGGAAATGCTTGTCGACTCTGCCCCTGGCCACGAGTACCTGAGCATGCTCGACGGTTACTCAGGATACAATCAAATTTTCATTGCTGAAGAAGATGTGTCGAAAACAGCTTTTCGATGCCCTGGGGCCTTAGGCACTTACGAATGGGTAGTAATGCCTTTTGGCCTAAAAAACACTAGGGCAACATATCAGCGAGCAATGAACTCTATCGTCCATGTTTTTATTAACACTTTCATGCAAGTATATATTGACGATATTGTTGTAAAATCTATTTCCAGGAAGAACCATATAAACCACCTTCGACAATCATTCGAAAGAATGAGAAAGCATGGTCTGAAGATGAACCCTTTGAAGTGTGCGTTCGTGAAAGATGGAGATTTATTGGGCTTCTTCGTCCACAAGAAAGGAATCGAAAGCAACCAGAACAAGACGAAGGCAATCTTGGAAGCAAAATCGCCAACGAACAAGAAGGAACTGCAATCTCTGCTGGGAAAGATAAACTTCTTAAGGAGATTTATATCTAACCTAAGTGGAAAAGCGCAAGCCTTCTCACCCTTACTTCGATTGAATAAGGAAGGGTTCGAGTAAGGGCAAGAGCAACAAGAAGCCTTCGACAAGATTAAAGGGTACCTCACCAAGCCACCTATTTTGGTGCCTCCTTGTATAAATAGGAGTATGAGATTGCACATAGTTGCATCCGACAAAACTTTTGGAAGCATGTTAGCCCAAGAGGATGAAAATGGAGTCGAAAGACACATTTACTACCTTAGCAGAGTTTTGAACGATGCAGAAACTAGATATAGCGAAGTTGAAAAATTATGTCTATGTCTTTATTTCTCTTGTACAAAGCTCAAACAATATATAAAACCAGTTGATGTGTATGTTTCGTCCCATTTTGATGTTTTCAAATACATGTTGTCGAAACCCATCTTGCACAGTCGAATTGGCAAGTGGGCGCTAGCATTAACTGAGTATTCATTAACCTTTATGCCTCTCAAGGCAGTAAAAGGACAAGTGGTAGTAGGCTTTATAGTCGACCACTCAATTCAGGTACAAAATATAAATTACTTGGAGATAGAACCCTGGAAATTTTACTTCGATGGTTCCAGCCATAAAGATGGAACGGGAGTGGGGCACGTGGCACGCATTGGCGCTGTAACCGTTATGAAAAATGGAAACGTTGCAGCATGCTTCCTCGATTTCAGAGAATGGTCATGATCAAAGCGTATGAAAGGCCATCGTGCGTGCGAAGTGCCTTATTAAAGTGACATCTTGGGAAAAGTTGAAATGATGATTTTTTGAGATTGTCAGATGGTTGGTAGGAGACGAAAAGCGCACAAATTAATTTGTGGCTGAGAGTGAATGACATGTGTCGAATGGAATATCAAAGAATGCCTCTTTCTTCTAAGCATCGAAATAAGACATTCTTGGGGGGCAATTTGTTGGCTCCTAAATTCGACACCCACGTTCTATTATCATATAGATCATTAATTGAGTTAGAAGAGTTTGCTACACAAGAAGGCTTCGATCAGATGATCACATCGAAGGCTTATCAAAGAATGACAAGATACTTAGAGAAATTTCTCTAAGTTGGAATCATGTTGTTTTCAACGTCGAAGGAGCAACCTTTCGACCAAGGTCCCTGATGCCCAAGATCGAACGATTTGAATTTCGAATTGTTGGATGGAAAATGGTTCCCAGCAGTTACCAAGCGCAACATGGCGTGGAAGTAGGCGTCGAGGATTGTGAACGTGCCATGTGGTGTCACCACGAAGCGATGTAACTGCCCAGCAGTTACTTAGGATTTTTAGTATAAATACTAAGTGTTCACGTAGTTATTAGGGGTGTTCATCATTGTATACAAGTCACTCATTTAGATTCAAGTACCCAGCGTGAGAGAAAGAATCATTGAGAATGTATGTGTGAAAAACCATTTACCTTAATCGAAATCTTTTACATTCAAGCAATTTATCGCTTTCACTTATTTATCTCAGTCGAAGTCATTTATTTAACAAGCCTTTAATGCTTTTATTTAATTTATCAAGCTTTTCTCCATGCAATTTACTTAAAGTGTCTCTACCTTACTTGCGTTAATCACCATTAGGATTAGTTGAAACTCTCTATTTTAAAGCATTTAAACGATAAAAATCAGCCATGTCTTAGGATCAATCTGATCGATCCTGCGAGTCACCAAATAAGTTACCTTTTGGAAGATCAGCGGTTGTTTACCATTTTTCACAGTAAACACACATAGGTGACCTGGTCTTAAGGAAGATTCTCCCAATCCACACTTATCCAAGAGGAAAATGGACTCCCAACTATGAGGGACTGTACATCGTGAAGAAAGATTTCTCAAGAGGTGCTCTAATCCTGACAAACATGGATGGGGAAGATGTTCCGCTTCCAATCAATTCAGACTCAGGCAAAAAATACTACGCATAAAAGGACTCGCTAAGTCGAAAACCCGAACGGGCGGCTTAGGCAAAGGTTAGGGCTAAAAAATAAAAAAATAATAATAACCAGCTAAGTTGAAAACCCGAAAGGGCGGCTTAGGAAAAAATGGGTGTCCAGGTGGATTGAAAACCCGAAAGGGAGATCCAGGAAAAAATTAGGGACACAAAGTGAGAGACTGCAGTCTGAAGACTCTTCACGTACACCTTCCTAATACGGGATGGATCAATTCAACTATTATCCTTTGGAAGCACGACACTAGGACGACCCAGGATATGAGAACTATAGCAATATCAGTTTTAACGGAAGTTCGAGATTTTCTTATTGTCATTTTACTCGTTGTATTTATTTTCTTCTATGCTACTTCCTCATTTAGGAGTTGTTTTTATGTATGAACGCCCATTCACGGGCCAAACTCATTAATAAAAATTTGCCCTTCCATTAAAAAAAATTTTGTGTTATGTTCTTTTACTTTATTTCTCGTATGCGAATTATGATTTAAATTCTGTTAAGCATTGCATTGAAACCAATAAGTCAATAATAATCACGAGCTAAGATGTGAAACACTACATTACATGGATATGAAGGCATCCCAAGGGAATGCCACGGTGTTCAAACGTTTGTTCATCTTGTGCAGGTAGCAGGTTACAACGGTCGCCTCGACCAAGCTCTCATCCTCGTCGCCTCCCTACAGTCGACCTAGTGCCCGATTATCCCACGCGGAGAGACTTGGGGCATTGGTTGAGATCCACATCTCTTTTCAATTATTCACAAAAGTCCAACACATGAAGAAAGTCAAATCAAGTCATTTCTCCTCAGCAAGATTTAATCCCCCAGTGAACTCACAAGGCTAACCCTTTTCTCTCAAATTTCAAGCACCAGTCCATATTAGTATCTCAAGATGACGAGCAATTGAAACCCAATGAGATTTTGGCACTTTGCATACAATAATCATCACGAAATATTGCATTGCATCCTCAAACGCATAGCATATCCATGGATCATCATGTTACACTTCAAATGCACATGAAGCATGAGCCAGATTAATCCCAAATTAATCCCAAAATCAACAAAACATCCTCACAAAAAAATATCATCCTCATAATTCCCAATTAACGTCTGTTATTACACTACCAACTAAAATAAACCATGGTGTTAGTACGTCATGCTCCCCAACTCTCAATACTCACGTTATCTTTTCCTAAGGTTGTAGGTCATCCGTAGATCTTACCCTCACTTTACATTTCCTAAGGTCGTAGGTCGTCCGTAGATCTTACCTTCGCTTTATCTCTCTTAGGGTCGTAGGTCGTCTGTAGACTTTACCCTCTCCTTATCTTGTTTTTAGGGTCGTAGGTCGTTCGTAGATCTTACCTTCGCTTTATCTCTCTTATGGTCGTAGGTCGTCTGTAGACTTTACCCTCTCCTTATCTTGTTTTTAGGGTCGTAGGTCATCCGTAATACTTACCTTCACTTTATCTCTCTTAGGGTCGTAGGTCGTCTATAGACTTTACCCTCTCCTTATCTTGTTTTTAGGGTCGTAGATCGTCCGTAGATCTTACCATCGCATTATATTTTTAGGGTCGTAGAACGTTCGTAGATCTTACCATCGCGCTATCTTTCCTAAGGTCGTAGATCATCTGTAGATCTTCCCTTTGCTTTACCCTCTCCTCATCTTGTTTTTAAGGTCGTATATCGTCCGTAGATCTTACCTTCGCTTTACCCTCTCCTCATCTTGTTTTTAAGGTCATAGCTCCTCCGTAGATCTTACCTTCGCTTCATCTCATTTAAGGTCGTAGGTCGCTCGTAGTTCTTACCTTCGCATCATCTTGTTTTTAGGGTCGTAGATCTTCAGTAGATATTACCATCACACAATCTTTCTTAAGGTCGTAGATCATCCGTAGATCTTACCTTCGCTATATCTCTCTTAGGGTCGTAGGCCGTTCGTAGGTCTTACCCTCATGTTATCTTTTTAGGGTCGTAATTCCTCCGTAGAATTTACCCTCGTGTTATCTTTAAGTTTCTTATGAATCATACCTTCAGTCACCGCGACATTGTCAACCATATCCTTTCAGTCACTTTACCGCCCACTCCCTCAAGAACCTTGTATTGGCACTGTTACCCCCGTACGAGCTACCATTATTCAACCATGTTTATCCATCATGACCAGTCCACCATAAGACCAGTTTGTCTTTCCCCAACAGACATTCACACTAATAAATGACACTCACACCATCTCTCCAGGGCAAATATCGGGTCCTGGTATTTAATCATCTTCCACCTTGAACTTTCGAAAGGCTGACGCCAATCTCACATTCAGGTTTAAGACGATTAAATAGGGGCAACTGTCGTACCCCAAATTTGCCCTATCTCTTTTAATTTTGTCTGGCTTTGAACTTTGCATCCCATTTGCACCATTTGCATATCCCGCATCTCATGGAATCAGGCACTTTGGTTTGAGGTATTAGGGCTGCGCCCTCTTTATGTCTAATTTTGTTTTGAAGTCCTCTTATCAGGTGAAAGGGAAATTCTTCTGGTTCTCGACTAGTGGATCATGGAATGAATTTTGTCATCACGTTACAAGGTTGATACTTGCTAGAATTTATCAAAGCCTGGATTAGGGTTTATTTCCCTATTTGTTGGCCAAGATGCTAGGGTTTTTGGATACCTATTTTCTGTAAAGATGTTTCTTTCGCCTGTCTCAAAGATGGATCAAAGTTCAGTGCATTAGGTCAAGGAGTTCATCTCCTCTCATTTCAAGTCTTCTTCTTAAAAGTCTCCAGGTTACTGATTCGAGAGTTTGAAGGTTAAGTTGACGACTGTGGAGTTTGGGCACAAGAAATAAGCTTGGGGGTTCATGACCATCAAGACATGTTTTGGTTTCTTAAGTTACAAGTTACTTCTGATGTGAGTCTCAAAGTTAAAGTTCTGTTTAAAAGTTCAACTATGGTTCAGGCGTGATATGAAGATTAAGGTTTAAGTGACCGTTGTTTTGGGTTCGAATTAACCAAGGGGAATTAAATTCTTAAGCATTTATTTTGTGCAACAGTTTGATTGGAGTCTGGAAGATAAGGGGCATGGTTGTTTGGAATACAGGTTACAACAGTTGTTTGTGATTTCTTGAAATTCAAGTTACAAAGGCAAGATGGATATTCAAATCATTCAAGTAAGAATTTCAAAGTTCAAACAAAATTCAAGAGTTGTTTAATTTTTGTACAACAAATTCATCATTCACACGATTTAAAGAAATATCATTCAAAGTACATTTTTTGTGAACATTTTAACAAAAGGGGTTACCATGTGAAATACAAACTACAATTGCTTTGTTTACAAATAAATAAATAATGTGTGTGTTGTACCCCAAAATTTTCCCTCCCATATTCTTCAAGATTTGCTAAGAGCATGCTTCAAAATCTCCCAAGAGTTGCATGATCCAGTTGCCTCCTAACAGTAAAAAATTAGGGTTTTGGTTCTGGCAAAGAAATTGAAGTTTCCAAGGGTCCAAACAAGTCCCACATTCCTATAAACATTGTCAAGCATCCTCATGTCAAGTTTCAAGACTCACAACACAAAATTGCACAGTCAAAAACCCTAATTGCTCAACAGTCAACTGCAGGGGCAAAATGGTCATTTGACAGTCAAAAGTCAAATTTTTTGGTCAACATCTTATTTTGAAGCCATAAACATCATTTTATCAATTCTTGATCATGATTCTCAAACCATGGCTCAAAAAGTCTCAAGATGCAAAAGTTTCTATTTTTGGACAGTTGAAAAAGTCAACTGTAACTTGACCAAGGCATAACTTCCACATGGTTTATTAGAAAAATTCCATCCAAAGCTCATTTGAAGAGAATGACATTTCCTACAACTCATCTTCACACTTCAAGTCCAATAAATGCTCTCACAAAAAGTTATCAATCTCAACATTATAGGTCATTTTCAAAAGTCAACAAAAAGGCACTTTAAGTCAAAGACCATAACTTGATATTGGTGAATCAAAATGACATGAGACCAAAGGAATTGGTTAGAGGACTTCAAGACCTTTCCATAATGTCCAAGAACATGATCAAAGCTTAAAAATTGAGCAAGATATGCCTTGTGGAAGTTGGGAAATTTTTGGGAATTTTGAAAAGTCATATTTGCTTCAAATGCCTCAAAATTTCTAATGGGCCACAATTTCTTCCAAGAATCATCACCCAAAGGCCATGCACGACCCATTGACTTTAAAGGGAGTTATTTTATCATTTTTTATTAATTATTTGAATTATTATTATTATTAGTTCATTTAATTAAAATAAAATATGACAAAAATAGCAAATCATGTTTTCCAAACCTTTTTGTGCAGCATATCCACTCATCATGACCTCAATATTTCGTGCATACTCAAAAAGGCAAGAATTGGCAATGATTGGCATAAAAAAGGAATGAAAAAGAATGAAAAAGATTCATGAAAATCACAAATTCAAGAACATTGATTGAATGGATTTTGGACTTGTTTTGTGAACCTAATTCACTCCATATATAAGCAGAAACACAACCCTAATCAAAAAAAAGAAGGAAGCTGCGCCCAAACTCAAAAACCAACTTTGCATTTTTTCCAAAAAATTCTCAAAACTGATTTCATAGCTAGAGGGTGTTTCGAAGCAAAAGAACCATTCCAAAGGCTTGCTGGGACCTTTTTGGACGTGCCTCAATCTTTTTCCACTCTCCATACACAAAGAACTGGTAGAACCACGTTGCCCTGTTCCCAAAAATTTGCATATTCGTATTTGATTTTTCATGCATAATTGCTGAGTTTTAATGATTGATTTATATTAATATGAGTATGCTGAAGCTATTGGTATCTTCTATTTGAACTAACATTGCCTGTATGAGAAGTTGCCATGGAAGCTTTCTAGGGTTACAGAAGCTGTGAATTGGGGTTTCCTTCATGAGGAAAAATTAGGCCATGAAACCTACACCATTGAAATCAGGACCTTCAAACAAGTGGAAACCAACCATCGCGCCCTTTTTCTTTTTCGTTATAACCTAATCGCTATTTTTCCTGGCCTTGTTTAGTGGGGGTTTGAAACCCCCACTATTTGATTTTAGTTGCAGGTATAAAATGGAGAAGAATCATGCGTGGCTTGATGTTATTGGACTATTCAAAATTGGCGCGCGATTTTGTGGTTCAGATTACTAGCTTTTGTCTTTTCTTATAATATTCACGTTCCATATAGTTGACAAAGAAACGCACTGGCTGGGTTGGTTAATGATGTGTCCTTCAAGCATTGGGACCTGGGTTCGATTCCCAGGTCCCTCACTTCTTCAATATAATTTTTCTTAACACCTTTCCCTGCAGCGCTTCATCTAAGGTCCACCAAATGCCTTGCCTGCTTGATTGCCACCTGCCCCTGAAGATCAATCCAATGGCCATCATGTGAAGTCCACCATGGACACCAGTCAACACCTCCACACACAATCCAGAAAAGTCAAAAAGGCCTCATTCAAATGGGCTTAATTGCTGCAAATTCACCTCCTCCATTGGGTCAACACCCCCCTATGTTTGCATTTTCTTTCCCCTTTTTATTCTTTTCTTTTATTTATTTTCATTACGTTTTATTGTTTTTTTTATTTAATTCATAAAATAAATTTTATAACACAAAAAGACAGAAAAACATAAAACAAAAAAATATATTTTATTAATATTAATTTCAATATTTTGTAAATAAATTTTGTTAATCAATTTAGTCTAATTTTAGGTTTAATTTTAATGTATTTTCTAAATAACTAAAAAAGGGTAGAAATTAGGTTTTAGATTTTTATTCTTTTTTCTCAATAAAATAATTTCATATTATAATTATTATTAACCATTAATTATTTTTGTAAATAAAATTGTCATTAAATAATTAGGTTAAATTAGGTTAAACTTAAACATTTTTCTTTAATAAATTAAAAACAATTTAGAACTAGGGTTTTATTTAACTTTTAATTCCAATTAATTCTCTTTAATTTCATAAATACAAAAAAAAAAACAAAAAAAAACAAGTTCTTTTCTTTATTTAATCATTAATTAACCTTTAATTCTAATTTAATTTCTTTAAAGGGTCCAACGCCCTCGCACCTTCGATTATAATTACATTTCGCGCGTTTGCTTTTTATTTCCCTTTTAAATTTCATGTAATTGCCCCAAAGCTTTGTAATAGATAATTAGGACATTTATTTTCCGCATTTTTATTTATTCAAATCGGGTCTTGGTTTAATTTGGCGTTGTAGACCCGCGCCTTGTAATAGCGTAGGACCTTTATTTTCCGCATTTCAATTCCCGCACCTTTTAACTGTTAATAATCACATGAAAGAATGTATGCCCAAATAAAAACAAAGCGTAGAACACTCAATGCATGATCAAGACAAATAATAACTGAAAATGACACACAAATCACACACCACTCCTAGGGTACGCCTCACTGTTGCCTTGCCCCTCGAAACGTGGTCGTCGAGTAGAGGACGTTTTAGTAAGTCCTCATGTCCATGAACATGGCATGTGGGTAGCTTCTAAGGTGTCCTCCTATTGCTCTGGTGACCACACTGCCCCTAATCCTCGAATTGACCCGAACACCTCCAACGGTGGTGCTACCTACCTCTCAATGGTGGGATGGCACTACCTTAAGGACATTTACACAGCATAATTCCTTAGGGTAGGTAGATGACTCGTAGATACTTGCTCTAATTCAAAACAAATCAAAAAACTTCTTTTCACACCGACACTTTGCAAAAAGCTTTCAAAAACAACTTTTCAAACACTCTTGAGGACTGATACAAGAGTCGATCCGAAACTTTCAAAGAAACTTTTTCAAACCCACTCACCTTGAAAAGCAAACAAACATTTTTGAAAACACAAATGAGCAAGTATCTAAGAGCCCATGGATAACCATGGATAGAAAGGGTGCTAACACCTTCCCTTTCTATAAATCTACCTCCCGAACCGAGAACTAATCTCAATAAGGAATTTTTCTGTGCTTTTGTCCTTTCCATATTGGAGAAAATAAAAAGACGGTGGCGACTCTTGCTTCCGCGACATTTCGCGAACCAGCGTTAAACGGTCAGTTCCAGATCCACCGATCACAGAACTGGCGACTCTGCTGGGGAACAATCTTAGAGTGAGGTGTACCTTAGGATAGTTCATAATTGTGTTTTCAATTGTTTTGACTTGTTTGCTTTAAATTGTGGGTTGCATCGGAGTTACATAGATCCTAACCCAGATCTGGGGATACCCTGTTTAGGTAGCATAAGCTGTGAGGTACCTGTCCGGCATAGACCGACATGGGTGAAGCAGTGGCTACGTTGGTGTGGCGCCTTGGTCTGTACCGATATCCCTTGTGTTGCAATGAGGAGAATATGGGTCTTCTGAGGAGTCATTAAGCACCAACAGACCTTAGAACCTTAAATGACACAACTTGGCCAATAGAACAGTAGCAGTATGCTACGCCCATTGAGGCTAAACTCTCGTGATGGTTCTGGCCGCAAGAAAAGATTGCGACGCTGGAGTTATGACCGATTGAGGGTAGTCAATGATATTGGGATCCTCTAAGAACCCGGTTATTGCTGATAGGACAGGTCTTAACCAACAAACTGAAAGAGGGTAATACCTAGACCTCATGCTGGCCTAAACTTTAAGGGCTTGTCTTGTGTGACTTGTGTGCCTTACATGTGTGCTTCTGTAAATATTTGTGGTGTGCTTTATCATAACATCATAACATCATGAGCATTGCATACATCCTGCATAAGGACTGACCATTTCAAAGACAAGAGGGTTTCACCTTTGCTCTGTTTTGTAGGACATCATCATGCCTATGCGAAGGAATACTATCCGGTTCAACTTTGTTCACCCACCTGAGTTGCTTGAAGAGTTGGTTAGCATAATTCCAAACACCATTTCCTTCATCCAGAGGCATGGCTCTCTTCTCAGTTTAGTCACAGCAAAGCGGGATCAACAGTTGATGAGTGTCCTGACCCAGTTCTATGACCCTCTGTACCAGTGCTTCACCTTTCAAGACTTCCAGCTGGTCCCCACCCTGGAAGAGTTCTCTGATTTGCTTGGTATCCCCATCTTGGATCAGACTCCCTACACTGGTTCGGAAAAGACCCTCAGGCTTGAGGAGGTTGCTGCAGCTCTCCCCTTGACCCATCAAGAAGTAATGGACAACTGGATGACTAGAAGCGGAGTTAAGGGTTTCTTGGCCAAATTTCTGATTGGTAAAGCTAACAGTTTCTGGAATGACTTGGACTTTAGGGAATATGAAGACATCTTGGCTCTCTTAATCTATGGGCTAGTCTTGTTTCCTAATCCTGAAAATTTCATCAATATCACTGCCATAAGGATCTTCATGTCTCAGAATCCTGTGCCCACTCTCTTGGGTGACATCCTGCAACAACTTTATGCTCGTACTTCCCGAAGACGAGGAACTCTGTGGTGTTGTATCCCTTTGTTGGTGAGGTGGTTTATTTCGCACCTCCCTAAGTTCGTGCTGAAGAACCAAGAAGGAAGAGGTTGGGCTCATAGGCTAATGTCTCTCACTGATAAGGACATCATTTGGACTTTCAGAGGTTTGGATGAGATAGCTGTTATTGATCGTTTCAGAGAATACCCTAATGTTCCTTTGATTGGTACTCAAGGAGGAATCACTTACAATCCATGTTTAGCGCTCCGTCAGTTTGGAAGGGCCAGAAGAGCAGGACCTCATGAGATGCTGGTGCCTCACATCAATTTTGAGTTTCAGGTGGATAGTAACGAGCTGCGTTGTAGGTTCATCAAGGCTTGGGACAGAGTTCATAAAGCTGACCCACAAGAGTTGGGGCCAAAGACTTCTCTACCTATGGAAGCCTACTACAAATGGGTTCGCATCCGTGCTCAGAAGTTAGGTATGCCATACGAAGCTGTCAGACCCGTCGTTCTTGAGTATCCTGACAAAGATGGGGCTCCTCCAACTGTCCTCCCTCCTCAGATACCTACTGATTATGAGACATTAAAGAGGTCTTGGTCGCAACTGCGAGAAGAACGGGATTCTTATCGGGAAAAGTTCAACGAGCAGGAATTAAAGATCCAGAAGCTGACAAAGCAGTTGGAGAATGAGCGAGCTCTGAATGACTACATCCGTACTGAGAAGAGGAGACCCTGGGATCAATGAGGAGCTCTGGATGTTTCTTTTACAATTTTATTTCCCTTTTCAGTACTTCCATTTTATGTAATGCCTAAGGGTAATTTGAACAATTTAAATTTCAAAGTTGAATCTAATGAAGTGTGTTCCTTTTTGTTTACAAAGTTGATTCCCGATTGTCTTTGAAAACATAAATCATACGCATTCCATTCATCATGTGCATAGCAGGTACTCTTCTTTTCTGGTTGCTTACTGTTCTTCGTTGTTTATTTCAGCATCATGAACCCTGAATCATCAACCGAGATATCTATCAAGGCCCTTCAGGCGCAGAACGCACAATTTCAAGAGCTGATCATGGGTTTGGCTCAAGGCCAAGAAGAGCTGAAGGCTTTGCTCCTGAAGAAGGAGAAGAAGAAGAAGAGAACTGTTCTTTTTAACTCGGGCCGGAGGTTTGGTAATACTCTGCAGAATGAGAAAGCTGGTTCTTCTGTAGGCAAAGACAGTCCCCAGGGGGGGAAAGGCTCCAAGTCCGGTGGTCTCTGACAACGAGACTGATTTTAATGAGGAATAGTATCCTCCTGCTGAAGATTGGTATAAGCAGTTGGAAGACAGACTGAATGCCATGGAAATTCAACAAGTGCCTGGGTTGGATTTCGGAGACCTGGGTCTATCTTCTGGTGTGGTGATCCCACACAAATTTAAGGTTCCTTCTTTTGCTAAGTATGATGGGGCATCCTGTCCCAGGCTGCATCTTAGATCTTATGTGCGGAAGATTCAACCATACACTGGGGACAAGAACTTGTGGATCCATTTCTTCCAGGAGAGTCTTTCAGGGACTCATCTCGAATGGTTCTATCAGCTGGATGGAACCAAGGTTCGTAATTGGGAGGAATTGGCTACTGCTTTTTACAAGCAGTATCAGTATAATGCCGACCTCGCTCCTACACGTACCCAACTCCAGGGTATGTCGTTAGGATCGGGAGAAGGTTTCAAAGAATATGCGCAGAGATGGAGAGACCTTGCTGGGAGGGTACAACCACCTTTGACTGACCGGGAACTCGTTGATATGTTCTTGGGGACCCTATCCGGGCCGTTCTTCAATCATCTCATTGATAATTCATCTGCAGGGTTTACTGACCTCATTCTGACTGGGGAAAGAATTGAAGCTGGTATCAAGGCCGGGAAGATTCAAGAGGGCACACCTTCTGATACTCACAAAAAGCCTTACATGGGAAAGAAGGAATCTAATGCTGCATACAGTCAAAAGAGTCGTTGTGATCGGTGGATCTAGAACTGACTGTTTAACGCTGGTTCGCGAAATGTCGCGGAAGCAAGAGTCGCCACCGTCTTTTATTTTCTCCAAATGGAAAGGACAAAAGCACAGAAAAATTCCTTATAGAGATTGCTCTCGGTTCGGGAGGTAGATTATAGAAAGGGAAGGTGTTAGCACCCTTTCTATCCATGGTTATCCATGGGCTCTTAGATACTTGCTCATTTGTGTTTTCAAAAATGGTTTGTTTGCTTTTCAATTGTGGGTTTTAAAAAAAGTTTCTTTGAAAATTTCAGTTCGACTCTTGTATCAGTCCTCAAGAGTGTTTGAAAAATTGCTTTCGAAAGCTTTTTGAAAATGTGTTGGTGTTAAAAGTATGTTTTGAATTTGTTTTGAAATTTAGAGCAAGTATCTAGAGTCGTCTACCTACCCTAAGGAATTCGTCTGTGTAAATGTCCTTTAAAGTAGTGCCATCCCACCAGTGAGAGGTAGGTAGCACCACCGTTGGAGGTGTTCGGGTCAATTCGAGGTTCGGGACATGGTGATCACCAGAGCAACAGGAAGACACCTTAGAAGCTACCCTCATGCCAGGTTCCCGGATCATGAGGACTTACTAAGACATCCTCTACTCGACGATCACCTTTCGAGGCAAGGCAACAGTGAGGCGTACCCTAGGGGTGGTGTGTGATTTTGTGTGTCATGTTCATTTATATTTATCTTGTTCATGTCAAGTGATCTACGCGTTTGTTTTTATTTTGTCATTCATTCTTGCATGCATTTTATTAACAGTTAAAAAGTGCGGAAATTAAAAGTTCTAAACTATTACAAAGGCGCGGGTCCACATCGCCAAATTTAATCCAAGACCCGGTTTGACAGAAAATAAAGAAGTAAAGTGCGAGAAATAAAATGTCCGAGTTTACAAGGCTTTGGGAGAATTACATTAATATTATAAGAAATAATAAGAATAAATGCGCGAAAGAAACTAAAGTTGAACGTTCGAGGGCGTTGGACCCTTTTGAAGTTAAATTGAAATTAAAAATTAATTAATTATTTATTGAAATAAAAGAAGTGTTTTTTAGGTTTTTTGTATTTTATGGTTTTTTATGAGAATTAAATGAAATTAAAATATTAATCCTAATTCTAATTTTTTATTTATTAAGAAAAACATGTTAAAATTAAACCTAAATTAATCTAATTATTTACATGCAAATTTTGATTTATAAAAATAAATAATTAATTATTAGTGAAATTTATTTACAAAAAATATTAATTAAATAAGTATATTTTGATTTTTATGACTTTTCTGTTTTTTACTATTTTTTATATTTTATGAAAATAAGTTAAATTAAAGGAATTAATTAAAAAAAAGAAATAATTGAAATAAATAAAATAAGGAAAAGAAAGAAAATACAATACCTTGGGGGGCTTCTGTCCCCCTTTTGGAGGTGAATTGGAGTGGTTTGGCCATTTGTGTTCTGGCTTCAACGTTCCCTTAATGTCTGGCTTAATGTCTGCCTCGCCATGTATTTGACTTTTGGCTTTTGGCCTTTTGGCTTTTGGCCTTTTGGCTTTTGACTTTTGGCCATTTGGCTTTTGGCCTCAACGTCCCTTAATGAACCTGCATGGGATCCTGTCTAAACCTGTAGTGTTGAATCTCATGAAAACATTAAATAAAATCATAAAATGCAAATAAAGTCAATATATGAAGAAATTTAATGTTTAGGCACAATATGTCATGTATGAATGATTATACCCTTTTGATCATGGAGATCAAATCAACCTTACCCTTACTGGAAAAGTAGTGACATGAATGATTTTATGCCCTTTGGATCATGGAGATCAAGCCAGCCTTACCCTTACTGAAGAAGTAATAAGATGTTGGTTTGTAACTGAGATGGCTTGTTAGTGAGAGAGGGATTTGTAATAAGGATTTCAAGGTTTTAGGGTTTTTGAAAGAGTTTGATATTCTAACAGTGTTGTGGCAAGGTTTTTTTTCTCTTTTTCTTTTTCTCTCTTTTTTCTTTTTTTCTCCTCCTGGTTTGTGTGAAAAGAAGGTGATTATATAATGGAAATTAGGGTAAAGCAAATGGGCTTTGAATGTGCAATTGGGCCTCCAATATTCACTTGAATTCGTCACTTTCCAGGCTAAATCGCAGGGACTTAAGTGCATTTTTTGAAGTTGAAATGTGAAAACAAAATGTAGACGACATCGAGAACTAACTCCTGTCCGAAAATCGACTCAATCGGATAAACGGTGAATTAGTTATGAATTTTTGAAGTTTCAGCTCAGACAAAATTATTTTGGGCTCCAGTGTCGACTCTGACACGTTCTTCAATAAAAAACTGGTATTGATCGGTGCATAATTTGGTCTCGACTTTTGAAGCAAAGTTGTAGATCTATGAGTCAGTGACCTTGTGTAAAAATATGAGTCCAATCCGATAAAAATTGACCGAGTTATGAATTTTTGAAGTTTCGGCTCAGATGAAATAATATTCAGCATTCAGGATTTTCAGCGTGTCACGCACTCTGAGCAAAAAACGAAGGCCTTTTGAATACCGTTTGAACTCAATACCTTCTGTGAAAATGTAGCCAACTCAATTTGTGAAATTTTGGCACTGGAACCAGCTCGATACGATGAAAATCGACCAAGTTATGATTTTTTGAACATGACGCAAATAAACTTCTGTCACAAATTTTCTGCACGAAAATACTTGATAAATCCACATTTTTGAAGACCTTCTGATCGAAATTGGCTTCCAGCCGTGAGAGATGAAAACGTAGATAATGTCAAGACGGAATTTTGGCCACCGGAACGGGTTCAAAACGAGTCACGATCTTCAAGTTATGAATTTTTTAGCGCGTAAAAACTGCACTTTCAGCACACTTTTTCACTATATCTCTTCAAGAAAACTCACACATTCGGATACCTTCTTTAAAGAATTGACTCTTGAGCCGAACCTGAATTTGAGAATACGTTATCAGAGATATCTTGGTGAAAGAATACCTGAATATGACGCGCCAGGTTGGACTTGTGAATTTTTCTTGAAGAATATGGGAGGGCAAATTTTGGGGTACAACAGTTTCCCCTGTTCAATCTTCTTAGACCTGAGGATGCAGATTGGCTGACGTGCCTTTCGTAATCCAAAGGTGGAAGATGATTGAACACTAGAGTGCCCAGAAATTTGCGCTCACATGTTAGCAGTGTGATGGGGGAATGGGCTTATAGATGCCATTTGGAGATTGCTGGATAGGATGATGGGCTTATAGATGCCATCTGGATGTTGATCGCGTAGGAGATTCCTTAGCGAGAACTTGCATACCTGCAAAAGAACAAATGAGTACCTGACACGTTGCAGGAGCTGGTTTTCAGATGCTTGGTATAGATGTGTCCTGACTGGTTACAGGAGCTGAGTCTGGAGCTTCAAACGGCGATGAATGAACCAGGGATGGTTACTACCTTAGCATGAATGGTAAGAGAATCTTGGACGATTACTACCCCACCAGGAACGCTGAGAGAATCTTGGGTGTCTTCTACTGGGATAAGAATCAGGGAGATCTTAGGGTCGATCTGACTGAACCAGAGAAGGCCTTTGACTGGATAAGAATCAGGAAAATCTTAGGGTCGATTTAACTGAACCGGACAAGGTCTTGGAATCTTCAACTGGATAAGCATCAGGGAGATCTTAGGGTCGATCTGACTGAACCAGAGAAGGCCTTTGACTGGATAAGCATCAGGAAAATCTTAGGGTCGATTTAACTGAACCGGACAAGGTCTTGGAATATCTTCAACTGGATAAGCATCAGGGAGATCTTAGGGTCGATCTGACTGAACCAGAGAAGGACTTTGACTGGATAAGCATCAGGAAAATCTTAGGGTCGATTTAACAGAACCGGACAAGGTCTTGGAATATCTTCAACTGGATAAGCATCAAGGAGATCTTAGGGTCGATCTGACTGAACCAGAGAAGGCCTTTGACTGGATAAGCATCAGGAAAATCTTAGGGTCGATTTAACTGAACCAGACAAGGTCTTGGAATATCTTCAACTGGATAAGCATCAGGGAGATCTTAGGGTCGATCTGACTGAACCAGAGAAGGCCTTTGACTGGATAAGCATCAGGAAAATCTTAGGGTCGATTTAACTGAACCAGACAAGGTCTTGGAATATCTTCAACTGGATAAGCATCAGGGAGATCTTAGGGTCGATCTGACTAAACCAGAGAAGGCCTTTGACTGGATAAGCATCAGGAAAATCTTAGGGTCGATTTAACTGAACCGGACAAGGTCTTGGAATATCTTCAACTGGATAAGCATCAGGGAGATCTTAGGGTCGATCTGACTGAACCAGAGAAGGCCTTTGACTGGATAAGCATCAGGAAAATCTTAGGGTCGATTTAACTGAACCGGACAAGGTCTTGGAATATCTTCAACTGGATAAGCATCAGGGAGATCTTAGGGTCGATCTGACTGAACCAGAGAAGGCCTTTGACTGGATAAGCATCAGGAAAATCTTAGGGTCGATTTAACTGAACCGGTCTAGGTCGTGAAATATGATTGAGAATTTCAACTGCATCCTTCCTGAAAGGTAAAGGTCAGTCATATGCAATGCATGATATGGATCAAGCAATGATGTTCTCAACATAAATGAGATTTGTATGATATAATGTGTCTATGCATGCTATAATGATGTATGTGATGTTTTATGAATGTATATTTTCGTCTGGGAAATTAAATCATTGACGGGTGCTGGGAAGTCACTCCTGGGCTGCTGTTAGAGAATAGATTTTGCTTCCGCTGGGGATGATAACTGCAAGAATACCGGTAGGAGAAGATGACTCCGTTGAGGGATAAACTTGGCAAATGGAAGATTCTGCGGGGAGAAAAGATACTCTAGCGACCATGCTGGGAAGCAATACTCTGTGGGAAGAGGGATGCTTTGCTGAGTGTTGTTAGTAGTAATTTGCTGGCGATATCCTCGCTGTACTGAAAGTGTTGATAGACTTCGCTGGGGTAAGAAGACTCTGTCGACGACGATCTTTCCATGGCTTTTGGCTGAGGATAACCCAGTTATATCCGATTAAGGAAATAACTCTTTAAATAAAGCCGGGAGACGCGTTCGTGCTCTGCGAGAATAAGCTTCCAGAATCTACTGGGGATAAGCTTACTGCTTGGGGAGATGGATTCCCACCTTGCCTGGGGAAACTGGATTGGACTCTCCTGGGGAAGTATTGAACTGTATCGGAAGTAACTCCACTGAATGTTTGATATACCGCCGGGGAACAATCTTTAGAACAAGACTACCGGGAATGCTTGTTAAGAATATATGCTGCTGGGGAAGGTTGAGATCTGCGGGAGGATACCCATCTTCCTTAAGGTTGATAACTGTTTAGAGAAGAATGCATTGACTGTTGACTTATTCTCTGGGGAATTTAGATGTACTGGTTATGTTCTTTAGCTGAACTCACCTTGATACCTTGGAGGACAGAACAATTAGATTACTTGGACAACTCTTTATTGCCCCTGTTTCTGAGGTATGAGAGGAAGACCTGTGAGGTGCTGATAGTTGTTGATAGACCAAGCTTCTTCTGGCAGGCAGGTGATGCCAAGACGTAGTCGTACGCTTTGATCCCTAACTTTTGCCTGGACCGCCCTTTCGGGTTTTCAGTCCACCGGGATACCCATTTTTGTCCAAGCCGCCTTTTCAGGTTTTCGACTTGCCGGGTGTACAGATTTTTCATTTCATCCCTTCATTTTGCCCGAACCCTTTTGGTTCGCCGGGAAGCCCTTATTTTTGCCTAGGTGTGTCAACCTAGCGGGTCTTTGATTATGCGTAGTATATTTTTTTTCCGACTATGTCCGCTCTCTCAGAATGTAAGGAGTTGCCCCTGTTAGAATTTGTGTTGTCATGCCACCAGAAGATGTTTGATCAGGCAAGATTCGTTGTTGGAGTGCCCTAAGTGACTCAGGCGGAGATTTGCCCCTGGTTGTCTTGGCATTTTGAAAGATTCTCCGAATCTTGACTGAATTGCCCCAGATAATAGACAATAGTCATGCCATGCCCCTTGATTGGAAGTACTTCTGTTCATTAGGAATTCGCCGTGCGAATTTCTATGCTGTTCAAACAAAAAGTCATATGCAAACAAAGTTATATCAAAAATGCAAAGCTTATGTCTGTCTTGAAGATTTTGAAAATGCATTCTTTTTCATAAAACAAGTGAATGTTTATAAAATGTGATGTCAACTCCTTCTTTATAGTAAGCCTTAAGGAGTCAGGATACCTTTCGTCACAGTATGCTTCCGAACTAACCCATGCTTCAGCTAGGACTTTTAAGGGTTATAACGTGGCCTGGTTCATGGTTTAAGAAACAAAGGATAAAGGCTCAAATTATTTGTGCCCACCCATTCTTCATGATGTTCTTCAAACCTAAGCTCAGTTGATCATACGTTAGACCTTGATTGAATCTTTGCTCTGATTTTCCGGTGATGATTCGGATGTTGATAACTTATTTTGAATAGGCAGTCATTCCTTTCTTGTTGAGGGTTGATAAGACCTCTTTCTTGTTTGATTTTTTTTTGTTATCCCTTTCTTTTTTTGCCTGAACTGTTTCCTTTTTTGGAATTACAGTCAGCGGGATGCCCTAGTTTTGTAAGTCTCCTTTATAGGTTTTGACTTTTTTGGCTTTTCATTTATGATTTTTTTTATAATGACTGCTTGTCCTTATGATTGTTCGGAACCATCACTGTTTTTTGTTTTGGAAAGACTTCCTTTGGTGCCATTCGTTATGCACTTGGATCAACTGAGAGACTACCCTGCCCCAGGTTATGATTAAGGGTTTTAAATTTCGAAAAGAAAAACTCCTACTTCTTTGGCTCAGAGGGGTTGACGAGGGATTCTCTTCCTTATAACTCCAGTGTTTAGGATTTGAAACAATGCCTGTACCTCATCAGCGGGGTCTGTTCAAAAGCATACTGTAGACTGCGGTATCGTTTTCGTCATCCTCCCTCAAGAGGCTTAGAATTATTATTTAAGAGTTGATCATCAGAAAAAATATGAAAATAATTTGCGTATAGTGAATACGAATATATTGCTTCAAAACAGACATATGCGATGCATTAATGAAATAACAACGTTTTAACATGAGTAAATGTTTGAACAAAAGAAAATTGCAACTTGAACATTCGAATGAACAAAAATTTCCTAGTCTCAGGGCTTGTCACTTCACATAGTGGATCATGTGGGGATGGTAGAAGTACTCAGCCTGGCCATCTTGGGTGAACTCCACAGCTCCTTTCTCAATCAGGTCCTGGATCTTATTTTTCAGAGTCCAACAATCCTCTGTAGCATGCCCCGGGCTGTCAGAATGATAAGCGCAGTGAGCGTTGGGGTTATACCTTGAAGGTGTCCTGTTGGGATTCTTAGGGGGATCCTTTAGAGTTACCAGGTTCAACCTCAGCAGTTGTTGTAAGGCTTGAGGCAGCGACACGTGAATTGCCTTTTGGGCTTGTCTGGCTGAAGCTGGTGAGGTTGATACTGAATTGGTGATACTGGAGCCATATGAGGAGCTTTCTCCTTGCCTCTTTGTCTCAAAGATGGTCGAACGATGACTGGCTTTTTACCCTTAGATGTTTGCCCCAGTTGGTTACCCTGAAGCAGTTGGTTGACGAGAAACCGAAGCTCATCTTGTCTTTGAGCTAGACCTTGAATGGCATTCCTCTGCCCCAGCATTTGGGCCCTCAATGCATCCACCTCAGCTTGTAGGTGTTCCAGCTTTTCATCCTCAGCACTGTTCCTGACAAAGGTCCCCATGAGAAGTGTCCTTAGCTCCTCCTGCCCCTTGGATAGATTCAGGAGGATTTCCCTGAAATGAGTCTCTTGAGCGAGAAGGTCCTGGTTATCTGGTTGGAAGGCTATTGCTGAAATAAACAGCGAGAAAGGTAAGTGACCTGCAACAAAGATACCTGCTATATAATGATGTGTATGACATGCATGCAATGTTTTCAAGGACCTCGCAGGATAAACAAGAAAATTTGTTAGAACTAGGTAGCTTGATTGAGGGAACTTCATGTTTGCTGAGATTCCTTCTTCAGGGGTCAAAGGCTCACCATATCCAGTGGGTCATAGCCCCTGACTTTAATCATCATGTCTGGTTTTGATTTCCAAACAACCTTGGTTAGGGGAACCTTCTTCAGGAGTCAGAGCTCACCATGTCAAGTGGGTCATAGCCCCCGACAACCTTGTTTAGAGGAAAATAAATCCCCTTTGCCCCTTGCTGGACAGTTGGTTCATCATGACCTGCATCACAAGCCCTTGAGATCCTTGAAATGGGTTAGGATGTATGCAATGGTATGATGTTATGGTATGCATGGGGTAATGTGAGTAACCCTGTTATGAGTCCTGATTAAGGACTGCAAGCCAAAACCTGCAAGAAACTCAAGTAAAACCTGTTATGAGTCCTAATTAAGGACTACAAACTAAAACCTGCAAGAAACAAGTGTCAGGTAATAAGCATGCAGATAGTCAAGTACGAAGGCACACAAGTCACACAAGAGAAACCCTTAGAGTTTAGGCCAGCATGGGGTCTGGGTATTACCCTCTTGAAGTTGGTGGGCTCAACCTGTCCTATTAGAAGTAACCGGGTTCTAAGGTTCCCAATATCACGGGATTGCTTTCATTGTTCATCGTTTCGATTTAGCCACTGAACTGGCGACCGAAATATTCCAGGAAAGCAACCCTCAATTGAGTGTAGTATCGAGTATCAACCAACCTCGGACTGCACCAAAGTCAGTTATCTCACTACCCTAAAGAGGCCAAGATTGTTCAATTAGGGTTCCTAAGGTCTGTTGATGCTTAATGACACCACGCGGAGGCCCCGTACTCTCCTTGACTGAACTCAAGGATTACCGGTACACACCAAAATGCCACATCAACGTAGCAGACTGTTTCAACCATGTCGGTATACCCCGCACAGTTCCCTCACAGTCTTGTTGCTACTTTCTAAGAAGGTATCCCCCAGATCCGGGTTAGGATCTATAGAACTCCCAAGACAGTCCCACAATTTAAAGCAAGCAAAGCAATACAATTGAAAACACAGTTATGAACTAACCCTAAGGTACACCTCACTTTAAGTTTTAGTCCCCAGCAGAGTCGCCAGTTCTGTGATCGGTGGATCTGGAACTGACTGTTTAACGCTGGTTCGCGAAATGTCGCGGAAGCAAGAGTCGCCACCGTCTTTTATTTTCTCCAAATGGAAAGGACAAAAGCACAGAAAAATTCCTTATAGAGATTGCTCTCGGTTCGGGAGGTAGATTATAGAAAGGGAAGGTGTTAGCACCCTTTCTATCCATGGTTATCCATGGGCTCTTAGATACTTGCTCATTTGTGTTTTCAAAAATGGTTTGTTTGCTTTTCAATTGTGGGTTTTAAAAAAAGTTTCTTTGAAAATTTCAGTTCGACTCTTGTATCAGTCCTCAAGAGTGTTTGAAAAATTGCTTTCGAAAGCTTTTTGAAAATGTGTTGGTGTTAAAAGTATGTTTTGAATTTGTTTTGAAATTTAGAGCAAGTATCTAGAGTCGTCTACCTACCCTAAGGAATTCGTCTGTGTAAATGTCCTTTAAAGTAGTGCCATCCCACCAGTGAGAGGTAGGTAGCACCACCGTTGGAGGTGTTCGGGTCAATTCGAGGTTCGGGACATGGTGATCACCAGAGCAACAGGAAGACACCTTAGAAGCTACCCTCATGCCAGGTTCCTGGATCATGAGGACTTACTAAGACATCCTCTACTCGACGATCACCTTTCGAGGCAAGGCAACAGTGAGGCGTACCCTAGGGGTGGTGTGTGATTTTGTGTGTCATGTTCATTTATATTTATCTTGTTCATGTCAAGTGATCTACGCGTTTGTTTTTATTTTGTCATTCATTCTTGCATGCATTTTATTAACAGTTAAAAAGTGCGGAAATTAAAAGTTCTAAACTATTACAAAGGCGCGGGTCCACATCGCCAAATTTAATCCAAGACCCGGTTTGACAGAAAATAAAGAAGTAAAGTGCGAGAAATAAAATGTCCGAGTTTACAAGGCTTTGGGAGAATTACATTAATATTATAAGAAATAATAAGAATAAATGCGCGAAAGAAACTAAAGTTGAACGTTCGAGGGCGTTGGACCCTTTTGAAGTTAAATTGAAATTAAAAATTAATTAATTATTTATTGAAATAAAAGAAGTGTTTTTTAGGTTTTTTGTATTTTATGGTTTTTTATGAGAATTAAATGAAATTAAAATATTAATCCTAATTCTAATTTTTTATTTATTAAGAAAAACATGTTAAAATTAAACCTAAATTAATCTAATTATTTACATGCAAATTTTGATTTATAAAAATAAATAATTAATTATTAGTGAAATTTATTTACAAAAAATATTAATTAAATAAGTATATTTTGATTTTTATGACTTTTCTGTTTTTTACTATTTTTTATATTTTATGAAAATAAGTTAAATTAAAGGAATTAATTAAAAAAAAGAAATAATTGAAATAAATAAAATAAGGAAAAGAAAGAAAATACAATACCTTGGGGGGCTTCTGTCCCCCTTTTGGAGGTGAATTGGAGTGGTTTGACCATTTGTGTTCTGGCTTCAACGTTCCCTTAATGTCTGGCTTAATGTCTGCCTCGCCATGTATTTGACTTTTGGCTTTTGGCCTTTTGGCTTTTGGCCTTTTGGCTTTTGACTTTTGGCCATTTGGCTTTTGGCCTCAACGTCCCTTAATGAACCTGCATGGAATCCTGTCTAAACCTGTAGTGTTGAATCTCATGAAAACATTAAATAAAATCATAAAATGCAAATAAAGCCAATATATGAAGAAATTTAATGTTTAGGCACAATATGGCATGTATGAATGATTATACCCTTTTGATCATGGAGATCAAATCAACCTTACCCTTACTGGAAAAGTAGTGACATGAATGATTTTATGCCCTTTGGATCATGGAGATCAAGCCAGCCTTACCCTTACTGAAGAAGTAATAAGATGTTGGTTTGTAACTTAGATGGCTTGTTAGTGAGAGAGGGATTTGTAATAAGGATTTCAAGGTTTTAGGGTTCTTGAAAGAGTTTGATATTCTAACAGTGTTGTGGCAAGGTTTTTCTTCTCTTTTTCTTTTTCTCTCTTTTTTCTTTTTTTCTCCTCCTGGTTTGTGTGAAAAGAAGGTGATTATATAATGGAAATTAGGGTAAAGCAAATGGGCTTTGAATGTGCAATTGGGCCTCCAATATTCACTTGAATTCGTCAGTTTCCAGGCTAAATCGCAGGGACTTAAGTGCATTTTTTGAAGTTGAAATGTGAAAACAAAATGTAGACGACATCGAGAACTAACTCCTGTCCGAAAATCGACTCAATCGGATAAACGGTGAATTAGTTATGAATTTTTGAAGTTTCAGCTTAGACAAACTTATTTTGGGCTCCAGTGTCGACTCTGACACGTTCTTCAATAAAAAACTGGTATTGATCGGTGCATAATTTGGTCTCGACTTTTGAAGCAAAGTTGTAGATCTATGAGTCAGTGACCTTGTGTAAAAATATGAGTCCAATCCGATAAAAATTGACCGAGTTATGAATTTTCGAAGTTTCGGCTCAGATGAAATAATATTCAGCATTCAGGATTTTCAGCGTGTCACGCACTCTGAGCAAAAAACGAAGGCTTTTTGAATACCGTTTGAACTCAATACCTTCTGTGAAAATGTAGCCAACTCAATTTGTGAAATTTTGGCACCGGAACCAGCTCGATACGATGAAAATCGACCAAGTTATGATTTTTTGAACATGACGCAAATAAACTTCTGTCACAAATTTACTGCACGAAAATACTTGATAAATCCACATTTTTGAAGACCTTTTGATCGAAATTGGCTTCCAGCCGTGAGAGATGAAAACGTAGATAATGTCAAGACGGAATTTTGGCCACCAGAACGGGTTCAAAACGAGTCACGATCTTCAAGTTATGAATTTTTTAGCGCGTAAAAACTGCACTTTCAGCACACTTTTTCACTATATCTCTTCAAGAAAACTCACACATTCGGATACCTTCTTTAAAGAATTGACTCTTGAGCCGAACCTGAATTTGAGAATACGTTATCAGAGATATCTTGGTGAAAGAATACCTGAATATGACGCGCCAGGTTGGACTTGTGAATTTTTCTTGAAGAATATGGGAGGGCAAATTTTGGGGTACAACAGTCGTCATGACCAACATGCAGGGGCAGTCATGATCTCTGGTTCTGCACCACGCCGACAACCACAAAAGGGAAATCAGCGAAGGCCGGACGAGCCTAAAAGACAATTCACCAACATCAACATGCCATGGTCACAAGCATTGCAGCACATGTTGAAAATGAACCTGATTGCAGTAATCAACCCTCCTGCAAATCCCAAGACCTCCTCTCCAAACTACAATCCAGAGGCGAGGTGTGCTTATCATTCGGATGGACCGGGGCACGATACTGAGGACTGTTGGGTGCTGAAGTACAAGATCCAGAATATGATCGACGCTAAGGAGGTCGAATTCGAGCCTGCTGAGACTCCCAATATGACCACTGCTCCCTTGCCAAATAATGGCTAGGATTGAGAGATTTTTGTTCATTTGAATTCAAGTTGTATTTTTCTTTTCTTGTTCAAACAAACAATTGTCATGTTAAACTCCTTTATTTCATGAATGCATGACACATGTCCGTCTTGAATTAATTATGTTTACTATACTGCAAACGGTTTTCATATTTTTGTGATGATCAACTCTTGATTGAAATTTCTAAGCCTCTTGAGGGAGGATGACGAAAATGATACCACGATATACAGTATGCTTTTGAACAGACCCCACTGATGAGGTACAGGCATTGTTTCAATTCCTAAACACTGGAGTTATAAGGCAGATAATCCCTCGTTAACCCCTTTGAGCCAAAGAAGTAGGAGTTTTCTTTTCGAAATAAAAACCCTTAATCATAACCTGGGGCAGGGTAGTCTTCTCAGTTGATCCAAGTGCATAACGAATGGCACCAAAGAGGTCCTTATACAAAAAAAAAGACAGTGATGATTCCGAATAATCATAAGGATAGGCAGTCATTATATCTCAAAAATAAAAACCCAATAAGTCAAAACCTATGAAGGAGACTTATAAAACTGGGGCATCCCGCTGACTGTAGTCACAAAAGAAACAGTTTAGGCAAAATTTAGGGATAGCGAAATAAAAAAGAAAGAGGTCATACAAACCCTCAACAAAAACAAAAAAATGACTGCCTATTCAGAATAAATCATCAATATCTGAACCATCATTGGAACATCAGGACAAAGACTCAAACAAGGTCTAACGCACGATCAACTGAGCTTAGGTTTGAAGAACATCACGAAGAACGGGTGGGTACAAATAATTTGAGCCTTTATCCTTTGTTTCTTAAACCGTGAACCAGGCCACGTTACAACCCTAAAAAGTCCTAGCTGAAGCATGGGTCAGTTCGAAAGCATACTGTTACGAAAGGTATCCTGACTCCTTAAGGCTTACTGTAAAATACTGAGTTGACATCATATCTTTACAAAACTCACTTGCTTTTACAAAAAAATGCATTTTTCAAAATTTCAAGACAGACATAAGCTTTTGCATTATTAAAATAACATTGTTTACATATGACTAGTTATTTGAACAACAGAGAAATTCGCACGACGAATATCCTATGAACAAAAATCTTCTCAACAAAAGAGTCACCTCCAGTGGAAGATACACTTCCAATCAAGGGGCATGGCATGATCAGTGTCCATCATCTGGGGCAGTCCAGTCAAGATTCGGAGAATCTCTCAAAAGGCCAACCAGCTTGGGGAAAATCTCCATCTGGATCACCTGGGGCATTCCAACAACGAATCTTGCCTTATCAGGCATCTTCTAGTGGTACGGCGACACGACACTACTAACAGTGACAACTCCCTGCTCTCTGAGAACACGGACATAGTCGAAAAAATACTACGCCTAATCAAAGACCCGCTAGGTTGACACACCTAGGCAAAAATAAGGGCTTCACGGAGAACCAAAAGGGTTCGGGCAAAAGTAAGGGATGAAATGAAAAAATCTATACACCCGACAAGTCGAAAACCTGAAAAGGCGGCTTGGGCAAAAAAGGGTTATCCCGGTGGACTGAAAACCCGAAAAGGCGGTCCAGGCAAAAGTTAGGGATCAAAAGCGTACGATTATGTCCCGGCATCTCGTCACTTGCCTACCAAAAGGAAGATTTGTCAATCGGCAGTCATCCAGCACCTCCACAAGGTATCTTCTCCCCTCACCTCAAAAATAGGGGAAATAATGAGTCGTCTAGGCGATCCAGTTGCTCTGTCAACCAAGGTACCAAGGAAAGATCAATATAAAGATGATTACCATCTACCTTTACAAATTCCATATCAACATTGGTAACAAGCCAAGAAAAATCAGTGGACGACTGATCGTGGGTTAATATCCGAAACCAAACAAGACAATCATCCACTTGATCACCATCAGGCAACCCTACACCGGTTCCTTCTCAACTTTCAGACAAAGTCTTACACGGACTCATCCTCAAGCAATCCTACACCGGTTCCTTTTCTTCCAGAAGAAGTCTTACACGGACTTATCATCAAAGTAACCCTACACCAGTTCCTTTTCTTCCAGAAGAAGTCTTACACGGACTTATCATCAGACTAACCCTACACCGGTTCCTTTTCTTTCAGAAAAAGTCTTACACGGACCTATCTCAAGGTAACCTTACCCCGGTTCCTCCCGAAGTCTTACACGGACTTATCTCAAGATGACCTTACCCCGGTTCATCAAGAAGTTTTAAACGAACTTATCCTGCAGCAACCTTACCCCGGTTCCTCCGGAAGTCTTACACGGACTTATCATCAAAATAAACCTACACTAGTTCTTTCTCCTTCTCAAATAAATTCTTACACGGACCCATCTCAAGAAACCTTACCCCGGTTCCTCCAGATGTCTTATACGGATTCATTATCAATAAACCCTACACAGGTTTCCTTCAATTCCAAATGCAGTTTTACACGAACTCGCCATCAAGAAACCCTACACAGGTTCCCTCTTTCCAAAGATGAAGTTTTACACAAACTCGTCATCAGTAACCCTACTCAGGTGTCCTTCTTTCCAAGATGCGGTTTTACATGAGCTCATCATCAGGCAACCCTACATAGGTTCCCTCTTTCAACTTACAAAAATTACATCTCAAGAATTTCCCCAGGAGAGTCCAGTCCAGAAGTTTCCCCAGGAAAGTTCAATCCATCTCCTCAGCACGAAGCTTATCCCCAGTAGATTCTGAAAGCTTATCCCTCGCAGAGCACGAACGCGTCCCCCGGCTTTATTCAAAGGTTATTTCCCTACCAGGATATAACTGGGTTATCCTCAGCCAAAAGCCACGGAAAGATCATCCTCGGCAAAGTCTTCTTACACCCCAGCGAAGTCTATTAACACTTCTAACATAACAACAGTGTCCCCAGCGGAGTTACCATCAATATCCCAGCAAAGTACCTCTCTTCCCACAGAGTACTGTTCCCTAGCAAGGTAGCTAGAGTAATTTTCTCCCCGCAGAGTAATCCGTTCGCCAAGTTTATTCCCCAACGGAGTTATCTTCTCCTACCGGTATTCTTTCAACTATCATCCCCAACGGAAACAACAAAGCACTATTCTCCAACATCAGCCCAGGATGTGACTTCCCGGCACCCGTCAAGGATTTACTTTCCTAGACAAAAACAGACATTCATAAACATCGCATCTCTACACATTATAGCATGCATATACGCATCATATATTACAATCTCATTTATGTTGAGAACATCATTGCTCGATCCATATCATGCATTGCATATGACTGACCTTTACCTTTCAAGAAAGATCCAGTTAAGTTCCCAGCTATGTCCAAGGCTTCTCTGGTTCAGTCAGATCGACCCTAAGATCTCGCTGATTCTTATCCAGTTGAAGATTCCAAGACCTTGTCCGGTTCAGTTAAATCGATTCCTAAAGATTTTTCTGATTCTTATCCAATCAAAGGCCTTCTCTGGTTCAGTCAGATCGACTCCTAAAGATTTTTCTGATTCTTATCCAGTTGAAGTGATTTCAAGACCTTGCCTGGTTCAGTTAAATCGATTCCTAAATATTTTTCTGATTCTTATCCAGTCAAAGGCCTTCTCTGGTTCAGTCAGATCGACCCTAAGATCTCCCTGATTCTTATTCCAGTTGAAGATTCCAAGACCTTGGCCGGTTCAGTTAAATCGATTCCTAAAGATTTTTCTGATTCTTATCTAGTCAAAGGCCTTCTCTGGTTCAGTCAGATCGACCCTAAGATCTCCCTGATTCTTATCCAGTTGAAGATTCCAAGACCTTGCCTGGTTCAGTTAAATCGACTCCTAAAGATTTTTCTGATTCTTATCCATTCAAAGGCCTTCTCTGGTTTAGTCAGATCGACCCTAAGATCTCCCTGATTCTTATCCAGTTGAAGATTCCAAGACCTTGCCTGGTTCAGTTAAATCGACTCCTAAAGATTTTTCTGATTCTTATCCATTCAAAGGCCTTCTCTGGTCTAGTTAAATCGATTCCTAAAGATTTTTCTGATGAAGACTCAATTGAAGATTCCAAGACCTTGTCTGGTTCAGTTAAATCGACTCCTAAAGATTTTTCTGATTCTTATCCAGTCAAAGGCCTTCTCTGGTCCAGTTAAATCGATTCCTAAAGATTTTCCTGATGAAGACTCAGTAGAAGACATCCAAGATTCTCTCATCGTTACTGTTGAGGTTGAAGTCGCCTATGATACTCTCATCGTTACTGTTGAGGTGGAAGTCGCCTATGATTCTCTCATCATTACTGTTGAGGTTGAAGTCACCTTTGATTCTCTCATCGTTACTGTTGAGGTAGTAATCGCCCCAGATTCTCTCATCGTTACTGTTGAGGTAGTAATCGCCCCAGATTCTCTCATCGTTACTGTTGAGGTAGTAATCGCCCCAGATTCTCTCATCGTTACTGTTGAGGTAGTAATCGCCCCAGGTTCTCTCACCGTCCCGTTGAGGTAGTAACCATCCCTGATTCATTCATCACCTTTTGAAGCTCCAGACTCGATTCCTGTATCTCGCCAGGGTACTTCTGAAGAATTTAAAAATTCGATTCCTGTAACCAGTCAGGGCGCATCTACACAAAGAGTTTGATGACAAACTCCTGTAACAGGTCAGGTAATCATCTTTCTTTTTTCAGGTACGCAAGTTCTCGCTAAGGAATCTCTTACGCGATCGACACCCAGATGGCATCTATAAGCCCATCCACCTATCCATCACTCTCCAAATGGCATCTGTAAGCCCATTCCCACCATCACACTGCTAACATGTGAGCGCAAATTTCTGGGCACTCTAGTGTTCAATCATCTTCCACCTTTGGATTACGAAAGGCACGTCAGCCAATCTACATCCTCAGGTCTAAGAAGATTGAACAGGGTCAACTGTTGTACCCCAAAATTTGCCCTCCCATATTCTTCAAGATTTGCTAAGAGCATGCTTCAAAATCTCCCAAGAGTTGCATGATCCAGTTGCCTCCTAACAGTAAAAAATTAGGGTTTTGGTTATGGCAAAGAAATTGAAGTTTCCAAGGGTCCAAACAAGTCCCACATGCCTATAAACATTGTCAAGCATCCTCATGTCAAGTTTCAAGACTCACAGCACAAAATTGCACAGTCAAAAACCCTAATTGCTCAACAGTCAACTGCAGGGGCAAAATGGTCATTTGACAGTCAAAAGTCAAAAATTTTTGTCAGCATCTTATTTTGAAGCCATAAACATCATTTGATCAATTCTTGATCATGATTCTCAAACCATGGCTCAAAAAGTCTCAAGATGCAAAAGTTTCTATTTTTGGACAGTTGAAAAAGTCAACTGTAACTTGACCAAGGCATAACTTCCACATGGTTTATCAGAAAAATTCCATTCAAAGCTCATTTTGAAGAGAATGACATTTCCTACAACTCATCTTCACACTTCAAGTCCAAGAAATGCTCTCACAAAAAGTTATCAATCTCAACATTATAGGTCATTTTCAAAAGTCAACAAAAAGGCACTTTAAGTCAAAGACCATAACTTGAGATTGGTGAATCAAAATGACATGAGACCAAAGGCATTGGTTATAGGACTTCAATACCTTTCCAAAATGTCCAAGAAAATGATCAAAGCTTAAAAATTGAGCAAGATATGCCTTGTGGAAGTTGGGAAATTTTTGGGAATTTTGAAAAGTCAACTTTGCTTCAAATGCCTCAAAATTGCTAATGGGCCACAATTTCTTCCAAGAATCATCACCCAAAGGCCATGCACGACCCATTGACTTTAAAGGGAGTTATTTTATCATTTTTTATTAATTATTTGAATTATTATTATTATTAGTTCATTTAATTAAAATAAAATATGACAAAAATAACAAATCATGTTTTCCAAACCTTTTTGTGCAGCATATCCACTCATCATGACCTCAATATTTCGTGCATACTCAAAAAGGCAAAAATTGGCAATGATTGGCATAAAAAAGGAATGAAAAAGAATGAAAAAGATTCATGAAAATCACAAATTCAAGAACATTGATTGAATGGATTTTGGACTTGTTTTGTGAACCTAATTCACTACACATATAAGAAGAAACACAACCCTAATCAAAAAAAAGAAGGAAGCTGCGCCCAAACTCAAAAACCAACTTTGCATTTTTTCCAAAAAATTCTCAAAACTGATTTCATAGCTAGAGTGTGTTTCGAAGCAAAAGAACCATTCCAAAGGCTAGCTGAGACCTTTTTGGACGTGCCTCAATCTTTTTCCACTCTCCATACACAAAGAACTGGTAGAACCACGTTGCCCTGTTCCCAAAAATTTGCATATTCGTATTTGATTTTTCATGCATAATTGCTGAGTTTTAATGATTGATTTATATTAATATGAGTATGCTGAAGCTATTGGTATCTTCTATTTGAACTAACATTGCCTGTATGAGAAGTTGCCATGGAAGCTTTCTAGGGTTGCAGAAGCTGTGAATTGGGGTTTCCTTCATGAGGAAAAATTAGGCCATGAAACCTACACCATTGAAATCAGGACCTTCAAACAAGTGGAAACCAACCATCGCGCCCTTTTTCTTTTTCGTTATAACCTAATCGCTATTTTTCCTGGCCTTGTTTAGTGGGGGTTTAAAACCCCCGCTATTTAATTTTAGTTGCAGGTATAAAATGGAGAAGAAGCATGCGTGGCTTGATGTTATTGGACTATTCAAAATTGGCGCGCGATTTTGTGGTTCAGATTACTAGCTTTTGTCTTTTCTTATAATATTCACGTTCCATATAGTTGACAAAGAAACGCACTGGCTGGGTTGGTTAATGATGTGTCCTTCAAGCATTGGGACCTGGGTTCGATTCCCAGGTCCCTCACTTCTTCAATATAATTTTTCTTAACACCTTTCCCTGCAGCGCTTCATCTAAGGTCCACCAAATGCCTTGCCTGCTTGATTGCCACCTGCCCCTAAAGATCAATCTAATGGCCATCATGTGAAGTCCACCTTGGACACCAGTCAACACCTCCACACACAAGCCAGAAAAGTCAAAAAGGCCTCATTCAAATGGGCTTAATTGCTGCAAATTCACCTCCTCCATTGGGTCAACACCCCCCTATGTTTGCATTTTCTTTCCCCTTTTTATTCTTTTCTTTTATTTATTTTCATTATGTTTTATTGTTTTTTTTATTTAATTCATAAAATAAATTTTATAACACAAAAAGACAGAAAAACATAAAACAAAAAAATATATTTTATTAATATTAATTTCAATATTTTGTAAATAAATTTTGTTAATCAATTTAGTCTAATTTTAGGTTTAATTTTAATGTATTTTCTAAATAACTAAAAAAGGGTAGAAATTAGGTTTTAGATTTTTATTCTTTTTTCTCAATAAAATAATTTCATATTATAATTATTATTAACCATTAATTATTTTTGTAAATAAAATTGTCATTAAATAATTAGGTTAAATTAGGTTAAACTTAAACATTTTTCTTTAATAAATTAAAAACAATTTAGAACTAGGGTTTTATTTAACTTTTAATTCCAATTAATTCTCTTTAATTTCATAAATACAAAAAACAAAAAAAAACAAGTTCTTTTCTTTATTTAATCATTAATTAACCTTTAATTCTAATTTAATTTCTTTAAAGGGTCCAACGCCCTCGCACCTTTGATTATAATTACATTTCGCGCGTTTGCTTTTTATTTCCCTTTTAAATTTCATGTAATTGCCCCAAAGCTTTGTAATAGATAATTAGGACATTTATTTTCCGCATTTTTATTTATTCAAATCGGGTCTTGGTTTAATTTGGCGTTGTAGACCCGCGCCTTGTAATAGCGTAGGACCTTTATTTTCCGCATTTCAATTCCCGCACCTTTTAACTGTTAATAATCACATGAAAGAATGTATGCCCAAATAAAAACAAAGCGTAGAACACTCAATGCATGATCAAGACAAATAATAACTGAAAATGACACACAAATCACACACCACTCCTAGGGTACGCCTCACTGTTGCCTTACCCCTCGAAACGTGGTCGTCGAGTATAGGACGTTTTAGTAAGTCCTCATGTCCATGAACATGGCATGGGGGTAGCTTCTAAGGTGTCCTCCTATTGCTCTGGTGACCACACTGCCCCTAATCCTCGAATTGACCCGAACACCTCCAACGATGGTGCTACCTACCTCTCAATGGTGGGATGGCACTACCTTAAGGACATTTACACAGCATAATTCCTTAGGGTAGGTAGATGACTCGTAGATACTTGCTCTAATTCAAAACAAATCAAAAAACTTCTTTTCACACCGACACTTTGCAAAAAGCTTTCAAAAACAACTTTTCAAACACTCTTGAGGACTGATACAAGAGTCGATCCGAAACTTTCAAAGAAACTTTTTCAAACCCACTCACCTTGAAAAGCAAACAAACATTTTTTAAAACACAAATGAGAAAGTATCTAAGAGCCCATGGATAACCATGGATAGAAAGGGTGCTAACACCTTCCCTTTCTATAAATCTACCTCCCGAACCGAGAACTAATCTCAATAAGGAATTTTTCTGTGCTTTTGTCCTTTCCATATTGGAGAAAATAAAAAGACGGTGGCGACTCTTGCTTCCGCGACATTTCGCGAACCAGAGTTAAACGGTCAGTTCCAGATCCACTGATCACAGTGTGTTTCTTCAAGTCTTCATCTTCAAACAACGCATCCACTCCTTGTTGGCCATGATCTTCTCTTCACCTTGCCTCGCTTGCCATCCACTCCGCGTGTTCATGAATCAAGAAAAGGAAAAAAATTAGCAAACAATCAACATGTGAATAATTCCAAGCGAGAATTAATTGATAAAAGGAATTGGTATCTCATCATAAGGGTTTGCATTTGGAATCAGTTAAAAAGGGATTTATTTTTAATCATGGGCTATTTTTCTCCCAATTGCAAATAATAAAAAGTTATCATCTTTGGTTCACAAAAATGGAGAAAAGGAAAATTGCCGATAAGCTAACAAGCAAAACAGCAGCTCTCAAGTGCAAACAGCAGCTGCAAGACAAATATGAAACCAACAAGCAAAATTGCATCACAAAAAAAAAAAAGAAAATAGCAGCGCATCAACAAAGCTGCAAGGAAAAACAACCAAAGACAAATGAACCCAAAAGGAAAAACAACAAGTAGCAGCAGGTTAACAAGCAGGCCCGATGCCCTATGGATCATCATGTCCTAAAGTTTCAAACCCTTCAGAAATATTAGAGGAAAAAAGTAGATGTGCTTTACATCAATGAAAGATAAAAGAGGAAAAGATAGAACCTACATCATGCAAAAACCAAAATAGTCCAAACACCTGCCATTAAACCAGTCCACCAACTCAACCCCATGCTGGAAAGTTCCTGCATACAACAGTCTGTCAAAACAGCCTTCCACCAACCATCCACAAGCCCCACAGACCAGTCCTGCAAAATTTCCAAAAACAGACCTACAAACAAAGGCTAAAACCGGTTGTTACTACTGTGTTATTATTGTCCCAAACCTGCACTAAGAGAGCCAAAATTAACAACAAAATAGGCATAAGCAAAACCTGCATTCTAAGGCCACAAGTCATCTTTCCAACAATGTTCAAATTTTACTAATCTTACCTCCAATTTTCCACCCTTGTTTCATTATAAGAATGGCCAACCAGCGAGAAGAAAAAGAGATTTTTTATACACACAACCAACAAAAAAAACATACAAGAGCCAAGAAAACCGAAAATAGAGAACACGAAAATACTCCCTTCTTCTCAAAATTTGAATCACTGGCCTTCAACTCCCACAACAAAAGCCAACAATTACCAAAAAAAACTTAACAAAAAAGGCACAATCACAGATAAAGTTCATGGAAAACTCAGAGAGAAATATGAGAAACTTACCTTGAAAACTCTTTCTTCAATCACCACTAAAACCCTCATTCTACAAAAGTTCTCAGAGCCTCATCTTATCCTTGTTCCCTCTCCATAAAAATACCTTCACCAAGCCTTTTGCAATTCTGAAATTTGATTATCTCCATCTTCATTCACCTTTGAACTCAGAATCTTCATACATCTTTAACAACTTCTTTACATTCAAGCTTCAGCTCCTACAAACTCATCAACAAATGTGAAGAATCATGAAGGTTATCTACAAATTGAAAAAAATAGAAGAAAGAATTTAGCAAGAAGTAAGACAGTACCTTCACGTCCTCAAACTTTTCTCATCCTCTTCATCAATCAAGAAAAATTGTTGGTGATACTCTGGTGGATAAGTCATACTTCAAAAAAAATTTATTCGATATCACACTTTCATTATTGTCATGTTTGAAGTCTGATTACGATTTGAGATGAGATTTTTAAAAAATGTTGAATCGAATCAATGTGCGAGAGTTTGTTGATCCGCGACAGAGAGATTGAGATGAGAGTACGAACAACGATTGAGGTTGAGGGAGAGAAGATAGAGGCATCGAGAAAGATGAGGGTTCGATTGTTTAGAACAATGATGAGAAGGAAATAGAGGAAGTCATTAGGGAGAGAGGAATCCTTTGAGTTGAGGGAATTGTTCGCTTTTGGTTTCTGGGCGTGAGAATAAAGATGATGAATAAAGGTGGCTATTTGAGGGAGAGAGTGCAAAGGCTGTGAGGAAGATGAGCGTGAGAAACCTAAAAAAGAGAAAGAGGCGCTGGCTTTTGGCAATTAGGGTTTTCTTCTCAACCCATCTTGTTTAGGAAGGAGGATGGGTCCGGACCCTGTTGATCCGGTCCGGCCCGATACGTTTTTTTGGTATATATTATTATTTTTTGGGTTTTTGTTTCATAAATTTTTTTTTAATAATTTCTGGGATTTGCAAAGAGTGTTTTTCAGCCCATTCTGAAATGCTAGCCATACCACCCCTTTTTCCAACAGTACCCCCAAGATTAATTTTGCATTTTACTTCTTATTTTTACATTTTTTATTCGATATAAAAAAAACAAAAAAAAATGATTTTATTTTCTTAATCAAGTTATAATACAAATCATAAAAAATAGACATACTTTTAAAATTAGATTTTTTTTAATTTTCTTTCAATACTTTCTTTACTTAAAAATCACAAAAAAAAATAATATTAGAGTTTTTTAAAATTAGGTTCTAACTTACTTTCTAATTTATTGTTTATTTAATTTGATAAAATATATACCGATATTTTTGAATTTAGGTTTGATTTTCTTTTAAATTTTCTTTACTTAATAAAAATCAAAAAAATATTTTAGAATTAGTTTATTAATTTTCTTCTATATTTTCTTTAATACAAAAATACAAGAAATTTTATTACTTTTCTTTTTAAAAATTCATTTAAACTAAAATTCTCTGGTCCTGGGCTATTCTACAGTGACAACTATTCGATTTATTGTTTCAATTGGTCGTTTAGAATACTAGCGCCACGCTAGTCCCACTATTTAGGAGCATGCATATAGCCACCTTGTATGGGCTTTTCATTTAATTCATTGAAGCAATTTCTCTCCCCTTGGTCCACATACCAAGCATCTTCGTAAAGGGTCTCATAGCCTAGTTTGGGCATGGCCATTCTCACGAGGTTAATCAAGTTTTGCCCTTGGTTAACCATAACCCGAATCACCCACTTTGGTCCATACCGAGATTAATCAAGTATGCCTCTTGGTTAATTATAACCCGATCCAATTCCCATACCCCAAGCAATTCATTTACATTTATCCTAATACTACACATTTTGTCACTTTTACCATGGTCACCACACACTACGACTCTTCACAACACTGCCTCCTCTTACCTATAACATGCTCCCTTAGGATGTTAGTTTCCACTTATTTAAGATGCAAACTAATTAGACCTTAAGATGAAACCCATGCATGATAACCTTAGGGTTTTTCTAGTCTCCCTCTTACCCATTTTCTTTTGTAATTAAAAATTTATTCACAAATAAAAAAAAAATCCAAAAACACCTTTAATCATTACTTGAATTTATTTTCAAAACTCGCAAAAACACTCAACCAAATATAAACTCCACAAAAGGGCATGTTATCTCTATTCTATCGCGATATCGGCCGTGTCTATTGCTAGAATGTGTGCGTTAACATTTCCCACTAAAAAACACAAACAAACAAACCATTTTCTAGAGGAACTACGGTGTTCTGATTCCTTTTTTGGATACGTAGGCAAATGGTCGCGAAACCCTCACGAACGCAATAATAAAAACCATCCATTTCCCCTTAAGCAAGCATAGTTGTAGATAAATACACCCTTTAAGACAAGCAAACAAAATGGATCCCGTTGAGTATAACAGATGTGAGGGGTGCTAATACCTCCCCCTCACATAACCGACTCCCTTACTCTTTCTCTTGGCCGCAAGACCATCTTATCCATTCCCATGTGGTTTTATCGATATTTCCCCTTCCTTCTCTATAAATAAAGTTCGGTGGCGGCTCTGTGTTTTCTGCCGGTAGCCTCACCCTTCCTAGTCAATTGTGTCAACGACAAAGCTAAATTAGAAAATCCTTCATTAAAATTCTGATAGTAACCTGCTTAACCAAGAAAACTTCTAATCTTTGAAATAGATTTCAGAGCTTTCCATTAAGATACAACCTTAATCTTCGAAGGATCAATAACAATACCACCACTCAATATCACATGACCAAGGAAACTCACTTCCTTCAACCAAAACTCACACTTAGAAAACTTAGCATACAAAATCTTCTCTTTCAACACTAATAACATAATCCTCAGATTCTCGGCATGATCTCCCTAACATATCGAATAGATCAAAATATCATCAATGAACACAACCAAAAACTTATCCAAATACTGATGAAAAATCCTATTCATGTATTCCATAAATACACCAAGTGCATTGGACACACCGAACAACATCATATAATACTCATAATGACCATATCTTGTTCTAAAAGCAGTATTATGAATATCTTCACCATTCACACGAATCTGATGATACCCAGACCTCAAATCTATCTTACTGAAAACAAAAGCACCAACCAACTGATCCATCAAATCATCAATTCTCGAAAGTGGATACTTATTCTTGATAGTAACCTTGTTCAGTTGTCTATAATCCATACATAACCTCATAGAACCTTACTTTTTAACCAACAAAACAGGTGCACAACACAGTGACACACTAGGAAGAATAAACCTCTACTCAAACAAATCCTCAAGTTGACTCTTCATCTCTTTCATTTCAGATGTTAACATCTGATATGGAGCCATCGACACCGGACTACTTCCAGGAACTAAGTCAATCGTACGTTCCACCTCACGCTTTGGTGGTAGATAACTTACTTCTTCAGGAAATACCTCAGGAAAATCACGAACTATTGGTAATTCACCAATCATTCATTTCTCATTGATATCCAATGTTGCCATCAAAGCCAACAACACAACACCATCTTGCACACACTTATTCACTTGCTTGGCAGACATAAAAAAATCTCTCTCAAAACCAGAATCAAGAAATATAATTGTCTTATCAAAATAGTTGATACAAACATGATTGTATTCCAACCAGTTCATTCCAAGAATAACATCAAGTTGATATAACAAAAGACACACTAAATCAATTCCAAAGTATTTACGAAAAATACTCAACGGAAAAATTCAAACACACATATGAAGTACTCACTAAACCCATGGAAAGAGTGGTAATGATCATACTTCCATTCATAACAAATAACTCAGGATTTAATCTTTTAACACAATCCAAAGAAATGAAAGATTGTGTCGCGCCAGTATCAATAAGATCAATCAAAGGTGTACCATTGATAAAGCACGTACCTCAGATTAGTCTATCCTTAGCATCAGTCTCAGAACCAGATGAAGCAAACACTTTCCCTTTAGCTTGGTCCTTCTCCGGCTTGTCACACTTGGAACTAATGTGACCTTGCTCACCGCGGTTTTAGCAAGTCACGCCGACATATCCTCTACAATCATTGTACTTGTAACCTAGCCTTCCACACTTGAAACACCTCACATCAGGACTTGTACAATCAGAAACATGATGTCCTTCGACACCACACACGTAGCACTTAATTGGAGTAAAAGCTCCTCCCTCACTTGGCTTCTTATCATAACCAGCTTTATGTTTCCCCTTATCAACATATAGCTTTCCTCTGAATTGGCCCTTTCCATTCTTCTTACTTAAAGACTTGTAGTAAGTAACACTCTCCCTACTATCTACATCATAAAACCTACTCTTGTTAACCAGCTCAGAAAATTTCCTAATCTGTTGATAACCTATGGACTTGTTAATCTCAGGTCTCAAGCCATTTACAAACTTAAGACACATAGATCTCTCAACAATAATAGTGTTGTATTGAGGATAAAACATGATCAACTCCTCAAACCTTGTAGCATAATCAACCACAGTTACATTACCTTGCTTTAGCTCAAGAAATTCAACCTCTTTCTTCCCACGCACATCTTCTGGAAAATACTTCTCTAGAAATGCATCTCTGAAAAGTTCCCAAGTAACTTCAATCTCATCTTCATCAAACCTCTGAACAGTGTTATTCCACCAATCCTTAGATTCCTTCTCAAGCGTGTGAGTACCAAACTGCACCCTCTGAGAATTCGTACAATTCATGACTCGAAAGATCTTCTCAATTTCTTTTAGCCATACTTGTGTTTTGTCAGGTTCATGCATTCCTTCAAATATTGGCGGATTGTTCCTCTGGAACTTCCCCAAAGTACGAAATTCATCCTCCTCCCTATTGCCAGCATTGACGTGTGGCTGTTTCTCGAGCCCACCGACCACCATTGCAAACGCCTCAGCAATAACATCATCATTCTTCCTGCAATCATCGTCCTAAAATTCCAAACAACCAAACAACCAACAATCCTCATCAGACAAACAGTAACGATTGTGTCATATACATATATCGAATACAAAAATGAAATAAACACATTAGTAACTTGGCCAACTAGCCGACCATGCTCTGATACCACTAACGTAACACCCTTTAAACCCTGAATAAAATAAATGGCATAATCAGAGTAAATGTCACGCATATCAAAAGAGGGCGTCACATGTATTTCAAAAACCAACACAAATACACCAGTCATGCTCATACCACTCATTTAAAATAATGTTTCATATACCATCATATATGCATCTCACAGCAGAATGATTATTTTTCATAACAATAATAATAATTAAAATCCCACAATGACAATCATATCATAAAATATTAGGCCATAAAGGTCACTCATTATACAATTTCAATACATAACATCTCTCAAATAAACATGAATATAACAAAATAACATGAATCCAAATGTTCCCCGTGTATTACATAAACCAGGGCATGAATCACTACCTAGTAAAAAAACAGATAAATAATGGACTAGCTCTCCAACTACTCCTTGCTAGAAGCACCACCTCTATCCTTGGTACCTGAGCGATGTCGTATAAAACATCATTTCAACAGAAAGGTGTGAATTTATATTATTATAGAAGTATATAATAATAGTAATGCAACACATACAAGCATTAATTGAATTCATCACACTTCACATAATCATGTATGCATCATACTTCAAACTAATTCGCATGATTACATATACAACATTTCTCAATGATTTAATATTAAAATATAACCAATCATAATAACCACAAAAGTAACATTCACACCAATATCACACATTACATAACAACTCAATAATTCACATCGACACATGTGACTCTAATGCAACTCAATGCAAATGCATGTGGTACCAACTATTATCCTTTCCAGTCATGTCAGATCCACATCTCCAAGACAGATAACCACCAACAAAAGCTCGTTAGCCTTAAGCTTTCAAACCCCTCAGTGTTAGGTTTAGGACAAGTCAATAATTCCCACAGAATTACCAAACATTGCCTCTTGACAGAAATGACGCATGTGAAATCTCAACAATCCTATGTAATTAAGACCATCTCCATATCTTAATCATACAAGCATATTTCACATAACTCAACACATTTGAATTATCTTCACCAAATTGCACAACATACATATTTCATGTCGTCAATCAACGCAATGCACTCTCATAGCATTTAATCATCTCAACATATCATTATAACATGTAGAAAACAACCCCAAACCATATTATATTCAATCAACATCAATTCCTAATAATTACATACACAAAATCAAGTATCATGTTTCTCATCAAAAGTCATCCAAAACCAATCCAAAATATATCGAATTAATTATTAAAATTCATGGAAATCCTTTATAAATCATAAGCATACAAGATTCCCGATCCTTTAAACAAAAAGTAAAATTATGCATTATAGTTCTCACTAAGCGCGCACTTTGGCGCTAAGCGCCCTCCAAGTCAGTGGTTTTCGCGCTAAGCGCAGGATTCCGTGATAAGCGGTCTTTGCGATTTCCACAAAAAAATCTGCGAAATCAGCAGTGCACCAGTCTGAGTTCTCATCCCAAAAATCCATTCAAACTTATGTTTTTCACCAATTAAACACATTACAACCTATATTTAACATATGTCATCAAATACAAACATCAAAACATGATTTCCAACATCAATTTCATGATTTCACATTCAAACTCTTACATTTCAAAATCTAGAAATAGAAGAACAAATCTCTAATTTCATGTTACTATCCATCACATACCATTACATACATCCACAAATCAATGAATACCCACCCTTACTTTAAATGTAAATACTATAGGATTCTTCTTCTTTCTTCCTCTTTTCTTCTCTTTTATTCTTTTTACAATTGTCTCTCTTTGTTTTACAAAACCTTACTAACTCTTATTTCTCTAGTTGGGCTTAGCTCACCCACTCACTCTAATATAATACATAAGGCCCATTAAATTAATAATTATATTCTCATACTTACTAATCCAAAACACACATAACACATATATTCCAATTAAATTAATTAATTTATATTTTCATAAAATCACATAATTTAATTAATTACTATACTACATAATAATTAATAAAATAAATAGATAAACAAATAACTAGTAAATAAAATAGGGGTGTTACAATATGCAGTTAAGACCGTCCCTCAATCTTAACCTCCATATATATATATATATATATATATATATATATATATATATATATATATATATATATATATATATATATATATATATATATATATATATATATATATATATATATATATATATATATATATATATATATATATATATATATATTCATGAATTATCCACATACAATTCATATCCATAGTATAACGACACTGTTGGTGCATAAATAAGAGATGAAAGGCAAAAGAAATATATTTAATGATGGCTACAAAAATAAGGAATAATGATTTACAATGAATTACATTGACCTACTTCACTAGGCTATTTATACACAAAATTAGGATATAATAAAATCCTAAATATCCTCTAACAAAGATATAAAAATATCTAAAAAGATATTCCTAAAATATAAATTAATACATTAATATCTAAAAAGATATTCCAAAATTATAAATTAATTCTAACACCATCCTTTAATTTATATTTACCCAAAACTGACAACACCAATTACATCCCTCAAAGTAAGAAATTGATCAGTCTTGATAGCCTTTGTTAGAACATCTGCCAGCTACTTCTGGGTGCTACAGTGCACAACTTCTAATATTCCATTATGAACCTGATTCTTCAGAAAGTGATACTTGATCTCAATGTTCTTGCTTCTCCCATGTGACACTGGGTTCTTGGCAAGATTGATTGCAGACTTATTATCAATCATCAGCTTCATAGGTTTATTTACCTCAATCCTCAGATATTGCCGCAAGTTCAAAATCCACACAGCTTGACATGTAGTCAGAGCACCTGCAATATATTAAGATTCACAGGTTGACAATGCAACAACAGGTTGCTTCTTGGAACACCAAGAAATAGGACCTCCAAGAAATTTTAATAAGTACCCAGAAGTACTTCTTTTGTAAACTCTATCTCCGCACCAATCAGAATCTGAATAACTCAGAAGTTTTGATTCGATCTTTCTTCCAGATGGAAATAACACTCCATACTTCAGAGTTCCTTTCAGATACCTCGAAATCCTGACAGCAACTTGACAATGAGACCACTTTGATTTACTCATAAATCTTCTAACCATTCCAACTGCATAGCAATAGCAGGTCTAATATTACACAGATACCTCAGAGAACCAACCATCTGTTTGAAGGTTGTAGCATCCACATCCTCTCCATCAGAATCAGAGTCCAACTTCTGATTTGTATAAGCAGGTGTGATAGAAAATTTTCAATTCTCTAGCTTAAATCTCTTCAGAAGCTCAAGTTCATACTTTACCTGATGCAAAATGATTCCTTTCTCAGAGTACATAAATTCCATCCCTAGAAATAAACTCATTTTCCCAAGATTTATAATCTCAAACTCATTCATTAGAACCTTCTTGAACTCAGCTATCTCTTGTTCAGAACTTCCTTTGAGAAATATGTCATCGACATACAAACATACCAGAATCATATTACCTTCTGAAGTGTGCTGAACATAAACACCATACTCCATCTCACACTTCTGAAACCCTTGTCCCTTGAAAAATGAATCAATCATCAAATTCAAAGCTCTGGGCGCTTTCTTCAATCCATACAAGGTTTTGTGTAATTTGAATACCATACCTTCCTGATTATTTTTCTCAAATCCAGGAGGTTGTGATACGTATACCTCTTCTTGTAATGGACCATTCAGAAATGAAAATTTTACATCTAAGTGCATCAGAGGCCAATTCCTATTAGCAGCTATTGCAATCACTAGTCTGATTATTTCATATCTCGATACAAGTCCAAACACTTCAGAGTAATCCAACCCAGGCTTCTGTAAAAAGCCTCTTGCTACTAATCTTGATTTGTGTTTTACAATTGATCCATCAAGATTTAGCTTCTTCTTGAAAACCCATCTAACACTGATGGTTTCTTGCCTTTTGGAAGTTCCGTCAGCTTCCAAGTCTTGTTTTTCTCTATAGCAAAAAGTTCTTCTTTCATATCCTGCAACCAGACTTGCTGCTTAAGAGCCTCTTTCATACTCATGGGTTCAGAGTCTACTGACATTGCACAATGAATAACTTCTCCTTTAGAGTCTACTCTAGTGTCTTGTAACATGTCAAACTCTGCAAATCTTCTTGTGATGCTTCTGACTCTTTGTTGCCTTTGAATTGGAACTTCAGGACCTTGGACACCAGAACTTTCCCCTTCAGAAGCTCTTGCTTCACAATTTTGATTTTCTCCAGAACCTTGATTGCCTTCAGAGTATAGAAAATTCCCAGAGTCTGAATCACCATCGGGGTCAGAGTTAGAATCATCTTCTCCTTCTGTATCTTCTTCAAAGTCAGGATCTTTACCAACTTCAGAAACATGTGTTTCTGACTTTTCTTCAGGAGTTATCTCATCAGAGTCAGGACGAGACCTTTCCCAATTCCAAACTTCTGATTATTTTATAATGACGTCTCTGCTAAACTCAACTTTGTTAGTTTCTGGACAGTAAAGTTTGTACTAACCTGTACTGTGGTATCCCACCAGTAACATTACTTTAATTCTATCATCTAGCTTCTGTCTTTGTGCTTATGGAACATATTTGTAACATACAGAACCAAACACCTTCAGATGACTAACACTCTGCTTATCTCCAGTCTACTTCTGAATATGAACTATTTCCTTCAATTTCTTCGTTGGACATCTGTTAAGCACATAACATGTAGTGGCAACAGCTTCTCCCCATAAAGTATGAGGAAGCTTCTTCTCTTTCAGCATGCTTCTCACCATATCAAGCAAAGTACGGTTTCTTCTTTCAGCAAGACCATTGTGTTGAGGAGTATAGGGAGCAGTAACCTCATGCTCAATTCCATTCTCCTCACAGAACCTTTTGAATTCTCTGGAGTTAAACTCACCACCACCATCAGTTATAAGAATCTTCAAAGTCTAGCCACTCTAATTCTCAACCTTCAGTCTAAACTTCTTGAATTCAGCCAACACCTCGTGTTTGAACTTTATGATAGATATCCATGTCATTATGGTGAACTCATCAACAAATGACACAAAATATTTATTCTCTCCAATCAATGCTACTGGAAATGGACCACACACATCAAAATGAACTACTCCTAAGGAATACTTTGCTCTTGGAGATATTTCTGATCCAAATGGTAATCTTGGTTGCTTCCATTCCATGCACACCTTGCATGAATTCTCAGGCTTCGTGATTGTAGGAATTCCATGTACCAACTTCTTTGTTTTCAGATGCCCTATGCTTTTGAAATTTAGATGACCAATTCTTTTGTGCCACAACTCACTCTCCTTGACAACACTTGTTGCACTAAGACTTTCAGAGTATGCAGTTCTAACATTCACCTTGAATGTTTTATTCCTTCCCTATTCTTACTCCATAGTCAGCTTTGATTACAATATTGTACTTCATGGTAACCGAAAAGCCTTTCTCAATTAATTGTCCCACACTCATCAGATTGCTTTTCATGCCAGATACATACCACACATTCTGGATCATTGATTATTTCCCATTGTTTAGAATGACTCTGACATTTCCCATACCTTCTGCATTGGGGTATTTATCATCACCACATCTTATCTTTGTACTCATCCCAGAATCAAAATCAACCAACCATTTCTTGTTTCTAGTAAGATGGTTTGAACACCTTGTGTCCATATACCACCATTATGATGAATTCATATTATCAGATTCAGAAGCCAACAATAGCACATGTTCATCATCATACTCTCCTTTGGTTATATTTACTTCTTCTTTTGACTTCCTTTCTTTGTTTGACCAGCAATCTTCGGCATAGTGACCAAAGTTATTACAACAGTAACACTGAACATTCTTCTTGTCAGACTTCTCCTTTCCCTTCTGGACATTCTTCTTCCTATCAAAGTTTGAAGCTTATGACCTTTGACCATCATTAGTTTTCTTCGTGGCTTTTGACCAAGTATGCTTCCGATACTTCTTACCAGAAGTTACTTTCAGTGTCAGCTACTTTACTTCCCTATCAAAAGTTCTCCCAGTCATACGTAACTCATGTGCCTCGAGACTACTTTGTAGATCTTCAACTCTCATGGTGCTCAGATCTTTGGAATGCTCAATTTCTACCACAATGTAATCAAACCGATAAGTTAAAGATCACAAAATCTCCTCAATGATTACTTGTTCAAAAAAGGTTTCTCCACATGCTTTCATCTCATTAGTGATTAGAATCACTCTAGAGATGTACTCAAAAACCTTCTCGTTGTCCTTCATATTGAGATTCTCATATTGCTTTCTGAGAGACTGAAGCTTCACCTTCTTCACTGATGCGTCACCACCATAACATATGACCAGTGTCTCCCACGCAGCCTTTACTGTTTCAAAATCAGCAATCTTCTCAAACACATTCGCATCCATACAATGATAGATGTAGAACAACGCCTTCTGATCTTTCTTCCTTAGCGCCTTCTGTATCATCTTCTATGCCTCTGTTACGTCTGCTTCTAACAGATCATAGCCATCGATGAAAAGATCTAACACATCTTGAGAACCAAATAACACGCGCATCTGGATCTTCCAACGATTCAAGTTTTTGCCATCGAATACTAGAAGCTTGGAATGGATATCACCATTGTTTTCGTTCATCTTCTACCTTGTGCAATTTACAAAGAAACTCAATAAAGTAGTGTTTCCCAAATTACACAGATTCAGAATATTGTAATTCTCAATCACACAATACTTTCCCCGTGGGTTTCGAACCGGAGCTCTAGATGCCAATTGTTGGTGTACAAAGAAGAGATGAAATGTAAAAGAAATATATTTAATGACAACTACAAAAATAAGGAATAATGATTTACAATGAATACATTGGCCTACCTTACTAGGCTATTTATACACAAAATTAGGAAATAATAAAATCTTAAATATCCTCTAACAAAGATATAAAAAGATCTAAAAAGATATTTCTAAAATATAAATTAATATATTAATATCTAAAAATATATTCCTAAAATATAAATTAATTCTAACACACACCAAACCATCATAATAACACATAGTAAACAATGTACAAAAATGTTATTACGATTCAACACCCAGTCACAAACATAAATACAACACATAAATAAAGTTTCATGTTTTTATTAAATATGCATTCAAAAACCATCCAACAAGTAGTTTTAATAATTCTAAAATTAACAATAAGTTATTATAAAACACAAGAATACATAAGCCCATGAAAAACTAAGAAAAATATAAAATTTCCACTGCCAATTCGCGCTAAGCGCGCTACACGATGCTAAGCACCCAATTTACAGAAGCGATCGTGCTAAGCAGACTCTGCAATTTTCAGAAAAATCAACTACGATGACAACACTTCTCCCTATACGATTTTTGATTCAAATCTATAGTTTTACACCAAAATAAGTTGTGATTTTGATAGCATATCATTCACGTAACAGAATAACATAATCACTAGCATTACAACATAATTACATACCAAATAACATTGATCTTAATCAAAACCTAAGTGATTCAAAACATGGAAAATTAGTGAAATTGATCCTAACACATGTTACTACCCATCATACATCATCATACAATCCCAATAACCAAGTAAAAACTCACCCTTACCTTGTTCTTGATTGATTCTATGAACTTTAGCGTTCTTGCCCTTTTCTCCTCTTTCTCGCTTTTCTCTTATTTTCACGTGTAATGGCTCTAACCTTTTCTTTCTAGTCTTCTTACTAACTCTATTTTTTTATTAAACCCTTAACAAAATAATACTAACCCAACAACAAATGGGATCACTATCACACCCCCACTAACCTTCACATTCCCCCAACTAGGCCCAATTACCAATATATCACTAATTCTCTACAATCCTTACTAATAAAATAATCCTTCACTAACCGACATCGTATCCCAACATTAACTCAATGGTTTGATAGTCTCACCTGACTAACTCGTCACATATAACAAACATCAAATAATTTAAATTAAATCAATTAGTCACAAAATCAAACAAATAATTAATTAATAAAATATATAACTTTTTAATAAAATTGGGGTGTTACAACTACAATATTTATCATAAACTTGACATTGATTACACAACCTTTTACCTTTGATAATTCTCGATCTTCACACTTGTTTCAATTTCCACACTATTCTACTTGTAAGACTTGCACTTGTTCTTCACAAGGATGAAAGAAATAAGAAAATCCAATTCCTACAGAGAACACTAATATTTTTCTTCAATGGAACTTCATATCACGAATTCTACACCAAATCCAAAAGTAGAAACCACTCACTTCAACAAAATTGGCAAACTAATTGGTTTCCTCTTGAAACAATCTACCCATTCACAAGGTGGATGAATCTCCATGCATATATGAATATTTTTGTTTTTGAGAAAGATGATGAATTTTTCTAATAATCACTCTAATGGTTTGATCTGAATCCTTGAAACAAATGAAAAGAAACCTTTACATAGATGCTTGAGAAATAACACAAAATCAATGTAAAGTTACTTAAATGATTTGAGTCAAAGGTGTTAAACGAATCTACTAAAATGATAAATATAATTGAACATTTTATGTTTATTTGATCCATGACTCTTCTCATGTAAGTCTATTTCCAAAATGTTTTGAATCAGATCACAGATCCCGAATTGAGACAAAGCATAAAATTTATAATCATGAGTTTGTTCATGAAACTTCATGAATTAGATCAAATATCCTAAAGGAAGTTGTAAATTTTCCAAAACTTGTTTGATTTGACTTATACTCAGTCATGAATCGATTGAATAAACCCAAAATAATTTGAATCGATTTACAAACTCATTGAGTATAATTAAATAAGATTAAGTTTAATCAAACTTACACTTTATGCATGAAAATGTTGGTTTTGGTTGAAAATATATATGCTAATAAAGTCCTACATTACTTAGCTTTGTAAAGAAATAAGGAGTCCAAGGATATATAATAGATTTAAGTTCTTCATCATAAAATGCATCAATCAAAAGTATTTTAAGCTTGTGTTTTATTTTTATTTTGTCGTTTACTCTTGTGTTAAAGTATTATGAAATGCAGTTAAACCTTTGCTTTGGCGGTGTGGGTGTATTGGAGACATGGGATGGTTGAGGATAAATAATGTGTTGTATCAAATTTCACATAGTGTTATTCTCTAATTGTCATTTGACAATAGTCGTGGTTTTTTCTGCGATTTTTGGAGTTTCCATGTTATGTGATTGAGTTATTTTATTTTATCTATGTCGGTTTTTCCCAACATCTAGTATTAAAGATTTTGGTTCAATCCTAGTATATGAGTTCTTAGCATGCTTTAGGATTGCAACTTTGTCATATCTTCTTCATCAAAAAAGAACAATAGCATTGTGAAAAATTTATTGAGTTGCAGTCACAAGTTTTGCTATGTAGTTTGCGCTAGAGAAAATTGATGGAAGAATTATTTTTGACATGCGGAAATTTCAAGTAAAAGATATGTTGATACAATCGGAATTACACAAGGTGTTGGTGTCATACCCCAAATTTTTCCGCCCTTTATTTCTATAGTTAAAAATATTTTCAACATTGGTTTTTATAATATTCTTTGATTCAATTTTACTAACCCTTCTGATCCAACATCCTCAACCGCCGTCTCGCCGCCGTTCACGCCTCCCTGGGTATCCACGATATAGAAGGAGATGTATGTGTAAGAATAAAAAGTTAATTGTTATTGTTATCTGAAATATGAAAGAGATCAATAAAGGGTATTTGGAAAATAAGTCAAAATACTGGTTTATGTTTATTGTCGATATTTGAGCGACAACAATTAGAGGCGGACCACCCCTCTTCATAAGGTATTGTAGTTCTTTTTTTACTTTATTTTTATTTTTGTTTACTGTTTTGTATGGCTATGATAATTAAGTTTGTACTATTTTGTGGCTATAATTAAGTTGATTAGGTTTAAGCATTCTATTTGGGACCTGGACGCTCAATTTATTACTTTACTTATCTTAGTATTCCATGTTTCTATTCACCCCTTTTGGTTTTTTATATAATAAATTAGTTTGATCTTATTAGGATAATTAGGGTCCAATATGATCAATTAGTTTTATTGTTTTTAGTCTTTATAAAACATTAAATAAACAATAAAACACATACAAAACCAAAAATTGGTTTATCTAATTTAATTTATTTATTTTTGTTACTATTATTATCATATAAGCCAAATGTCCTATTTTATGGTATAATTTTAACTTAAAAAATGGATTATGAATTGCTTATTTTTGTGTAACCATAAGATATTCAACACTAGTACTGTTACTCTAACTTTTCTTAATTTTATTTTGTTTTTATTTTTGTTTAATTAATATTAGAATTAGTTTGCGTTGAGCTTATGGAAATAGACTTGTCTTCTTTCCTTGATAAACACCCCTTTTCTTTCTTTATATTAATTTAGTCATATAATTAATTTAATTTTATGATTAGGCTAGACTAATTACTTGGACATTAGTTCAAACATTTTTTAATTAATTAACTCAAACATATTACAAATAACAGGAATGGTGGATACAGATTCACCATATTTTTTTATTGGCTCAACGCCTTATCAATTAACCTTTCAACATTAAAATATTAAAAAATCACGCAATTCACCAATGAGCAACACATGACCAATATATGACCATGCGGTGAGGAGACTTTGACAAACTCCACCCGCATCCTTCATGACGAGCAATACGTGGCCAATATTTGGCCATGTGATGAGGAAGACTTTATCCGAATTCCCCCGCTATGTGTGCTACCATACTCTTTATCAATGAAACACTTAAAATGACTAACTAATGATCAAACCTTTTTTACTAACATAATTAAATTCCAGATATTTTCAAAAAGGATTTTGGAGATCTTTTCATTAATTGTGAACTACGTCTACGATTCTTCTATTTTCAACCCAGACTTGGTTCAAGGATTAATTCAAAATATTTCCACAATCCATAAAAAAAACTAACCAAACACTACAAACTACGAATTGAGACTATGATTCCTCATAAGATGATACATAGGCATACGAATTAAAAATCAGGCGAGTTCCCCTAACTAAAAAATTAAAACCCTATTTCTAAACCTTAAACCTAAACCCTAGTATCCTTGTGAGCAAGGTAGATGAAGGATGCCTAAAACCTTACCTTCGTCTAAAATGAGTCAAGAACTTAGAATCTATGTATCATCAATTAAGGTTATTTCATTAAATTCTCGTCTTAGGATAAAAATTAATGGTGGTGACTCTTTATTTTTTGCCGGTTACAATAGCTGACGACTCAGTTGGGGATTCAACCCTAGAAGCCTCTCCTTTCTGGGTTTAGGTTTTTTGTTAGGGTTTTCTATTTTTGATGTTTTTCTATATTTGCTTATTTTATTCATTTACTTGTTCTATTTATTTTTTTTATGTTATTTTTATTATCATATTTTATTTGTGGTGGGATTTTAATTTCGAATAATTTAAACCCTTAGGAAGAAAATTCGTCTGTTGGCCAAGGGAATATATCATCCCTATGAGTTTTTGTGACGACTTCGCCTAGAGTCGGTGGAATTCCAAAAAAGGAATATGTCTTAAGAGGGATCCTCTTGGGGGATAGGACTTTGTAATAAAACCTATGACTCTTTGTATAACTCTAAACCAAAATCTCATAGTGAGACCTTGTACGACCTTAGAGACGAAAATTTTGGTCTATAATGAGGCTCCTCTTAAGGGAGGCCGTTGTGCCTCTCCCTCTAGTGTTATCTATGATACTCTTAAGGAAACCACCTTATAGGGAGGATAGAATATATGTAGGACGAAACTAGGAACCTACATACTAAGGAAACTATTGTCATTCCATCCTTCATAGGAAGCCTTCCTGCGAGGGACATTCTATTGAAATTTTAAACCTATGTGGGGTTACCTCTTATCCTTATTATACCCTAAACTCGTAGGGGTATTATTTGGTTTATCTCGTAGGTTTTTATATTTAGTCATAATCCATGGCCTGTAGGGATCCCCTTTTGTTCGTTGTTATCCTTAGAACCTTTATAGGATCTGGTTCCCCATATAGAACCTTCCCACAAATGACGTCCTTGATGATGCATGCCACGTGGCCTATATCAGGCCATGGGATTTGGTGACTATTGACGGGTCACCATGTGCTCTCTTCAATTCTATTCCCTCAAGTCTAATCTTCGTCTCAACTGTCAATTGTTATATCACAATTTCTATCCCGTAGGAATTCTCGTCCCACTGTTACAATCCCTAGCTTATTGTGATTCCTCTTTGTCTTTCATTATCCATAATCCTTAAGGAGTTCATGTGTGTCTCAATCTCTGAATTAGTGTAGGTAATCCTCATTTCCATGTCTATCACTAAATTCATATAAGGTACCCTTATGTTTACCTTCATACTACGTCGGCATCGCACTTCATATCCACGAAACATTTTTTGCATACCCTTAAAGCCAAAAATATTTTTGCATACCATACATTCATACATACGCGTTTCCAACTTCTCCCTTGTCCAACTATCATCCAGATAACAGATTGTCTGATACTCAAAGAAAAATTTCCAAACATGCTTCAAGAAAGCTTGACGGAACTCAAGAAATTCATAAGTTGTTGAAGGAGAAAGTCAACCAGTGAGCTTGGTCCTACAAATCTTGTTAAGGAGATAATGCAACCCTTCGTCATACAAGTCAAAGGCCTATAACTCCTCAAATGCAACTATCATTGGTGACTCCTCTACATCAAGATCAACTTCCATATCAGCAGAATAGGTATGCCCAAGAAACGTCAAGGGTCACCCCCATGCTATTACAAGTCCAAGAACATCCAGAAGCTATCCTAAAGTCAAGAGGATCGACAAAGAAGCTCTTCCATATGATCATTAGATTTTATTAATTTCAAATTATAATTTACAAGTTTCTAATTTGTATTTGGTGTAAATTTGTATCTTTTGACTAGTGATTCAAATAAAATGAGCATGCATATTTTTGAAATCAATCCATTCGTTTCACTCTTCCATCACTTACCATAAATATCAACTATTCACTTCCATCTTCCATTTCTAACTTTTACAAATTTTAAAGGAGAATAATGAAAATTAAATAATTAAATTCTGCTAAACTATGCTTTCAATGTAAGACTGAGCTGACGATGTAAGGCATTGTTTCAAATCCTAAACAGTGGAAATATAAGGGAGTTAATCCGTAGTCAACCCCCTCAAGCCAAGAGTTGGAGTTTTGTTCTACTTTCTAAAATAAAAAACCTTAATTCCAACCAGGGGCAGGGTAGATTTCAATTAATTCAACGATGCATTCCAATCCCAAGAGAATCGGACAATCTAAGCAAAATTTCAAGCATATCTCCTTCCTCAATACATCGTTGAGGAAACAATCTAAGAAAAGGTTCAAGCACATCCTTTTTCTCACATTCATCATCCAAGATTGATGAATCAATAAAGATAAAGGCCACAACTTCTTCTTCCTAATTACATCATTCAAGATCGAGGAAACAATGAAGATGAAGCTTACAACAATCAGCATAGGCAATCACACATTTTAAAAATCAAAAGCAAAAAAAAAAGAACTTAAAAAAAGCCCGCTAAGTCAAGTAACAATAAAAAAAACATGACTTAGGAAAAAGTTAGGGCATCCTGATGGACCAAAAAATTCAAAATAATCGGTCCATGCAAAAATAAGGGATTAAAAACAATAAATTAAAGAACAAGCTTGTGACTGCAACATCAAGGATTATCATTGCTTCTCCTCAATGCTTGGATCTTATCAATTCATCGGTGCTTGTATCTTTACCAATGCTTATAACCATCACTACGACTACGAAAATTATTTTACAGATTGAACGCATCTATTGGATTAATTGAACTTAGAATTACAGAATATCAAGGGGAACGAGGTTGGCTAAATAAATTTTGAGCATTATATCCTTTGTTTCTTAAACCATGAACCAAGGCCACATTACAATATTCAAAGTTCCTAATTGAAGCAAGGTTAACTATGAAATCATACTCGACAAAAATTGTGTTAAATTGACTCCTATGTTTGTTAAAAATATTGATGACCATTTCACTTCTTCGAATATCCATCTCTAATCATCCATTTCTATTCCATAACAAACTTTGATTTCAAAAACTTGCATGTACATCAAACAAAATTACTTTTAAAAATGTACAATTTTATCTATGAATAGACACTTAGTATCAAAGGATATCTCAAAATTGGTTTAATCAAAACTGATCCTTTCCAGGAAGCTTCTAACTAGGGGCAAAGCCTCCAAAAAAGAACCCTATAATCATAAGCAAGACTATTGATTATAGGGGCATATCAAAAGAAGATCCTATTGACTAGGGTGATCATTCTGAGATTTAATCAACTTGGATCACATTTCAAAGCACAAATGATGGGAATACTTTTCAAGGAACTCAATTGCAGGGGCTGATTCTCCTCCTACATCAGCCTTGTTACATGGGTAACCTCTCTATGTCTTAACTGTTAGAACATAGTTTGATTCTACAACCCTTAATTAGAGTTTTGATAATAAAAAACACAAAGAATAAATATGCACTCTAAATTTGTGTCATTTTGTATGAAGAAGTTCTGACTGAAACAACATCAAAAGTTAAGCTACAGAAGCTTTCAAGTTGAGACAATCAGAATGTTTTGAAGAATGATGAGTAGAATCTGCGCTAAAGTAAAGGATACTCTGATTCTGAACAGAAGTATAATATACCATCAGATCCTCATATCTCTGAGTCATCAATGTTCTGAAGTAAAAGCAGCATGCAAGATTCTAGTTATGAAGCGTTACTTTTCAATTAAGACAATATCATATGAAACGACTTCATTCAGACAAGAATCTTCTCAATATAGAAATAGCATTGAGTGTCCATTATCACGCTTTATGTTGTACAAGATTTCCACGCCTTTATAAACAAGCGTAAAGGACAAATCGTTTACGATTTTGACTACCACTGGTCATACATCAAAAATGCTACAATCTTTCATATTCACTTATACGCTCAAATTGTGTAATATATCACAATTGTGATACAGTTTTTGTTACGAAAAACAACTGTACACAATAAACCAGTTTCTTTTGATTAAGCCAGTTTTCCTTGAGATAAACCGGGTTGTGGTTGTACTCAAGAAGACTTTGGCAGTTGTCAAAGTAGTATTGTAATCAAGTTTTGATTAGTTAATTAAGTCCTCGTTGGAGAGAGGAGAAATCACCTTGGCGGGTGGACTGGAGTAGTTTGAGATCAAACGAACCAGGATAAAAATATTGTGTCTGCTATTTTTTATTTTTAGTTTCAATTCAACCCCCTCCCCCTTTCTTGTGTTTTTCACTTCTTCAATTGGCATCAGAGTGCCTGGTTTTGAGTTCATACACTTAACCGTGTCAGTACAAGATCCAAGCTTGAGAAAAACACTATTGTGGGACCGAGCCAAAACATCAACAATGACTATCATGAGGACAAGGACAGAATCAACGGCAAACCTCCAGTCTTTGATGGAGAAAACTTTGACTATTGGAAAGACAGAATTGAGAGCTTCTTTCTGGATCATGATGCTGATCTATGGGACATGGTAATTGATGGATACATACATCCCGTGGATGAAAGTGGTCAGAAGATAGATAGAAAAAGGATGTCTGACCAGCAAAAACGTGATTTCAGAAACCATCATAAAGCCAGAACAATACTTCTCGGTGCCATCTCATACTCAAAATATGAGAAGATCTCAAATAGAGAGACAACCAAAAACATGTTTGACTCTCTGAGAATGACGCAAGAAGGCAACATACAAGTCAAAGAAACCAAGGCCCTTGCACTCATTCAGAAATATGAAGCATTCAATATGAAAGAAAGTGAATCCATAGAAGCAATGTTCTCAAGATTCCAGATTCTTGTTGCTGGGCTGAAAGTCCTTGACGAAGGATATCCTACTGCTGATCACGTAAAGTAGATCATCAGAAGTCTACCAAAGAAATGGAGGCCAATGGTCACTACACTTAAGCTGGCTAAAGATCGCAACAAGATATCTCTGGAGGAACTTGTTAGCTCCCTCAGAAATCATGAGATAGAGCTAGAAGAAGACGAGCCTCATAAGCAAGGTAAGCCTATAGCATTAAAATCTAACAAAAAATATGATTCTAAGGTTTTGCAGGCTATGGAAGAAACCTCTGATGGATCCTCATCAGAAGAAGATGAATTATCTCTTCTCTCCAGAAGGGTCAATCAAATGTGGAAGCAGAGACAAAGAAAGTTCAGAAACCCGAGAAGATCCGAGAATCAGAATGAATCCTCCTCCAGATACAGAAAGCCCGAGTCCTCCTCTGGACACAGAAAATCTGAAGCTTCCTTCGGTCACAGAAAGTCAAATAACAAAGATATCATCTGCTATGAGTGCAATGAACAAGGGCACTACAAAAGTGATTGTCCAAGGCTTCAGAAGGAGAACCCCAAAAAGAAGTTCTTCAAGGAGAAGAAGAAAAGCCTCATGGTAACATGGGACGATTCAGACACTTCTGATGCTGACCCAGAGTCAGATGATGAAAGAGCCAACATCGCTCTTATGGAAAACATGACAGAAGACAGCGAAGCTTCTGGTCCAGACTCAGAATCAGACACTGAAGAGGTATTCCCTGATTTCACTATTAATTTTACTAAGGCTGAACTTGCAGAAAGTCTGAATGAAATTTTGGAAAGGTATCTGCAAATCAGAGTCAAATTTAAGAACCTGAAAAGGGATCTTGTCTCTGACTCTGAAAGAACTGAGAGTCTTAGATTAGAAAATTATGAGTTAAAAGAAAATATTTTAAAAATAGAAAATGATTTACAAAACTCTCGGAAAGAAATAATCTCAGAGACTCCCAGTAATGTTGATAAGATCATCAAAGAGTATGATCACAACTTTCAGAAGTTTCTAGCTAAAAACATAGATAGAAGCAAGATGGCTTCAATGATCTATGGAGTTAGCAGGAATGGCAGAAAATGAATAGGATACCAAGGTAAGGTATCTCCACCTAAGAAAGTCACGGACCTTATTATAAAACGCACAACACTAAAATCACACTTCACATACGGGCACACACATGACCTAAAATACACTATTAATGATTATTCTGTCAAACCAAAATTCAAACAGAATTTTGGTAAAACTAACAAACCAGGACCCAAAAAGATATGGGTACCTAAGGACAAAATTATATATGTAGAAGATATCTTTAGCAACAAGGCTAAAAAACCAGTCATGGTACCTGGACTCTGGATGCTCTCGACACATGATGGGAAGAAAGCATGTGTTCCAAAGCCTAGAACTTAAACCTGGAGGCTACGTGGGCTTTGGAGGCAACCAAAGAGGGAAGATCATTGTCTCTGGAGCAGTAGTTTGACTCTAAAGCACAAAAGTGTATTATGTTAGGATTCTCTGAACGCTCAAGAGGGTATAGAGTATACAATACAGAAACACAGATTGTTGAAGAGTCAATCAGTGTTAGATTTGATGCTAAACTTGACCCTCAAAAGTCAAAGCAGAATGAACCTTTTGCAGATATAGAAGTTGAATTCACAGGTACTGAAGATAACTTATCAGAAGTTCCCAACAGAGACGCTCTAACAACTTCAGAAAGAAATGTTACAAGTGCTCCAGTACCCTCTGTTGATCAACTCCAAAAATGGTTATCCAGAAGCAGCATAGCTCACCCAGAAGATAAGATCATGGGAAAGAAGGATGATCCAATCAGAACAAGATTAACATTCAGAAACTCTGAAGAATACTTCATGGGACTGGTCTCACTGATTGAACCAACAACAATTTATGAAGTTCTTTTGGACAATGACTGGATTTTGGAAATGCAGGAGGAATTAAACCAGTTCACCAGGAATGACGTATGGGATCTGGTTGCCAAACAAAAAGGATTCAACGTCATTGAAACAAAGTGGGTGTTCAGAAACAAACCGAATGAGCAAGGAGAAGTCATCAGAAACAAGGCACGACTGGTGGCACAAGGTTATAGTCAGCAAGAGGGGATAGACAATACAGAAACCTTTGCTCCAGTCTCCAGGTTAGAATCTATCATACTCTTAATCTCCTTTGTTGTAAATAATAGCATCACTCTGTATCAGATGGATGTCAAAAGTGCATTCTTAAATGGTTACATAGATGAAGAGGTATATGTGCACCAACCCCTTGGGTTTGAAAATTCCAAACACCCAGAATATGTTTTCAAACTAAAGAAGTCACTCTATGGTCTGAAACAAGCTCCCAGAGCTTGGTATGAAATACTAAGTAACTTCCTGTTAGAAACGGGATTCACCAGAGGGAAAGTGGACACAACCTTGTTCTGTAAGACATTTAAGAATGACATTTTAGTTTGTCAGATTTACGTAGACGATATCATTTTTGGATCCACTAAACCCTCTATGGGAAGAGAATTTGCTAAGTGCATACAGGCAGAGTTTGAGATGAGCTTAATGGGGGAACTTAAATTCTTTATGGGCATTCAGATAAACCAAACTCCAGAAGGAACTTACATTCATCATAGAAAATATGTCAGAGAACTTCTGAAGAAATTTGACCTCTCAGAATGTAAGCCCTCAAAGACTCTGATGCATCCCACGTGCATTCTGGAAAAGGAAGAGGTAAGTAAAAAGGTAGAACAGAAAATCTACAAAGGTATGATTGGATCTCTCCTTTATCTGACGAATTCAAGGCCTTCTATTTTATTCAGTGTTTGCTTATGTGCTAGATTCCAATCAGATCCTAGAGAATCTCACTTAATAGCAGTTAAGAGATTTTTCAAGTATCTGAAAGGTACTACTAATATGGGTTTGTTTTATAGAAAATACAATGAATACAGCTCAGTAGGATATTGTGATGCTAACTTTGCTGGAGACAGAGTAGAGCGTAAAAGCACTTTTGGAAGCTGCCAGTTTCTGGGAGACAACTTGATCTCATGGACCAGCAAGAGACATTCCATAATAGAATTGTCAACAGTAGAAGCTGAGTACATAGCAGCTGCTGGATGTAGCACTCAAATGCTCTAGATGAAAAGTCAACTTGAAGACGTCAATATATTTGAGAGTAATATTCCTATCTTCTGTGATAACACTTCTGCCATATGTCTATCCAGAAATCCTATTTTGCATTCTAGGGATAAGCACATAGAAATAAAACATCACTTTATTAGGGATTATATTCAGAAAGGAATTCTTACTTTAAAATTTATTGACACAGACCATCAATGGGCTGATGTGTTTACAAAACCCCTTTTTAAAGATAGATTCAATTTCATTCTGAAACATCTCAACATGAAACTGTGTCCAGAATAAAATGTTTTATTTGCATATTCTAACCCTTAGAATCTTATTGTTTTCTGTGAACATCTGATCAACTTGGCTTCAGAAGTTAGGAGTACAGTTGCATCAGAATCTATCTATGAAGATATAAACTTTTCGTTTCAAGGATATAAGCGTGCAGTTCACACCATCAAACACCTGTCATCCTCTCACAAGCTACCTTCTGAGGCTGAACACACATTCAAATTATGAAGGGTCCAAGGCTCTGATTGGATGCATTGAGACATTTGTCATTAGTAACTATTCAATATCTCTCTAAATCCCCCAATTTCAGGTTTCATTAATTCAATATAATCATTACTTATTTTCTCTTTCTTACTGGTTATGTTTTCTAAAGAACTTATATAAACTCAATTTACTATTTCATTCATTCACGTTTTACCATCTTCGACATTCTCTCTTGTTCAAGTTTTTTTTCTTCAAAAACCCCTTCTATCAATTTTCTTCAAAGAATCCGTGTGAACAATGGCATCCTCATAAAGTCTCAAGAATCTCAACAGTGCTCCTGGTTCTTCATCTATTGAACAATATGAGGAGCCCATTAGAACACTACTCACTCCGGTCGACAACCTTGAAGTTCCTTGTGAATTGATCGTTGATTTTGAAAGCTTACAAGAAAATGGGTTTAATCTGTATGAAGATGTAACTGCACAAGGATGGAACAGATACTTTGATCATCTGTTGGGTTCAACTTTTCCCATTATTGGTAAATAGTTTTGGATTCATGCTACTTCATCCAACCACCAGGTCACATCTTATGTTATGGGGAAGAAGATAGTGATCACAAAAGAATTGATTGGGAAACTCATTGGATACAATGGACGCGGAGTCAGATGCATTGATATGGCTTATAAGTCTTCTGATAAAATCCATTGCTAGGGTCATCTTCACTTCTGGACATCCATCCAGCAAGATCAGAGACTTGAAAGATCATTACAGAATTTGGGCAAGAATAATTCTGGGATGTATCAATCACAGGAAGCCTACAAGATCTCCTGATTACATCAACATTGATCAGCAGTTTCTGATATACTTCATTGCAAAGAAGACCAAAATAAACCTTCCACATTTGCTCTTCAACCATCTTAGAACAAGTGTGAAAGAGACAGGAGAAGAAGAAAGAACTAAGAGGGACTGTATTCCTCTAGGAAGATTGATTTCAGATTTCTAATGGAAAATAGGTTGATAGAACATCTGACAGAGGCTCAAGAAATCAGTACTCTAGAAGCAACTGCTGGGAAACCTTTGAATGCCAAGAATCTGAAGAAAATGAAGATTATTGAAAACATTAAGAAGGAACCAATAATTTCTTCTCATGAGATCACCACTTCTAGGAGAATCCCTCTGAAGGATTTTCCACTATTCTCTGAGATAGATGCCTCTCCAAAGATTATAGTCAGACACCTTGAAGCTTGCAAGGCTGATGGGACTATTCCAGAAATCAACATCCAAGATCTGTACAAGCCAGCTCTAGAGGTTGTTGTGATCGGTGGATCTGGAACTGATTGTTTAACGCTGGTTTCGCGAAATGTCGCGGTAAGCAAGAGTCGCCACCGTCTTTTATTTTCTCCAACATGGACAGGACAAAAGCACAGCAAAATTCCTTATGAGATAGTTTCTCGGTTCGGGAGGTAGATTTATAGAAAGGGAAGGTGTTAGCACCTTTTCTATCCATGATTATCCATGGGCTCTTAGATACTTGCTCATTGTGTTTTCAAAAGTTTTTGCTTTTCAATTGTGAGTGAGTTTGAAAAAAGTTTTGTTTTAAAGATTTCAGATCAACTCTTGTATCAGTCCTCAAGAGTGTTTGAAAAATTGTTTTGAAAGCTTTCTGAAAGTGTCGGTGTGAAAAGAGTTTTGATTCGTTTTTGAATAGAGCAAGTATCTATGAGTCATCTACCTACCCTAAGGAATTAGGTTGTGTAAATGTCCTTAAGGTAGTGCCATCCCACCATTGAGAGGTAGGTAGCACCACCGTTGGAGGTGTTCGGGTCAATTCGATTGTTAGGGACAGTGTGGTCACCAGAGCAACAGTAGGACACCTTAGAAGCTACCCCTATGCCATAGATCATGGACATAAGGACTTACTAAAACGACCTATACTCGACGACCACGTTCCGAGGGCAAGGGAACAATGAGGCGTACCCTAAGAGTGGTGTGTGAATTCGTGTGTTGTTTTCATGTTATGTTTTATATTGTACATGTGTCACGGTGATCTACGCATTGTTTTTTAATTTGGCCATACATTCTTTCATGCAAAGTTTAGCAGTTTATAAGTGCGGAAATTTAAATGCGGAAAGTAAAGTCCTACGCTATTACAAGGCGCGGGTCTATACATCGCCAAATTAACAAAAGACCCGTTTTAATAAAAAATGCGGAAAATAAATAAATTCCTAATTACTATTACATGGCTTGAGCAATTACATAGTATTTGAAAGAAAATAAATAAGAATAAATGCGCGAAAAGAATAAAATAGAATCGAATGTCCGATGGCGTTGGACCCTTTTGAAATTAAATGGAAATTAAAAGCTAATTAATTATTAATTTTATTAGAGAAAAGAAATATTTTTTTTTGTTTTTTTGTATTTAATGAAAATAAAGAAAATTAATTAAAATTAGAAGCTAAATGAAACCCTAGTTCTAAATTGTTTTTAATTATTAATGAAAAAATATGAAAGTTTAACCTAATTTATGCTAATTAATTAATGTACATATTTATTTACAAAAATATTTAATAATTAATAATAATGATAATAAGATAAAAATTATTTATTAAAAAAATGATGAAAAGTTACAAACCCTAATTTCTACATATTTTAATTATTTAAGAAAAGATTAAAATTGAAAACCCTAAATTAAACTGAATTAATTATTAAAGTTTATTCACAAAAAAAATAATAGTGAAATTAATATTAATAACAATAAACATTTTTTGGTTTTTTTGTATTTTATATTATGAAAATTAATTTGTGAAATTAAAGAAAACAATTAAAAAAAACAATTAATAGAATTAGAAAGAAAAACAAATAAAAATTAAAAACGTGCAAACCATAGGGGGAATTCAGACCCCAAAGGGAGGTTTTTGTGAGAAATCTGGCCCATTGAATCAAGGTCCTGCTTGACTTTCCAGGGTAGAATGCATGTTCATTGACTAGCGTGCATGGTAGACGTCCCCTTATAGCCTTCAGATTGAAACTCATGGACGCGTGGCAGGCATGGATGTGGAGTTGTATGGTAGGACGTTGATGGCATGCTGCATAGAAACATGTTAAGGAGAAAAATATGGAATATGTGGGGGACCTGGGAATCGAACCCAGGTCCCAATACCTGCCAGGCGTATGTCCAACCACTAAGCCATTCACGCGTCTTTGTTTATATAATGCAATATAAATAATATATATGAAAAGAAAGCCATTATGCTGGATGTTAAAAAAACCGCGCCAAATTTGAATTATCCAACCACATCAAGCCACGCTAGCTTTCTTCTTCGTTTTTGTACCTGTAACATAATCAAATAGCAGGGGTTTTAAACCCCCACTAAACAAGACCAGGAAAAATAGCGATTAGACAATGGGCCAATATAAATTGAGCGTGAGGTGTGAGTTTGTCTCGTCTTGAGGTCACGATTTCAATGGTACCAGTTTGAATGGCCAATTTTACCATATGTGTAAACCCCTAATTCCAAGCTTTTGAAACCCTAACAAGCGTTAATGGCAAATCTCCATACAGACATTGTTAGTTCAATCAAAGGGTACCATTAGCTTCAGAACATCCATATTAGTATAAATCAACAATTAAAATGCATGAACAATGCCTGAAAATTAAAACACGATTATGGAATATTTCAAGAAAAGTGTGACTTTGTTCTACCAATTCTTGAGGTCTGGAGATGTGTTCTTGATTGTAACACGTTCCTGGATCTCTTGGAAATGTTTTGGAATGCTTTTCAAGCCTTGAATCGCCTTCTAGATGTGAAATCAGTTTTCAAAAGTTTTATGAAAATTTGCAATTTTGGTCTTGGTGTTCTGCGCAGCTTTTGTGTGTGTTAGGATTAGGTCATGTTATGCATATGTATCTGAAGCTTTCTAGGTCAAAAACAAAACCCATAATCCATTGAATCAATGTTTTGAATATTTGATTTTCCATATCTTTTTTTCAATCTTTTCTATGCCAATCATTGCCAATCATGTAGAATCTTTCCTTTTTGAATGATGCACGCAATATTTAGTTCATAATGGAAGAATTTGCTGCACAAAAAGATTTAAAACCATTGTTTAGTATTTTTCTCATAATTAATTTTAATTAAATGAATTAATAAGATTAAAAATTCAACTAATTAATTAAAAATAAGAAAATAACTCCCTTTTAGATTAATGGGTCGTGCATAGCCTTTGGGTAATGATTCATGGAAGAATTTGTGGCCCATTAGCATTTTTGAAGTCTTTTGTGCAAAGTTGACTTTTCAAAATTCCCAAAACTTTCCCAACTTCTACAAGGCATATCTTGCTCAATTTTGAAGCTTTGATCATGTTCTTTGACATTTTGGAAAGGTCTTTAAGTCCTCTAACAAATTCCTTTGGTCCCATGTCATTTTGATTTACCAATCTCAAGTTATGGTCTTTGACTTAAAGTGCCTTTTTGTTGACTTTTGAAAATGACCTATAATGTTGAAATTGATAACTTTTTGTGAGAGCATTTCTTGGACTTGAAGTGTGAATATGAGTTGTAGGAAATGTCATTCTCTTCAAAATGAGCTTTGGATGGAATTTTTATGATAAACCATGAAGAAGTTATGCCCTGGTCAATTTGCAGTTGACTTTTTCAACTGTCCAAAAATAGAAACTTTTGCATCTTGAGACTTTTTGAGCCATGCTTTGAGAATCATGATCAAGAATTGATCAAATGATGTTTGTGGCTTCAAAATAAGATGTTGACCAAAAATTTTGACTTTTGACTGTCAAATGACCATTTTGCCCCTGCAGTTGACTGTGAAGCATTTAGGGTTTTTGACTGTGCAATTTGATGCTGTGAGTCTTGAAACTTGGCATATGAATGCTTGACAATGTATGTAGGCATGTGGGACTTGATTGGACCCTTGAAAACTTCAATTTCTTTGTCAGAGTCTAAAACCCTAATTTTGACTGTGTTAGGAGGCAATTGGACTGTGCAACCCTTGAGAGATTTTGAACCATGATCTTGGCAAATCTTGAAGAATATGGGAGGGCAAATTTTGGGGTACAACAGTTGCCCCTGTTCAATCTTCTTAGACCTGAGGATGTAGATTGGTTGTCGTGCCTTTCGTAATCTGAAGGTGGAAGATGATTGAACACTAGAGTGCCCAGAAATTTGCACTCACATAGTAGAGTGTCAGCAGTATGATGGCGGGAATGGGCTTACAGATGCCATGTTGAGAGATGATGGATAGGAGGATGGGCTTATAGATGCCATCTAGAGACTGTTGGTAAGTGGAGAGATGGGCTTATAGATGCCATCGGAAGGTTGTCGATCGCGTAAGAGATTCCTTAGCGAGAATTTGCGTGCCTGAGAAAGAAAAATAATTACCTGGCCTGTTACAGGAGTTGATCTTCAAATCCTTTATGTAGATGTGCCCTGGTTGGATACAGGAATCAAATCTTGAAACTCTTCAGACGTGCCCTGGCAAGATACAGGAATCGAGTCCGGAGAATATAGTCGTCAACAGATACACCCTGGCAAGATACAGGAATCAGATCTTCGAACTCTTCAGACGGTGCCCTGGCAAGATACAGGAATCGAGTCTGGAATGTAGTCGTCAACAGATACACCCTGGCAAGATACAAGAATCGGATCTTCGAACTCTTCAGACGTGCCCTGGCAGGATACAGGAATCGAGTCTGGTGATGTTAGTCGTCAACAGATACACCCTGGCAAGATACAGGAATCGAATCTTCGAACTCTTCAGACGTGCCCTGGCAAGATACAGGAATCGAGTCTGGTAATGTTAGTCATCAACAGATACACCCTGGCGAGATACAGGAATCGAATCTTCGAACTCTTCAGACGTGCCCTGGAAGGATACAGGAATCGAGTCTGGTAATGTTAGTCGTCAACAGATACACCCTGGCAAGATACAGGAATCAGATCTTCGAACTCTTCAGACGTGCCCTTGCAGGATACAGGAATCGAGTCTGGTAATGTTAGTCGTCAACAGATACACCCTGGCAAGATACAGGAATCGGATCCTCGAACTCTTCATACGTGCCCTGGCAGGATACAAGAATCGAGTCTGGAATCGTTAGTCGTCAACAGATACACCCTGGCAAGATACAGGAATCGGATCCTCGAACTATTCAGACGTGCCCTGGCAGGATACAGGAATCGAGTCTGGAATTAGTCGTCAACAGAGAAACCCTGGCAAGATACAGGAATCGGATCTTTAGTTATGACCGTTTATAGTAATCATCTTTGTATTAACCTTTGTCCTGAAAAGACAAAACGTTGGTTGTATGCGATGTCATGTTGTATGACATGTATGATGTTTTCAGAATGAATGAGACTGTATGTTCATGATGCGTATATGCATGCTATAATGTATGAAAATGCGATGTTTATGAATGTATGTTTTCGTCTAGGAAAGTAAATCCTTGACGGGTGCCGGGAAGTTGAATCCTGGGCTGATATTTGAAGAATAGAGTTCTGCTCCCCCTGGGGATGATGGTTGCAAGATTACCGGTAGGATAAGATGACTCTGTTGGGGAATAAACTTGGCGACTAGATTACTCTACGGGGGAAAATTACTCTAGCGACCTTGCTGGGGAACAATACTGTGGGAAGAGAGATACTTTGCTGAGAGGTTGATGCTAACTCCCCTGGGGATACCGTCGTTATGTTGAAAGTTTTAATAGACTCCGTTGGGGATAGGAAGACTTCGCCGAGGACGATCTTTCCATGGCATATTGGTTGAGGATAACCCAGTTATATCCTGGTGTGGAAAGAACCTTCTGAATAAAGTCGGGGACGCGTTCGTGCTCTGCGAGGGATAAGCTTCCAGAATCTACTGGGGATAAGCTTCCTGCTGGGGAGTTTGACTCCACTTTTCTGGGGAAACTTTTGGACTGGACTATCATGGGGAAATTTTGAACTGTATTGGGGAAGTGGATCCACTGAATGTCTGTATACCGCCGGGGAACAATCTTAGATCAAGACTGCCGGGGATGCTTGTTAAGACTGTTTGTATATTGCGCTGGGGAATGTTGAGATCTGTTGGAGGATACCCAACTTCCTTAAGGCTGACAGGATAACTCTACTTGGGGAGAGTATGTTGACTTGCTGGCTCACTCTCTGGGGAGTTAAGATATCTTAGTTACGTTCTTCAGCTGAATTTACCTTGATACTTTGGTGGACAGAGAAATTAGATCGCTTAGACACTTATTATTGCCCCTGTTTCTAATGTTACCTGTAATTAATCCTTTGTTTCGCATGCAAATATTTATGAGTTAGCAATTAGTGTCAAATGCATATATCACAAATTGAACCTTGGACGTTCTTCGTAAAACAAAACAGAAAAAGGAAAAAACAATTGGCAATTTAGCTGAAAAGTGAATTTTGTATTGATTTTTTGAATTTGCCTGTAAATAGGCGTTTATATACAAGAGGCTGACGTCCTAGTAAGAGAACGCCGCCGAACGACAGAGTTTATACAATTTTTTGTGAAAAAGGGAAAACAAAACAGCTATGTGAAAAAGAATAATCCCACTGCGTTCCAACTCTACTATCGCCTTTATATCTTCGAGCGTCTCATCACTTTGCTGCTCAGTTGACGATGAAGCTGATTGGTCGATGCCGTCTGACCTTGATAGTCGATACGGGATTCTGGATGCAAAGTGATCCAATGAGACATAGTATTACGCTTTAATCCCTAAATTTTGCCTGGACCGCCCTTTCGTGTTTTCAGTCCACCGGGATACCCATTTTTGCCCAAGCCACCTTTTCAGGTTTTCGACTTGCCGGGTGTACAGATTTTTTTCATTTCATCCCTCATTTTGCCCGAACCCTTTTGGTTCGCCGGGAAGCCCTAACTTTTGCCTAGGTATGTCAACCTAGCGGGTCTTTTATCATGCGTAGTATCTTTTTACTATGTCTGCATTGGCGGGGTGAGGAAGGTCGTCACCATCCATGGTAGTTAGAATCATGGCTCCTCCTGAGAACACATGTTTAACCACAAATAGCCCTTCGTACGTAGGGGTCCATTTGCCCCTGGGATCACTTTGAGGAAGGATGATGCGTTTGATTACCAGGTCCCCAACTTGATACTCTTGTGGTCTGACCTTCTTGTTAAATGCCCTGATCATCCGTTTTTGACACGTCTGACCATGATAAATAGCAGTAAGTCTCTTTTCGTCAATTAGATTTAATTGATCAAGTCGTGTCTGGATCCAATCATCTTCGCTCAAGCCTGCATCCTTCATTATCCGAAGAGAGGGTATCTGGACTTCAATTGGCAAGACTGCTTCCATGCCGTAGACCAAAGAAAAAGGGGTTGCCCCGGTTGACGTTCTTGCTGAGGTACGGTACCCGTGAAGAGCAAACGATAACATCTCGTGCCAATCTTTATAAGTCACTGTCATCTTCTGCACGATCTTTTTAATATTCTTATTCGCTGCTTCTACAGCCCCATTCATCTTCGGCCGGTAAGGAGAAGAGTTGTGGTGCTGTATCTTGAATTGCTCGCAGAGCTCAGTGATCATCTTGTTATTGAGATTGGTACCGTTGTCTGTAATGATCCTTTCCGGGATGCCGTATCGACAGATCAGGTTATGCCGAATGAACCGTGCCACGACGTTCTTGGTTACTGTAGCGTAGGAAGCTGCTTCGACCCACTTTGTAAAGTAATCGATCGCCACCAGGATGAAGCGATGCCCGTTGGATGCCGTAGGTTTAATCTCTCCGATCATGTCAATGCCCCACATTGCAAAAGGCAAAGGCGCAGTCAAGACATTCAGAGGAACTGGAGGAACGTGCACCTTATCTGCATATATCTGGCACTTGTGACATGTCCGAGAATGTTGGTAACAGTCGGCTTCCATTGTGGACCAGAAATATCCTGCCCGAAGGATCTTCTTTGCCATGGTGTGTCCACTAGAATGCGTTCCGAAGGTACCTTCATGCAGCTCTGCCATGATCCTTTCTGCTTCAGCTTTGTCCACACAACGCAGTAAGGTTGAATCATGGTTTCTCTTGTACAGAATGTTGTTGCTGGGGAAGAACTTCGCTGCGAACATTCTCAGAAACTTTTTGTCATTGATGGATGCACCTTCAGGGTATTCTTGAGCTTCCAGATACCTCTTCACCTCATGATACCAGGGTTTTTCAGTTACTACCTCAGCCTCAAGATCACAACAGTATGCCGGTTCGTCCAGTTTCCAGATAATGACCCGGGGAGCCTCGTTGTCCCATTTGACTTTGAACATGGAAGACATCGTAGCTAACGCGTCTGCCAACTGATTCTCCTCTCTTGGGAAGTGTTCAAAAGTTATCTCTGTGAAATGGGGGATCAATGTCAACACACATTCTTTGTAAGGAATAAGATTCGGATGTTTCGAATCCCACTCGCCTTTGATTTGATTGATCACGAGAGCGGAATCTCCGAAGACACTAAGAAACTTGATCCTCAAGTCAATTGCAGCTTGAAGACCCATGATGCATGCCTCATACTCCGCCATGTTGTTGGTGCAGTTGAAACATAGTCGGGCAGTAAGTGGAGTATGAGTGCCTTGAGGGGATATGATCACTGCGCCGATACCGTTACCCAAAGCGTTGGAGGCTCCGTCAAAGTGCATAGACCATCGGGATCCTTCCTCAGGTCCTTCATCCGGTCCAGGTACTTCACAGTCAGTCACTATCATGATGCTCTCGTCTGGAAATTCGAAGTTCATTGACTGATAGTCGTCTACTGCCTGATGTGCCAAGTGGTCTGCCAATACACTTCCTTTGATAGCTTTCTGAGTCGTGTACTGGATGTCATATTCTGTCAAGATCATTTGCCATCTTGCTATTCTTCCAGACAGAGCAGGCTTTTCGAATATGTACTTTATTGGATCCATCTTTGAAATCAACAAGGTAGTGTGAGTCAGCATATACTGTCTCAGCCGGCGAGCAGCCCATACCAAAGCGCAGCAAGTTTTCTCGAGCAGTGAGTATCGGGTCTAACAGTCAGTAAACTTTTTGCTAAGGTAATAAATGGCGTGCTCTTTTCGGCCAGACTCGTCATGCTGCCCCAGCACACACCCCATTGAGTTGTCAAGTACTGTCAGGTATAGTATCAGAGGTCTCCCTTCAACCGGTGGCATGAGAATGGGTGGTTCTTGGAGATACTCTTTGATTCTGTCAAAAGCGGCCTGACATTCATCATTCCAACGTACTACCTGATCTTTCTTCAGCAGCTTGAAGATTGGTTCACAAGTAGCAGTTAGGTGCGAGATGAATCGGGCAATGTAATTCAGACGTCCTAGAAAGCCTCTAACTTCTTTCTCTGTCTTGGGAACTGGCATCTCTTGTATGGCTTTAACCTTGGCAGGGTCCACTTGAATACCTTTGTCACTTACAACGAAGCCTAGCAATTTTCCAGATCTTACCCCAAAGGTGCACTTGTTCGGGTTCAACCTCAGCTTGTATAATTTCAGACGGTCAAACAGTTTCTGCAGATGGTCAAGGTGTTCCTCCTCAGTTTGGGACCTTGCAATCATATCATCGACATACACTTCAATCTCATGATGGATCATGTCATGAAATAAAGCAACCATGGCACGTTGATAGGTTGCCCCAGCATTTTTCAACCCAAATGGCATGACCTTGTAGCAGAAGGTGCCCCACTGAGTAACAAAGGTAGTCTTTTCCATGTCTTCAGGAGCCATCTTGATCTGATTATAACCTGAAAAGCAATCCATGAAGGAGAACACCTTGTGCTGAGAAGTATTGTCAACCAGAACTTCGATGTGAGGTAGGGGAAGTCATCCTTGGGGCTGGCCCTGTTCAGATCCCTGTAATCAACACACATTCTGACCTTACCATCTTTCTTCGGTACCGGCACCACATTGGCAACCCACTGAGGGTAAGAAGTCACTACAAGAAACCCGACATCAAATTTCTTCATAACCTCAGCTTTGATCTTCTCGGACATCTCTGGACGCATACGGCGGACCTTTTGCTTTACCGGAGGGCAGTCTTCCTTGGTAGGCAAGTGATGGACCACAATGTCAGTATCCAACCCCGGCATGTCTTCGTAGGACCAGGAAAAGATCTCCACATAATCATGCAACATCTGAATCAACCGTTGTTTCACGCTGAGCTCCAGATTGGCACCAATCTTAACTTCCTTTCTATCTGCCTCAGTACCCACATTTATCGTTTCCACTGGCTCTTCATGTGGCTGAATGGCCCTCTCTTCCTGGAGTAACAGTCTTGCGAGCTCACCAGGCACTTCGCAATCATCTTCACCTTCGTCTTTGGCTAAGTAGATCGAATTTTCAAAGTCATAACTGGCAGTAGTAGAGTCGTTACCAGTGAGATCCAGAGTGGATTGAAACCTGTATGAGTGAGTGTGTGTAAATACAGCTGTTTTGCAATATATAAAGAAAGAAAGAAAGGGAGCACAAGATTTGAAATGCGAAAAAATGTCCAATGTCTTTATTCATGATATATGGAAATGACAGTTAATAAGCCCTTACAAATGAAGCCACGGTGCCCCAGGTAAGGCACCGGGCCATAAAGTTTTAGTTTATTGTTCATTACAAATAAAAACAAAGGAATTCATTACTGTGTAACAAAAGTAATAGGTATGTGATCTTTTGCGGTCCAATTGGTTAGTCCACCGTCAGTCGTCGGGTAGATCCAGCTATCGAACTCTGATTCCTCCACATCGCCTTCTATAGCATTCACTCCCGGGTTGGTGATGAACACGGGAGGTCTTCCAGTCCTCGCTTTGCATACAGCCCTCTGAGCCTCTGCAGTAAAACCCAGTCCAAACTTGTCAGTTTTAGGAGTGAAATCAGGGAGCCTGCCCCAGTTAGCACATTCACCTTTCTCAATTACAGCCCGGGCGTCCTTTAAGGAGGCCATCTTCAAAGGAGAACCCTCTTCAGTTACTGCTTCTGCTGCTACCAATGTTGGAGGTACCTCCTCAAAATGTTGAAAGGGGGTTTCAGTAAACTCCTCGTCCATCTCAATATACCGGAAGGAATTCAAGTGACTAACCATGTATTCTTCCTCCCCCTGCACAGTAACAATCTTCCCTTTGACAGGGTACTTGAGCTTCTGGTGTAGAGTGGAGGTCACCGCCCCGGCTTTGTGAATCCAAGGTCGACCCAGCAAACAGGAATAAGATGGACGGATGTCCATCACATAGAACGTTGAGTCAAATACTTGAGAACCCACACGAATAAGAATGTCTACTTCACCATGAACCATCCTCTTCGACCCGTCAAAGGCTCGGACAATGATGTTGCTAGGTTTCAACTCCAGGCCCTCACAATCCAACCGGTCTAAGGCCTTTTTGGGCAACACATTCAGGGAAGAACCGGTGTCCACCAACACGTGTGCAAGAGTAGTGCCCCTGCATTCTATGGAGACATGCAGGGCGTCATTGTAGTTCTTTCCGTTAGCGATAAGATCAGCATCCGAGAAACCCAAACCATTGTCAGCTGTCAGATTAGCCACAAAGTCAGTGAATTGATCTGCAGAGGTCTCTTGTGGCACATGGGCCGTCTTCAGAAATGAAATCAGGGCCTTGGCATGGGCCTCTGAGCACAGCAGCAATGATAGCATAGATATCTTGGAGGGGGTATGCCCCAGATGTTCAACGACATTGAAGTCACTCTTCTTGATTATCTTAAGAATTTCCTCCATCTCTTGCTGGGAGGCTTCAACATTTACAGTCTTCGGTGCCTCCATCCGGGCAGGCACATCATCAATCCCTTTACCCCGAGTATTAGATAACTCGGCAGCAGGGGTAGAAACTGGATCAGAAGTGGAAACAGGCGCACTTGCAGGTGTTATTATGAGAGGTCTTCGGATAACTAGTGGCGCAATGTCAGGCGAGAAGAGCCTGCCACTGCGAGTTACCTTGGCGGGACCAGTGATGTTACTGATGCTGGTACTGGTGTTGAACTCCTGCTTCACTCCTAGTACATATACATCTGCCCCATAGTGCCATGGGACAGCCTTGTCGGATTCATAGGGGAGGGGCCCCGGAACAGTAATAATGATGGGTGCCACAGACATGATCTTGACTGGCTTCCTCGGGGGAGCCTTGGTAGGATTGTTGAAAATTGTGACGACAGATACTTCTTCAGCGGGAACAAACGGAACAACAGTCTTCTTGAACAAAATTTCCTTGCTATCAATCAGGCTTTGGATGCCTGACTTCAACAACGGGCAACCAATAGGGGAAACAGAACACAACAGGCAACCCTTACTACAACCCGGAAATAAACCGGCCAGCAACAGGTTCCTCTTAACAGTCAACAGAGGGGTAGCAACATCATTCACAGAAACGACATACAAGTCTTCATCAGCAGCATTTACTCCATGCTGGGACATAGGAGCAGTCACAACATTTGGCCTCTCAGGTGCCTCAAATTGTATTTCCTTCGCATCAATGAGGTCTTGAACCTTATTTCTCAGGGCCCAGCAGTCATCAGTAGAATGCCTCAGGCTATCAGAGTGATAAGCACAACGGGCATTTGGATTATACTTCGGAGAGGTCGTGTTCACCACCTTCGGAGCCTCTCTGACGGTCACCAAGTTGGTCGATAGCAATTGCGGCAAGATTTGCGACAAGGTCATACTAAGCCGAGTGTATTCCCTTTTGGGTCTCTCACCCCTTGGTTGGTTAGGTTGCCGAGGAGCGGCAGCAGGCTTTGTAATAACCACCGCGTTGACAGATTGGCGGCGCTCTGGTTTATCTTGCCTCCTAGGCCCATATACAACACTGGCTTCCTTCTTAAAAGGTTTCTTCTCAGAACTTGAGGACGCACCTTTATGAATCATTCCTGACTTCATACCAGCCTCTATCCTTTCCCCCGTCAGAATGAGATCTGTGAACCCTACAGACGAATTTCCAATGAGATGATTGAAGAACGGACCGGATAGGGTCCCCAAGAACATATCTACTAATTCACGGTCTGTTATGGTGGCTGCACCCTGCCAGCCAGGTCCCTCCACTTCTACGCATATTCTTTAAAACCTTCTCCCGATCCTAGCGACATACCCTGGAGTTGGGTACGTGTAGGAGCGAGGTCGGCATTATATTGATACTGCTTGTAAAAAGCAGTAGCCAACTCCTCCCAGTTACGAACCTTGGCTCCATCCAGCTGATAGAACCATTCGAGATGAGTCCCTGAAAGACTCTCTTGGAAGAAGTGGATCCACAAGTTCTTGTCCACAATATATGGTTGGATCTTCCGCACATAAGATCTGAGATGTAACTTAGGGCAGGACGCCTCGTCATACTTTGCGAAAGATGGTGCTTTGAACTTGTGTGGGATGACCACACCAGAAGATAGACCCAAGTCTCCGAAATCCAACCCAGGAACTTGTTGAATTTCCATGGCATTCAGACGGTCTTCCAACTTCTTGTACCTGTCTTCAGCTGGAGGATACTGTTCCTCATTAAAATCAGTCTCGTTGTCAGAGACCACCGGGTTCGGAGCCCTTCCCCCCTGGGGACTGCCTTTGCCTATAGAAGAACCAGCTTGATCAACAACCTCATTCTGCAGTGTGTTACCAAACCTCCGGCCCGTGTTGAATAGAACGGTTCTCTTCTTCTTCTTCTTGACCAGCAGGGCCTTCAGCTCCTCTTGACCTTGGGCCAAGCCCATAATCAGCTCTTGAAATTGGGCGTTATGAGCCTGAAGGGCCTTGATAGAATGCTCGGTAGATGATTCAGGGTTCATGATGCTGAAATAAACAGCGAAGGACATTAAGCAACCTGAAAAGAAGAGTACCTGCTATGCACATGATGAATGGGATGCGTATGATTTATGTTTTCAAAGACAATCGGGAATCAACTTTGTAAACAAAAAGGAACACACTTCATTAGATTCAACTTTGCAAAATTGTTCAACAGATTGCCCTTAGGCGTTACATAAAAATGGAAATGCTGGAAAGGGAAATAAAACTGTAAAAGAAAATCCAAAGCTCATCATTGATCCCAGGGTCTCCTCTTCTCAGTACGGATGTAGTCATTCAAGGCTCGCTCGTTCTCCAACTGTTTTTTCAGCTTCTGGATCTTCAATTCCTGCTCGTTGAACTTTTCCCAATAAGAATCCCGTTCTTCTTGCAGTTGCGCCCAAGACCTCTTTAGTGTATCATAATCAGTAGGTATCTGAGGAGGGAGAACAGTTGGAGGAACCCCATCTTTATCAGGATACTCAAGAATGATGGGTCTGACCGCTTCATATGGCATACCTAACTTCTGAGCACGGATGTGGACCCATTTGTAGTAGGCTTCCATAGGTAGAGAAGTCTTTGGTCCCAACTCTTGTGGGTCAGCTTTGTGAATTCTGTCCCAAGCCTTGATGAACCTACGACGCAGCTCGTCACTATCCACCTGAAACTCAAAACTGATGTGAGGCACCAACATCTCATGAGGCCCTGCTCTTCTGGCCCTTCCAAACTGACGGAGAGCTAGACATGGATTATAAGAGATCCCTCCTTGGGTACCAATCAGAGGAACATTAGGGTATTCTCCGCAACGATCAAAAACAACTACCTCATCCAAACCTCTGAGAGTCCAAATGATGTCCTTATCAGTGAGAGACACTAACCTATGAGCCCAACCTCTTCCTTCTTTGTTCTTCAGCACGAACTTAGGGAGGTGCGAAATAAACCACCTCACTAACAAAGGAATACAACACCATAGAGTTCCTCGTCTTCGGGAAGTACGAGCATAGAGTTGTTGCAGGATATCACCCAAGAGAGTGGGCACAGGGTTCTGAGACATGAAGATCCTTATGGCAGTGACATTAATGAAGTTATCAGGATTAGGAAACAAGACTAGACCATAGATTAAGAGAGCCAGAATGTCTTCGTACGCCCTAAAGTCCAAGTCATTCCAGAAACTGTTAGCCTTACCAATCAGAAACTTAGCCAAGAAACCCTTAACTTTGCTTCTAGTCACCCAGTTGTCCATTACCTCCTTGTGGGTCAAAGGCAGAGCTGCAGCAATCTCCTCGAGCCTAAGAGTCTTTTCCCAACCAGTGTAGGGAGTCTGATCCAAGATAGGGATGCCAAGCAAATCAGAGAACTCTTCCAGGGTAGGGACCAGCTGGAAGTCTTGAAAGGTGAAGCACTGGTACAGAGGGTCATAAAACTGGGTCAGGACACTCATCAGTTGTTGGTCCCACTTTGCCGTGACTAAACTGAGAAGAGAACCATGCCTCTGGATAAATGAAGTAGTGTTTGGAATTCTGCTAACCAACTCTTCAAGTAACTCAGGTGGGTGAACAAAATTGAACCGGATAGTATTCCTTCGCATAGGCATCATGATGTCCTACAAAACAGAGAAAAGGTGAAACCCTCTTGTCTTTGAAATGATCAGTCCTTATGTAGGATGCATGCAATGTTTATGATGGTATGATGTTATGATAAAGCACACCACAAATATTCACAAAGGAAAACATGATAAGGCACACAAGTCACACAAGACAAGCCCTTAGAGTTTAGGCCAGCATGGGGTCTAGGTATTACCCTCTTTCATTTTGTTGGTTAAGACCTGTCCTATCAGAAGTAACCGGGTTCTAGAGGATCCCAGTATCACTGACTACCCTCAATCAGTCATAACTCCAGCATTGCAATCTTTTCTTGCGGCCAGAACCATCACGAGAGTTTAGCCTCAATGGGCGTAGCATACTGCTACTGTTCTATTGGCCAAGTTGGGTCATTTAAGGTTCTAAGGTCGGTTGGTGCTTAATGACTCCTCAGAAGACCCATATTCTCCTCGTTGCGACACAAGGGATATCGGTACAGACCAAGGTGCCACACCAACGTAGCCACTGTTTCACCCGTGTCGGTCTACGCCGGACAGGTCCCTCACAGCTTATGCTACCTAAAAGGGTATCCCCGGATCCGGGTTAGGATCTATGTAACTCCGATGCAACCCACAATAATAAAGCAAACAAACACAACAACTGAAAACACAAGTGATCTTAGTCCTAAGGTACACCTCACTTTAAGTTTCCCCAGTAGAGTCGCCAGTTCTGTGATCGGTGGATCTGGAACTGACTGTTTAACGCTGGTTTCGCGAAATGTCGCGGTAAGCAAGAGTCGCCACCGTCTTTTATTTTCTCCAACATGGACAGGACAAAAGCACAACAAAATTCCTTATGAGATAGTTTCTCGGTTCGGGAGGTAGATTTATAGAAAGGGAAGGTGTTAGCACCCTTTCTATCCATGGTTATCCATAGGCTCTTAGATACTTGCTCATTGTGTTTTCAAAAGTGTTTGCTTTTCAATTGTGAGTGAGTTTGAAAAAAGTTTTGTTTTAAAGAGTTCAGATCGACTCTTGTATCAGTCCTCAAGAGTGTTTGAAAAATTGTTTTGAAAGCTTTCTGAAAGTGTCAGTGTGAAAAGAGTTTTGATTCGTTTTTGAATAGAGCAAGTATGTACGAGTTATCTACCTACCCTAAGGAATTAGGCTGTGTAAATGTCCTTAAGGTAGTGCCATCCCACCATTGAGAGGTAGGTAGCACCACCGTTGGAGGTGTTCGGGTCAATTCGATTGTTAGGGACAGTGTGGTCACCAGAGCAACAGTAGGACACCTTATAAGCTACCCCTATGCCATAGATCATGGACATAAGGACTTACTAAAACGTCCTATACTCGACGACCACGTTCCGAGGGCAAGGCAACAGTGAGGCGTACCCTAAGAGTGGTGTGTGAATTCGTGTGTTGTTTTCATGTTATGTTTTATCTTGTACATGTGTCACGATGATCTACGCATTGTTTTTTAATTTGGCCATACATTCTTTCATGCAAAGTTTAGCAGTTTGAAATTGCGGAAATTTAAATGCGGAAAGTAAAGTCCTACGCTATTACAAGGCGCGGGTCTATACATCGCCAAATTAACAAAAGACCCGTTTTAATAAAAAATGCGGAAAATAAATAAATTCCTAATTACTATTACATGGCTTGAGCAATTACATAGTATTTGAAAGAAAATAAATAAGAATAAATGCGCGAAAAGAATAATATAGAATCGAATGTTCGAGGGCGTTGGACCCTTTTGAAATTAAATGGAAATTAAAAGCTAATTAATTATTAATTTTATTAGAGAAAAGAAATGTTTTTTTTGGTTTTTTTGTATTTAATGAAAATAAAGAAAATTAATTAAAATTAGAAGCTAAATGAAACCCTAGTTCTAAATTGTTTTTAATTATTAATGAAAAAATATGAAAGTTTAACCTAATTTATGCTAATTAATTAATGTACATATTTATTTACAAAAATATTTAATAATTAATAATAATGATAATAAGAAAAAAATTATTTATTAAAAAAATGATGAAAAGTTACAAACCCTAATTTCTACATATTTTAATTATTTAAGAAAAGATTAAAATTGAAAACCCTAAATTAAACTGAATTAATTATTAAAGTTTATTCACAAAAAAAATAATAGTGAAATTAATATTAATAACAATAAACATTTTTTGGTTTTTTTGTATTTTATATTATGAAAATTAATTTGTGAAATTAAAGAAAATAATTAAAAAAACAATTAATAGAATTAGAAAGAAAAACAAATAAAAATTAAAAATGTGCAAACCATAGGGGGTATTCAGACCCCAAAGGGAGGTTTTTGTGAGAAATCTGGCCCATTGAATCAAGGCCCTGCTTGACTTTCCAGGGTAGAATGCATGTTCATTGACTAGCGTGCATGGTAGACGTTCCCTTATAGCCTTCTGATTGAAACTCATGGGCGCGTGGCATGCATGGATGTGGAGTTGTATGGTAGGACGTTGATGGCATGCTGCATAGAAACATGTTAAGGAGAAAAATATGGAATATGTGGGGGACCTGGGAATCGAACCCAGGTCCCAATACCTTCCAGGCGTATGTCCAACCACTAAGCCATTCACGCGTCTTTGTTTATATAATGGAATATAAATAATATATATGAAAAGAAAGCCATTATGCTGGATGTTAAAAAAACCGCGCCAAATTTGAATTATCCAACTACATCAAGCCACGCTAGCTTTCTTCTTCGTTTTTGTACCTGTAACATAATCAAATAGCGGGGGTTTTAAACCCCCACTAAACAAGACCAGGAAAAATAGCGATTCGACAATGGGCCAATATAAATTGAGCGTGAGGTGTGAGTTTGTCTCGTCTTGAGGTCACGATTTTAATGGTACCAGTTTGAATGGCCAATTTTACCATATGTGTAAACCCCTAATTCCAAGCTTCTGAAACCCTAGCAAGCGTTAATGGCAAATCTCCATACATGCATTGTTATTTCAATCAAAGGGTACCATTAGCTTCAGAACATCCATATTAGTATAAATCAACAATTAAAATGCATGAACAATGCCTGAAAATTAAAACACGATTATGGAATATTTCAAGAAAAGTGTGACTTTGTTCTACCAATTCTTGAGGTCTGGAGATGTGTTCTTGATTGTAACACGTTCCTGGATCTCTTGGCAATGTTTTGGAATGCTTTTCAAGCCTTGAATCGCCTTCTAGATGTGAAATCAGTTTTCAAAAGTTTTATGAAAATTTGCAATTTTGGTCTTGGTTTTCTGCGCAGCTTTTGTGTGTGTTAGGATTAGGTCATGTTATGCATATGTATCTGAAGCTTTCTAGGTCAAAAACAAAACCCATAATCCATTGAATCAATGTTTTGAATATTTGATTTTCCATATCTTTTTTTCAATCTTTTCTATGCCAATCATTGCCAATTATGTAGAATCTTTCCTTTTTGAATGATGCACGAAATATTTAGTTCATAATGGAAGAATTTGCTGCACAAAAAGATTTAAAACCATTGTTTAGTATTTTTCTCATAATTAATTTTAATTAAATGAATTAATAAGATTAAAAATTCAAGTAATTAATTAAAAATAAGAAAATAACTCCCTTTTACCTTAATGGGTCGTGCATAGCCTTTGGGTAATGATTCATGGAAGAATTTGTGGCCCATTAGCATTTTTGAAGTCTTTTGTGCAAAGTTGACTTTTCAAAATATCCAAAAATTTCCCAACTTCTACAAGGCATATCTTGCTCAATTTTGAAGCTCTGATCATGTTCTTGGACATTTTGGAAAGGCCTTGAAGTCCTCTAACCAATTCCTTTGGTCCCATATCATTTTTATTTACCAATCTCAAGTTATGGTCTTTGACTTAAAGTGCCTTTTTGTTGACTTTTGAAAATGACCTATAATGTTGAAATTGATAACTTTTTGTAAGAGCATTTATTGGACTTGAAGTGTGAAGATGAGTTGTAGGAAATGTCATTCTCTTCAAAATGAGCTTTGGATGGAATTTTTTTGATAAACCATGAAGAAGTTATGCCCTGGTCAATTTGCAGTTGACTTTTTTAGCTATGCAAAAATAGAAACTTTTGCATCTTGAGACTTTTTGAGCCATGCTTTGAGAATCATGATCAAAAATTGATCAAATGATGTTTGTGGCTACAAAATAAGATGTTGACCAAAATTTTTGACTTTTGACTGTCAAATGACCATTTTGCCCCTGCAGTTGACTGTGAAGCATTTAGGGTTTTTTACTGTGCAATTTGATGCTGTGAGTCTTGAAACTTGGCATATGAATGCTTGACAATGTATGTAGGCATGTGGGACTTGATTGGACCCTTGAAAACTTCAATTTCTTTGTCAGAGTCCAAAACCCTAATTTTGACTGTGTTAGGAGGCAATTGGACTGTGCAACCCTTGAGAGATTTTGAACCATGATCTTGGCAAATATTGAAGAATATGGGAGGGGAAATTTTGGGGTACAACAGTTGTGCTAAAGAAATCTAAAAAGAGGAAGGCAGCAGGAGAAGGATCCTCTCAGAGGACACCCAAAGCTGCGAAAAAGAAAGGTAACACATCTTTTGTTTCTATTGTAGAATCAATAGCTATTCCAACATCTGAAACCATTCCCCCTTCACGCTAAACATTTCAGGGAAGTAACTCATCTTTATCTAAGCAATCAACTCAGGGGGAGACTCTCTTAAGCTTTTTGTTCTATATTTTTCATTGAATATCCTAGTTTTTGTCATCATCAAAAAGGGGGAGATTGTTAGAACATAGTTTGATTCTACAACCCTCAATTAGAGTTTTGATGATAACAAACACAAAGAACAAATATGCACTCTAAATTTGTGTCATTTTGTATGCAGAAGTTCTGACTGAAACAACATCAGAAGTTAAGCTACATAAGTTTTCAAGCTGAGACAATCAGAATATACTGAAGAATGATGATCAAAATCTGGGCTAAAGTAAAGGATACTCTGATTCTAAACAGAATTATAATATACCATCAGATCCTCATATCTCTGAGTCATCAATGTTCTGAAGTAAAAGCAGCATGCAAGATTCTAGTTCTGAAGTGTTACTTTTCAATTAAGACAATATCATATGCAACGGCTTCATTCAGACAAGAATCTTCTCAATATGGAAATAACATTGAGTGTCTGTTGAACCCCAAAATTTTCCCTCTCATTTATCAAAACTTTTCTCACAAGATCTCTTTGACTCAAGACCAGATTAGGGTTTGGTCAGCTCAAGACATCTCATCTTGCACTGATAACCTAAAATTGGGGTTTGAGTTTGCACAAGGATTGTTGGACTATCAATGCCTCATATTATTTTCAAACATAATTATGGACCCTTAAGATCACTCATGACATGTTTCAAGCCTTGAACCATTTTTTTTCCAGTTAATTGGCCAGTTGACCTAAAAATCAGCAGTATTAGGGAAAAAGTCAACCATGGCCAATTTATAGTTAAACTTCATAATTTTTTATCCACATCAACATTTTAAACTTATATGTGTCATTTAGTCAAGTTTGGATCACAACTCCTCAAGAAATTTGATCAAATCACCAAAAGGGAAAAATGGTCAAAATTAGGGTTTTGACTAAGGCAGGGCAATATCTGATTTATGACCTGGAAAATGACCAATTGAGTTAAAGCATGATTTCAAGGATTCAATTTCATCATCTTGACCTAATTACATGGCTCAAAACATTTCAATTTCATTAAATTGACAGATGAAATTTGCAGTCAACTGATCAAAAGTCAACTGTACATTGAAAAGTCAATCTTTGACTCTTCGGTCAAAATCAAGTGCCAAGTGTCACAATTCATCAAAATATGTCAAAATGTGAAACTTGTTCATCATGAAATCCAAATTTGAAGATTAGGGTTTAAATTTGAAAATTTTCTTAACTTAGAAATTTTCTAAGTATAGAATTTTTTTTATTTTTTCTCAACTTTAGGCCATTTTTTCACCATGATGCATAATGATTCAAAGAAAGGTCCCAACATGAAAGTTGTATACCTCCATTAAATCTAAAATTTTGTTTCACACACTTTTCCCTAAAGATGCTTGGATCTCAAGATATAAATTTATGAATACAAGGTCATGAACTAAATAACTTAGTGAAATTTTGTCCTAATTTAGGCAGGTTTTGGACCCAACTTCATGGAAATTTTTCACCAAGTTCCAAGAGGTATATCAAAATTCATTTCAAATATGAGTTATAGATCACATTTCAAGATTTCCAAAATGTCCAATAACTCCTGAAGATCATTTTTGAGTAGGGAGAATCGAAGAGATGAAGTTGGCATTTTCTCACTTTTTGTCCAAGCCATTTCATAAAGAACAAAGTTCCAATCAGTACCTATGCTGCCTAATCCATGCTTTACAGGTCCCAAACTTGTTCTTCATTCCTTAATTTAATGCTTACTCAGTTGACAAAGCTTTTATACATGCTCTAGAGCCATTACCCAAGTTGTAATTCCATAAATGGCATAAAGTGACCATTGCCATTTTGGAAAAGCTCAACTTTTACCACTTTCCAATTCTTGAGCATTGCATCTGTCTCCATTGCATATACAAATCTTACAGGCCTAAAGAAATTTTTACAAGTTTATACCAACCCTAAGAAAGCAAGTACAAGCATGGCAAGCCTTGTCCTTTCACTTTACTTCAAAAGCAAGAAAGTTTGCAAAAAGGTGGAAACTGGCACATCTGTTGGAGGGTTGACATGAAACTGATTCTATACTAATATACAAACATAATAAAATACAAGACATGATTAGTTAAGGCCTGAAACACTCCCAAGCTCAAAAACACCAGAAAACTGTCCAAACTTGCAGTTTTGGCATAAGCATACCAATCTCCTATTTGGCTCGTGCATTTCAAGTCTTGATCATCAAAACATCTTACCTACTTGATATCTAACCAGTCCAGACCTTCATCCCTGTACTGTAACCCCTTTTCCATCATTTTCCATTTTTGTTTTCAGAGCTTGCAGATTGACTTGGCCAAGGAGTTTCAGACACTTTCAAAGCAAGGCAAGGGTTGGAACACCTTCAGGGAGGTTCAAGGAAGCTCAAGCAAGCATCAGCCCTCCATCAAACTCAATCTAGTTCCATCCATGATTTCACTTGAAGGAGGTAAAATATCAACTTCTATCTCCTTGTACAGGCAACCATTAGCCATGATTTGTGAATAAATAATGTAGTCCTCATTACAACAAAACTGTACATACCTTTATCTTGCATTTATTTTACTTGAGTTGAGAGAATTTAGAACTTGAAATTTTTGAAAATATTAGGTTTAAATTTAGGTTTGTTAAAATTCTTTATGACCTTTGATTGTTAGTTCACATTACTTATATGGTTAGAATCGTGAGATCAAGTACTACAACTTTCATGTTATGAGTTTTCATTTTCATGGAAGAATGAGAGAGTTACAGGATATCTGGCCAAGCTTGAGGAAGAAGATGAAGTACAGGGCAAGGACTTGTTTCATGTTATATTATTTTTGCTTCACTTAAGACAATGGATGTATAGCCACCCCAGTGGCAAAGTAGCACGCTGGTGAGACCCATGTCCTGGGTTCGAACCTTGGCGCTACTTTTTTTTTTCCATATTTTTGTCCTTTTTTTCAGCTTTGTTATTTTTTGCAGGATGGGCCTCCATACTTGGGCCATAGTTCTTTTTGCTAATATGCTGTCTTTAGCCTGCTTACTATACCCCCCTGACCCATTATTTTTCATACATTTTTATTTAGTTTATTTTTGTTTTCATTAATATTTTCTTTAATGTATATAAATTTCATCATATTGCATTTTTATTTTATTTTTGTTTATTTTTCACATAGAAATATATTTTATTTTTAATATATATCATATATTTTCTTAATAAACTTGTAAAATACAATTAAAACATGTTTAGTTTAATTTATTTTTCATTCCATACTTATAAATATTTAATTTTGCATATATAAAAACTTTATATTTTTATACAATATTATTTATTATTTTAATATAAAAAATACATAAAAAATGATACATATGAACTTCATTTTTTTTAAAAATAGAAATTAGGGTTAACCTTTACTAAGAATTAATTTCTTTATTTTTTAGGATTAGGTTAAAATTTATTTTACTTAAAAACAAGACAAAAATCTTTTCTTACATGTACATTATATTGCATCTCTAAATATTGTATTTTATTTATTCTAATTCATACAAATTCGATTTGGTTGTAATAATTTATTTAGGTTTACATTTTTGCGAATCCCCATTCAAATTTGTATTCCCCCTCCCATAAAATGGTTGTAATAGCTTAGTAATATTTGCATTCCACAATTTACCGCTTTACATGCCATGATTAGTAATTAGGGTTTGTATGATAAGATCAAAACAAAGCAAAATAGAAAACCCTAAATACAAGATAAAACCAAAGCATGAAAATAATACACTTGCACACAAGCATCCTTAGGGTTTCTCCACTTGGTTTCCTAATACAAAAATTGTCATATTACGCATGCGAAGTATCTTGGCAAAACAAACAAGTATAAGATCATAGTCCATCGATGATTCTATTCAAGGTTGCCTTACAAAAATGATCTTGGTCCCTCAAAAATGCTAAGATACCTTGCAAACATTGCTAATCATGGTTATACGATGACCCACGCCCATCCCGTTTACATCCAAGGATAGGGTTGCTTACCAAATTAATGGTAAGACAACAATGTCAAAGGAATAGGAAATGTATAAGAAAGACATTTGAGTAGGTAGATTACTTCTAGTTACTTGCTCTATTTTCAAACAACTACCCTTGCTATTTTCAAAACAAACACACATTTTAAAAAAACATCTTACAAACATTGAGAACATTTTCAAAAAGACAAACATCTTTGTATATATTCTTACGAACGAGAATCATTACAAAGATTGCCTAAACGAATGGCCTCTTTTACAAAATACTTTCAAAACCACACCAAACACAATTTCAAACAAACAAAAGCAAGTGATCTAAGCATGTAACTAAGAGCCCATGGAAAACAATGGATGAAAAGGGTGCTAATACCTTCCCTTTTCATAATCTACCCCCTGAACTCAAGAAAACATCTCAAAGGTCTTTCTTGTGCTTTTTCACCTTTCCTTTTGGATAAAAGAAAAGTCGGTGGCGACTCTTGCTAACCGTAACATTTGCGATAAAACACAAAACCCTCAAGTCAGTTCTCCCACCGTATCACAGAATTGGCGACTCTGCTGGGGACATTTTAAATGAAAGTGGGGTTACCTTTGGGCTATATCACATTTATTTGCTTACATTGTTTGACTTGTTTTCTTTACATTATGGTTCTTTGTTTGGGTTTGAATTCTCCATCCAGATTTGGGGAAACATTATAGGTAAATAGCAATACGTTGTGGAAATTGTGCGGGGTATACCGACATGGTCTAAGCAATAGCTATGTTAGTGTGACATATATGTGGGTACCGGTAGCCTTTGAGTCAATCAAAGAGAATACGAGGCCGTTGAGTGATGTCATGAAGCACTAATGAACTTCTAGAACCCTTTACTTGACCAACTTGGCCTTTAGGATGTAGTGAGATGACCGGATTTGGTGCAGTCCGAAGTTGGTAGATACTCGATACTACACTCATTGAGGGTTGGTTTCTTGGGATATTTCGGTCGCCATTAAAGAGGCTTGAGCTGAAACAATGACCAAGGAAACAGTCCAATGATATTGAGCTTCTTAGAACCCGGTTACTATTATTAGGACAAGTTAAGCCAACTAAACTTCAAGAGGGTACTTACCTATAAAACCCCATGCAAGCCTAAACTAAGAACTTGTTTGATTTGCTTGTATATGCATACTTGTACATAACATCATGGACATAATGAACATCATATGCATCCACTAACCATATCAAGGATTTTGGAGATTCATCTTTGTTCTTGTTTTGTAGGATATGGATTCACTTCGCAGGAAAACTATCCAAGTCAACCTTGTAAGAATTCCTCCACAACTCAAGGAGCTAGCTTCAAGGATCCCTGAGAACTCCCAGTTCACCGAGAGGCATGGTCGTCTACTCAACTTGGTCGCCTCCAACACAGAGGAGGATATGATAAAAGTGCTCTTCCAGTTCTTTGATCCTTTGCATCATTGCTTCATATTTCCTGACTATCAACTTGTGCCTACTTTGGAAGAATTCTCTCAACTCTTGAGGATTCCTATTCTCAGTCAACTACCTTTCAACGGTACGGAAAGAGATCCAAAGCCAGAAGAGATTGCTCAGGCTCTGCACTTGCACTCATCTGATGTCACAACTCATTGGGAAACTAGAAGTGGTGTCAAAGGCTTCTTAGCAAAGTTTCTGTTTGAGAAGGCCCAAAGCTGTTGGAATTCCTTAGACTTGCAAGCTTTTGAGGAGATTGTGGCTCTTCTTATCTATGGGATGGTCTTGTTCCCCAATCCTGACAAATTCATAGATGTTGAAATTCTGGCAGCAGATACTTAATGTCACAGTGAATGTTATGACACCGTATATGACTTTCTTCAAGACAGTAAATCTAAAAATAGTAAAGAATACAATCAATTGTTTACCCAGTTCAGTGTGTAACAACACCTACTATGGGGGCTACCAAGCCAGGGAGGAAATTCACTATAAGAGATATTAATTCAGGAATAAACCAACCAGTTTATCTCCTTCACTTAAGACCTACCCAATGCAACTTCAATCTAAGTTCAACTTAAACCTGAGTTCCTACTCACTCCCCCTCAATCACAACAGTGATACTAAACAATTGACTAATGAAATTATGAAGACACTCTTCAGTACATACACTTGATTTTGCTTCACATATTTTAATCAAGTAACACAAACACTCGTGCTTCAAAGCTTTGAGTGATACACAACCCTAACTTGACTTTGCTTCAAAGCTTTAATCAAGTAACACAAACACTCGTGCTTCAAAGCTTTGAGTGATACACAACCCTTACAACCAAATCACTTAGCACAATGATAATTAATTGGCTCACAGTAGTTACAACTATACAGTCCCTTATTGATATTCTGTCAAAAAGTTATCTTTCACCAACAATCTTCATGAGGAATATATAGCCAGCTATTCTTCTGTTAGGGCTTCCACGAAAATAGCTAGGGTTAATTAGGGTTAACCTCAAGACTTGGTCATAGGACTTTAACAACCAGATTAGGGTTAAGCAAAGTTAACCTAAGTCCACGTGAGACTCTGATCTGGACTGAATAAACCAGATTCCTGAAAATTCTCAGAAATAACAAATCTGCACAAATGTTAGTTCAGTACAGGATGTCTTAACATTGGTTATGACAACAAGAATCCTGTTTACTGATTTTGGTAGAATGCAATAAATATGATCATTGCATAATGATCAGCTAAACACTCATATTGAGCAGCTCCTGTATGACATTCTTTTTCAGCAGAATGTACCTTGTATCCCAGAATGTTATGACATCAGTCATGACATTCACACAACTGGTTTTACCAAAAAACATGCCAACAACCAAACACTTACAAACTCCCCCTTTGACAAATTTTTGGCTAAAACCCCTAAACAATCAGAGATTAGAAAGCAGCACAATATCTACCAAGTCTAATTCTACCAAAATTATCACAAAATATTCTCCCCCTATTTAGCCATAAATAGGCCAAAGATAATTGTACTTTTAGGTTATACAGTCATCCAAACGGAATAATAAAAACACAGAGAGAAAAAAATCAAAAGTCATTTGCAGCATCAGGTACCAGCAGCAAACTTTTCAACTGCACTGATCTTCAAGCACTGTCATCTTCAGAGGAGACACTATCTTCAGCATTAAGCTGGTCTTCAGCAGCATCCTCTTCCCTTCTTTGTCCTTCAATCTCCTCCTGTTCTAGTCTAGCAATCAGGTCCTCAAGAGTCCTTTTCCTTGTATCAAGCTCTTTGCAGGTTTCCTTCAGCACAACTATAACATCAGTTTTCTTGGAATGAGATTTGACAGTTGATGTCTCAGCTGATGTCATGACAATGTCAGGAACATGTGTTCCCTGAAATAGCTTATAGTGCAACCCAAGAGCAGCGGATATTTTGCATACAGTATCTTTTTAAACTAGAATGTCAGGATACTGAGCAAGGACTATACCATATAGACGAGAGGGAAAGCCAATAGGGCCTTTAATAGCACAACTTCCAGCATGTTTCAATGTTTGATCAAAGATATACTTGCCATAGTCAAAGTTTATCCTGGTTCCAACAGCATAAATAAATCTTCCCAAGCCTATGGAGATGGTTGATTTATGGTTGGTGGGAACCCAGTTAGCTGCACCAGTTTTTGGGCAGAATGGCAAATTTCATGCTCAACTTGCTTACATTCAGCTTCCCTTTTAAGGGCCAGCTCTTGACCTGATTTGCAGTGATGATTTGGCACACTTGGTTGTCAGTAACCTCTAGCTCAGGGCAAGCATCATCAGGTCTTCCTAGGAATTTGTTTATTTTAGAGGGAGAGAAATTTACCTTCCTTCCTCTCACATATACACACTTAAAATCAGCTGACTTTCCATCAACACACCCATCAGATAAATTCACTTTTAATTCTTTTACAAGAACTTCATAGTAGTTGGTAAACTTTACCACAATATTTATTAGACCAGCAGATTTGATTAGATCCATGATCTCCTTACATTCCATGGCACTATTGTTCAGTTCTCTTTCTAAGGCGATCCTTTTCAAACATACATACTTCCACCTGTTTGCATTCTCAGGATGGTGAAAGGAGATGTTGTCAGTGGCAACTTCAGGGACTTTAGGCATTTTGCTTCAAGAGAGTTTCCTTTTGAGAGGAATGTCTTCAACATCAAACTCAAATTTTGATTCCTCATCAGATTCAGAGGGTTCAGGCTCCTTCCTTTTCTTTGCTATTGGTTGTCTCAAAGGTTTTGAGAGACTACTAGCAGGTACTCGAGTTTTCACTTTCCCTTTCTCTTTTGACAATCCAACCTTCACAGCTTCTACTCCAGTCTTGTTCTCAGACCTGGTTTTCTTATGAACAACATCAACAGTCTTCTATTTGGAGAGGCTTTTGGCAGCATCCTGCTTTCCTTTTCTGTTCATCATCTTTCTAGCTATGCTAGGGTTGATATTGGCAATTAAGTCATTGTCAGAGTATTCTTCATCAACATCAATAACCGGGGGCTCAACATCCTTCTCAGTAGGGTTTTGGTGATCATCACAATTTTCAGGAGAATTCCTAATGTTGTCATCCGGTGTCTCAACATTCTGAGTGACATCTGGATTCATTTCAACATTTGGACTAGCAGATTCTTGATTCAAAGGTACAGAAATGCCAGGTACAGAGTGATTCTCATTTAGAATCCTAATGACAAGTCTAGTTATAGCTTGATGAACATAAACTGAACCTTCCCTATTTGCTATTTCTGGAGGAACAAAAGATGATGGTTGAGAGGGTTTACCAGATGAAGAGGCTTGTGACCTTCTTGCATGTCTGGTTCGCAGCTTCTTGACCTTAGTGGGGTCAGCTGCCAGTTCACAAAGAGGAGTTATCTCCAGAACATCAGAATCCATGCAGTTTGTGATTGCCCTAAGTTCTCGATCAGAGGATTCGGAAGAAGCAGTCGCCGTTGAAGAGGATGATGACATGGATAGTTGAGACATTTTGAGTGTTTTAGAAAACAGGTAACAGTGATAGAGAAGTCTTCGTTTGAGAGATTGAAGATTGTTGCAGAAACGCGAGAGGAGGGAGATATATGAATGTCTATTCAACTTCTTAAAATTTTGGAAAGAAATAGAGAAGCAGATGATTAGCCCAATAAGAGTATACTTAACTAAAATATCTCTCTCATCCCTTGTTTTAAGCAAAATTAATTGCTACATTTCTTCATGTTGGCAAATACCCAGCTTGCCCCTTAAATTTTCAAATTGATTTGCATCAAGTGCCTTGGTAAAAATGTCAGCCAGTTGTAGTTCAGTGGCAACATGTTCCAGTTTAATCGTCTTCTCCTCTACAAGATCTCTGATGAAGTGATGTCTAATGTCAATATACTTGGTCCTGCTATGCTGAAGAGGATTCTTGGAAATGTTGATAGTACTCAGATTGTCACAATACAATGTCATAACATCTTGTGTGACATTATACTCAGTAAGCATCTGTTTCATCCAGATCATTTGAGAGCAGCTACTACCAGCGGCTATGTATTCAGCTTCAGCAGTAGATAGAGACACACAGTTCTATTTCTTGCTGAACCAGGAGACAAGATTATTTCCTAAGAAGAAACATCCTCCAGAGGTGCTCTTTCTATCATCAGCCCAATCAGCATCACAGTAACCAGTCAGAGTTGGTTCACATCCATGAGAGTACAACAAGCCATAGTTGTAGGTTCCACTCACATACTTCAGAATTCTCTTCACTTGGTTGATATGACTTACTTTGGGTTTAGCCTGGTATCTTGCACATACTCCAACTGCAAAAGCAATGTCAGGTCTGCTGGCTGTTAAGTATAAAAGACTTCCCATCATGCTTCTGTACAAGCTTTGGTCCACCTTAACCCCACTTGAATCTTTGGACAGCTTTAAGTGAGTAGGTGCAGGAGTCCTTTTGTGACTGGCATTCTCCATCCCAAACTTCTTGACAATGTTCTTTGCATACTTACTTTGAGACAGAAAATTGAGTCTTCCATCTGTGTGACTTGCAGTCCAAGAAAGTAGGTCAATTCTCCCATGAGGCTCATTTCAAATTCAGCTTGCATCTGGTCAGCAAAATGCTTAACCATTTTATCTGACATTCCCCCAAACACTATGTCATCAACATATATTTGAGCTACCATTATCTTTCCTCCTTCATTTTTGACAAAAAGAGTTTTATCCAAGCCTCCTTTCCTGTATCCTTTGTCAGAGAGGAATTTTGTCAACCTGTCATACCATGCTCTAGGAGCTTCTTTCAGGCCATATAAAGCTTTCCTCAATTTGTAGACATGATCAGGGAAGTTTGGATCCACAAATCCTTTAGGCTGTTCCACATAAACTTCCTCATTTAAGTACCCATTTAGGAAGGCACTCTTTACATCCATCTGAAATAACTTGAACTTAAGGAGACAAGAAATTCCCAATAGGAGTCTGATTGATTCCAGTCTGGCTACAGGAGAAAAAGTCTCATCAAAATCAACCCCTTCAACTTGAGTGTATCCTTGAGCAACAAGTCTTGCCTTATTCCTGGTGACAACTCCTTCAGCATCTGATTTGTTCTTGTAAATCCATTTTGTGCCAATGATGTTTGTTCCTCCTGGTCTAGGAACTAACTCCCATACTTCATGTTGCTTGAATTGGTTTAATTCATCTTGCATTGCTCCAATCCAGTATTCACCAGTTAAAGCCTCCTTAACATTTCTTGGTTCAATCTCAGATACAAAGCAAGAGTTTGAGATAATTTCTCTAGATCTTGTAATGATTCCACTGTTAGGATCTCCTATCATGAGTTCCTTAGGATGATCTTTTTGAATTCTGATTGAAGGGTCTTTGTTAGCTTCCTTTGATTCAGATTCTAATGAAGTAGTTTTAGGAATATCATCCTTTTGAGTTGAAGTCTCAAAGAATGTCTCAACATCATATGGGACATTTGGTTCCTCATGGTAATCATCAACTATGACATTTATAGATTCCATCATAACTTTGGTCCTGGAATTGAATACCCTATAAGCTCTGCTGTTGGTAGAGTATCCTAGGAATATTTCTTCATCACTTTTAGGGTCCATCTTTCTCCTTTGTTCACGATCTGTCAGAATTTAGCATTTGCTTCCAAATACATGGAAGTACTTCACTGTAGGCTTCCTTCCTTTCCAAAGTTCGTAAATGGTGGATGATGTTCCCTTTCTCAAGGTGACCCTGTAATGGACATAACAGGCTGTATTCATAGCTTCATCCCAAAAATGAATAGGAAGTCTTTTGGCATGTATCATTGCACTGGCAGATTCTTGTATAGTCCTGTTTTTCCTTTCAACAACTCCATTTTGTTGAGGAGTTATGGGTGAAGAGAATTCATGATTAATTCCTTCTGAGGAGAAGAACTCATCAAACATACTATTTTCAAATTCCTTGCCATGATCACTTCTGATTCTGATAATGCATCCTTCTTTTTCTCTTTGAATTCTTTTGCACAGTTCCTTAAATACTTCAAATACATCAGACTTTTCCCTAATGAAGTTGATCCAGGTGAATCTGTAAAAATCATCCACAACAACATAGGCATATCTTTTTCCACCAAGACTTTCCACCTGCATTGGTCCCATCAGATCCATATATAAAAGTTCTAACACTTTAGAGGTGGTCAGATGTCTTGACTTTGGATGTGACATTCTAGTCTGCTTTCCAACCTGACATTCACCACAGACTCTCCCTTCATCAATTTGCAGCCTATGAATCCCTCTGACTGCTTCCATGGATATAATCCTTTTCATTCCTCTTAGATGTAAATGACCAAGTTTTTGGTGCCACAATTTTACTTCTTTTTCTTCTTTGGCAATAGAGCACGCAAAAGAATAATTAGTGTTCTCAGACTCCCATAAGTAGCAGTTGTCTTTAGATCTGACTCCTCTCATTACAACTTCTTGTTTCTCATTAGTTACAAGACATTCAGACTTTGTGAAGTTGACGTTGAATCCTAGATCACATAATTGACTGATACTTATGAGATTAGCAGTCAAGCCTTTTACCAGCAATACTTCATTTAGGTTTGGAACTCCAGGGAAGTCCAAGTTTCCAACTCCTTTGATTTCTCCTCTAGCACCATCTCCAAAAGTCACATAACTAGTAGTGTGAGGTTTAACATTATTGAGAAGATTCTTGATTCCAGTCATGTGTTTAGAGCATCCACTGTCAAAGTACCAGTCTTCCTTGGCAGAGACTATAAGGGAGGTGTGAGCTATCAGGGCAGTAGACTTTTTCTTCCACTGTTGAGTATATGGTGCCTTTCTAGACTTAGGTTTGACACCTGGGGTCTGATTAGGATATCCATATAATCTGAAGCAGAATGGATTTATGTGACCAAACCTCCCACAATGATGACATCTCCATCTTTGATACTTTTTCTTCATATTTCTCTGTTCTCTATGTTGAGTGCTATGTTGTGACATCTGCTTTGACATTTGTTTATCAGGCCTGATCTTCTTCTTGTCTACAATATATTTATTTGCTTCCAGAAACCCTAGACCAGACTTGTTTCCCACATTTTGTCTAACCTGAAGGATTTCTTCTAATTTGTCAGTTCCATTTGTCAGCATCTTGACAGATTTGGTCATCTCGTCATGTTTTGAGTTTAGCATTTGAACTTCCCCTTCTAGATGACTTATAGTATCAATGCCTGCCTTCTTCTCAGCCTCCAACTTTACTATGAGTTTTGTTTGTCTCTCATTTTGCTGACAGACTTCATCACTTTTGATACATAACTTCTTGTAGGAGTCAGCTAGTTCTTCAAATGTCACTTCCTCATCACTAGAGTCACTATTAGAGTCACAAATACCAGTTAGCGCAGTAACTAGTTTGGCAGATTCTTCTTCAGAATTACTTTCTGAGTCACAGTCAGACCAAGTAACAGACATTCCTTTCTTTTGTTTCTTAAGAAAGGTAGGACATTCAGCTCGAATGTGCCCATATCCTTCACATCCATGGCATTGAATTCCTTTGCTTTTTTTCCCTTCTCTTCAGACTTTGGTCTTCTGTTGGAGTCATAGGGTCTGTTAATGTCATAAGGAATGTTCTTAACATTTGACCTTGACTTTGGGTCCATTCTCTTGATGAGTTTGTTGAACTGTCTTCCAAGCATGGTTATAGCTTCTAAAATATTTTCTTCTTCATCCTCCTTGTTTTCATCTTCAATATTAGATACAAGTGCTACGCTCTTGTTTTTCTTGTCGACATGGTCACTGATCCCCATCTCAAAGGTTTGAAGTGACCCAATGAGTTCATCCACCTTCAAGTTGCAGATATCCTGAGCTTCCTCTATAGCAGTCACCTTCATTGCAAATCTTTTAGGCAAGGATCTGAGAATCTTTCTCACCAGATTTTCTTCTGACATCTTTTCTCCCAATGCTCCTGAGGTGTTGGCAATTTCCAAGATGTTCATGTGAAACTCATGAATGGTCTAATCTTCCATCATCTTTAGGTTCTCAAATTTGGTAGTCATCATCTGAAGCCTTGACATTTTTACCTTGGATGTGCCCTCATGGGTAGTTTTGAGAGTGTCCCAAACCTCCTTGGCCAGTTCACATTGATGTACTAGTCTGAATATGTTTCTATCAATTCCATTGAACAAGGAATTTAATGCTTTGGAGTTACCCAGGGCTAACTCATCTTCTTCTTTGCTCCATTCTTCCTCATGTTTCAGACTGGTTGTCCCATCTTTCCCAATTATGGTGGGATGGTTCCATCCTTTGTCAGCAGCTCTCCAAGCCTTTTTGTCCAGTGATTTTAAGAAGGCAATCATACGAGGTTTCCAGTAGTCATAATTTGATCCATCCAGAATGGGTGGTCTGTTTCCAAATCCTCCTTCTTTGTCCATAGCGCCAGAAAATATTATCCCTAGATCTCACCCAGTAAGACAGGCAGGGTGCCTGCTCTGATGCCAATTGAAATTCTGGCAGCAGATACTTAATGTCACAAGGAATGTTATGACACTGTATTTGACTTTCTTCAAGACAGTAAATCTAAAAATAGTAAAGAACACAGTCAATTGTTTACCCTGTTCAGTGTGTAACAACACCTACTCTGGGGGCTACCAAGCCAGGGAGGAAATTCACTATAAGAGATATTAATTCAGGAATAAACCAACCAGTTTATCTCCTTCACTTAAGACCTACCCAATGCAACTTCAATCTAAGTTCAACTTAAACCTGAGTTCCTACTCACTCCCCCTCAATCACAGCAGTGATACTAAACAATTGACTAATGAAATTATGAAGACACTCTTCAATACATACACTTGATTTTGCTTCACAGCTTTTAATCAAGTAACACAAACACTCGTGCTTCAAAGCTTTGAGTGATACACAACCCTAACTTGACTTTGCTTCAAAGCTTTAATCAAGTAACACAAACACTCGTGCTTCAAAGCTTTGAGTGATACACAACCCTTACAACCAAATCCTACTCCAAATCACTTATCACAATGATAATTGATTGGCTAACAGTAGTTACAACTATACAGTCCCTTATTGATCTTCTGTCAAAAAGTTATCTTTCACCAACAGTCTTCATGAGGAATATATAGCCAGCTATTCTTCTATTAGGGCTTCCACGAAAATAGCTAGGGTTAATTAGGGTTAACCTCAAGACTTGGTCATAGGACTTTAACAACCAGATTAGGGTTAAGCAAAGTTAACCTAAGTCCACGTGAGACTTTGATCTGGACTGAATAAACCAGATTCCTGAAAATTCTCAGAAATAATAAATCTACACAAATGTTAGTTCAGTACAGGATGTCTTAACATTGGTTATGACAACAAGAATCCTGTTTACTGATTTTGGTAGAATGCAATAAATATGATCATTGCATAATGATCAGCTAAACACTCATATTGAGCAGCACCTGTATGACATTCTTTTTCTGCAGAATGTACCTTGTATCCTAGAATGTTATGAAATCAGTCATGACATTCACACAACTGGTTTTACCAAAAAACATGCCAACAACCAAACACTTACAGATGTGAGTGTCGTCAAAATTTTCATGTCACTCAATCCAGTGCCTACATTGTTAGGGGATATCCTACACTCTTTTCACACTCGTACAATGAGGAAAAGAGGTGTTCTTATGTGTTACACTCCCCTCCTGGCAAGATGGTTTATTTCCCATCTTCCCTAATCAGTCTTAAAGAATGAGTAAGGATTAAGGTGGTCACAAAGGTTAATGACGCTCAAACATTCAGATATTCATTGGTGCTCTCGATCCAAAGAGAATGTTATCATTGTTGACTGTTGTGGGGAATTACCTAATGTCCCTCTACTTGGCATTAGGGGAGGCATCGCCTAAAACCCATGATTAGCTCTAAGAAAGTTTGGGTATGCCCGAAGGGATGGCCCTCATGATATGTTGATTCAAGGCTTGGTATTCAACTACGACAACGACGATCAAGGTCTTTGCCAGAGATTCATCCGAGCTTGGAGGATGCTAAACAAGGTGGATAGTAAGACTTTGGGATACAAGAATTCCATCCCTCTCGAGCCTTACCTCAAGTGGGTGAGAACCCACGCCCAGAGTCTTATGATGCCTTATCCTTCCATTTTCCCGGTGATTATTGAGCCTGTTAAGGAAGGAGAAGTTCCATACACTATCCTACATCCTAACATTCCCACGTCTCTTGAAGACCTACAAAGGGATTGGATACAACTCAAAGGAGAGGGAGATACTTTCAAAGCCCAATTCTACGCAAGCGAGAAGAAGGTTTTGGAACTCACTAGGCTACTTCATGAGGAGCAGACTCTAAATGCCTATGTAGCACCAAAGAGGATGTGCACTACTTTTTTATCTTAGAGTGTTGTATTATTTTTACCAAGGGGCATTAATGTACTCAAACTCTATTTTATTAATATAACATATGTTTCTTTTTGTCTAAAACAAATTTAAATTTTTAAATCCTTGAAAGCATTGCATGTATACATATCATTCATCATAACATAAACAGGTCTTTTGCAATGAGTTTCCTCATCTCTCTACTGTTTATTTCAGTAAGATGGATCTCGAACAGACGGTCAAAGATCTTCAAGCTCAAAACATGTAGTTTCAACAGTTACTCATGACCCTAGCCAAGGGGCAAGATGAGTTGAAGACTCTGTTAGCTGAAGAAAGAAAGAAGAAAACAAAGAAAGCCACTGGGGTTTTAAACATGGGGAGAAGGTTTCAGGGACAAACTAGAAGAACCTTGAATTTTGCAACCACTTCCAGGGAAGGAGAAGGAAAAGGAAAAGAAACAACAGTTCCGTCAGAATCTGAAGAGGAAGAAGAAGAGGAAGACTACTTTGAGGAACAGTACCCTCCGGCTGATGATAAGTACAGACATCTTGAAGAGAGTTTAAGCGCTATGGAAATACAAAGGGTACCAGGTCTAGACTTTAAAGAATTGGGGCTAGTGTCGAGAATTGTGATCCCACCAAAGTTCAAAGTGTCGTTGTTTCCAAAATATGATGGGGGTGTCATGTCCTAAAATGCACCTCCGATCATACGTGAGAAAGATTCAGCCGCACTCTGCCGATAAAGACCTGTGGGTACATTTTTTCCAAGATAGTTTATCCGGAACACAACGTGATTGGTTTTACCAATTGGAAAGGGCCGACGTCCACAACTGGGAAGACCTTGCTGCAACTTTCTATAAACAATACCAGTATAATGTAGATTTGGTGCCTACTCGTACTCAACTTCAGATTATGGCTATGGCTTCAATTGAGGGTTTCAAAGATTACGTGCAGAAATGGAGAGATCTATCTGGGAGAGTGCAACCCCCTCTGTCCAAAAGGGAGTTGGTGGATATGTTCTTAGGCACTCTATCGGGCCCTTTCTTCAATCATCTGATTGGGAGCTTATCTGTTTGGTTTACTGAGTTAATATTAACCGGAGAGAGGGTGGAAGATGGCATAAAAAGTGGAAAGATTAAGAAGGATTCCTCTGCCTCTACAGCTGTGAGAAATCCTTTCACCGGAAAAAAGAGGTATCTCTTGTTTATCCACAAAGGAACCAAGGGAGAGTTGAGTGCCAACCAATGGTATGGGCCGTTATGATCTCAAAGCGTACATTTGATCAACCAAGGAGTAACCAACCAAGGGTGGAAAGGCCAGTCCGGCAATTCACCAGAATTAATATGACTCTAGCCCAGGTCTTACCACACCTACTGAAATCTAATCTAGCAACTTTAAAAGAAGCTCCAAAGAATCCCAACACGGCGTCCCCTCATTATCACCCAAATGCCAGATGCGCATATCATTCCGAAAGTCCAGGTCACGACACTAACAACTGTTGGGCCTTAAAAAACAAAATCCAAGACCTTATAGATGCAAAAGAAATTGAGTTTGATGCGCCCGAGAAACCAAACGTCATTTCCGCTCCTATGCCTAGGCATGGTCACAACGCCAATGCTATCAAATAAGATTTGTTTGTTACCATAGTTGATGAACTCTTAACTCCCTCCCAATCATTGAGATAAACTTGTTGAAAGCTGGTATTTTCCCAGGTTGTAATGAAGAATGCCATCTTTTCTTATCCTCACCAATTATTTGCCCTCTGTTGAAGACAGGCATTCAACGCTTGATAGACAGCCAAGAGATTCTGTTTGAAAATGCTCCTGTTTCACCTATTCCTGTTGAATAAATTTCAATCATAACCATCTCCACCAATCCATCCAGGGTCCCCAAAAGACCCGTTAGGATTACATCGGTTCCAAAGACTACTCCTCTTATAATCACAATTCCCGGGCCGGTCCCATATGAATCAGACAAAACAGTACCGTGGAATTACGGTGGAGACATCTACTACCATGGTATTAAACAAGATGGGCTGGCCGCGGAAGAAATAAGCTCCAAAGAAGAAGATTTCGACATTAGCAATATTGTCGGAACCAGTAAGATTACCCGTAGCGGTAGAATCTTCTCTCCAGAGATTTCCCCTCCAAAGGCAGTTTTTGGACATGTGGCTGTTCCAAAGGTTACCTTTGTACCAATAATCATATCTGCAAGTGCTCCTAATGACAAAAACGACACAACCCTTGCTGTTATCCCTACCGATAATTCTGCTACTGAAATTCAAGGGAAAAGTATTCAAGAAGAACCTGTCCGGACGAAGGCTCAACCACTGACTATCCCCGAAACCTCCAAGAAGGAAATGGAAGAGATCCTGAGGATAATAAAGAAGAGTGACTATGACGTGGTTGAACAGTTGGGGCAAACTCCCTCCAAGATCTCCGTGCTAGCATTACTGCTGTGTTCTGAGGCACATGGGAAAGCTCTGGTGAAGTTTCTGAAGACAACCCATGTGCCACAAGAGATGTCTGCTGAGCAATTCTAAGATTGTGTGGCCAGTTTGAAAGCTGATAACGTCCTAGGCTTCTCTGATGCTGATTTGACACAAAGGGGGAGAAAGCACAACGAGGCATTACATGTCTCTGTGGAGTGTATAGGAACAACTCTGGCCCATGTCTTTGTGGACACTGGCTCATCTTTGAACGTTTTACCGAAGAAAGCTCTCGACAGATTGCATTGTGAAGGACTGACATTGAAACCCAGTAACATAGTCGTGAGAACATTTGATGGCTCAAAGAGGATGGTCCACGGGGAGGTGGACATCCCCATAAAGGTGGGAACTCAGACTTTTAACTCAACCTTCTATGTAATGGACATCCGCACCTCTTACTCTTGTCTTCTAGGACGGCCCTGGATCCATAATGCCGGTGTTGTCACCTCTATACTACACCAGATGCTGAAATACCAGGTCCATGGAAAGATTATCACTGTCCACGAAGAGGAAGAGTACATGATTACCCACTTAAATTCTTTCTGGTATGTGGAGTTGGATGGCGAGTTCATTGAAACTCCTTTTCAACATTTCAAAGAAGTCTCTCAAGAGGTAGCGGTAACCAAGACAGTATCCCAAATCCCCAAGATCACAAGACCTCCGCTTCAGATGTCATCTCTAAAGGACGCCAAGGCAGTAGTAGAGGAGGATGGATGCACCATCTGGGGAAGCTTCCAAACATTCCGTATAAATCTGACAAGTTTGGTTTAGGATTTACTTCAAGTGCTCAGAAGGCTGTGCGCCGTGCCTGTGCTGGAGGGCCACCTCTGAAGATTAGCAACCAAGAGGTCAACGCAGTGGAAGATATTGAAGAAGATGGCAGCTTAGAGGATTGGATATTTCCTACTGTCAGTGGAGGACTTCGCAATTGGGAAGCCAAAGACTCTATCCCAATAACTTTCATCTCTCAGTAATTTATCTTTTACATTTCTGTTGGACTTTAATATTCACAAACAATTTGCACATTAAAAACCTTGTGTCTTACCCGAGGCACAATGGTCCATTTGTAAGGGTTTTTATTTCAACTTCATATGACATTCACTGAATCATGGACGTTTTTTCACATACAAACCTTTTTTGATCATTGTCTTTCTTTTACATTTTATTGTTTAAAGATGGATATACCCTTACACACACCCACACTCACAAATGCAGGTACCCCTCCATTCCGGATCCCATGGGTAACGATACTGCTATGGCCTTTAGTGACTCTGAAGATCTAATCTACCAAGCCGAAAAAGAAGGTGAGGAAGATTGTGAAGTACCAGGGGAATTGGCCAGACTACTACAAGAGGAGGAAAGAGCTATTCAACCTCATGAGGAACCGTTGGATACAATTAACTTGGGTACCGAGGAAGATAAAAAGGAAATCAAGGTGGGTGCCAATCTAGAGTTGAGTGTCAAGGAGCGTCTAATTCAGCTATTGCATGATTATGTTGAGATCTTTTCCTGGTCATACGATGACATGCCAGGACTTGATACAGACATCGTGGTACATCGTCTGCCCACAAGAGAAGATTGTCCACCAGTGAAACAAAAAGTCCGCCACATGAGACCTGACATGTCAGAGAAGATCAAAGCGGAAGTCATGAAACAATTCAATGTTGGATTCTTTGTTGTCACTTCCTATCCTCAATGGGTTTCTAACATTGTTCTCGTGCCTAAAAAGGACGGCAAAGTACGAATGTGTGTGGATTATAGAGATTTGAATAGGGCCAGCCCTAAAGATGATTTTCCACTTTCCCACATTGATATCCTGGTCGACAATACAGCCCAGCACAAAGTATTTTCCTTCATGGACGGATTCTCAGGTTATAACCAAATCAAAATGGCACCCGAGGACATGGAGAAAACTAAATTTGTCACACAGTGGGGCACATTCTGCTACAAAGTGATGCCATTCGGACTAAAGAATGATGGGGAACCTATCAACGCGCCATGGTAGCTTTATTTCATGATATGATACATCATGAGATAAAGGTCTATGTAGATGACATGATAGCCCGATCACAGACTGAAGAGGAGCACCTTGGTCATTTGCTAAAGTTGTTTGAGAGATTGAAGGAGTACAAACTAAGGTTGAATCCAAACAAGTGTACATTCGGAGTCCGGTCCGGTAAACTCTTAGGTTTCGTTGTCAGCAACAAAGGAATCGAGGTTGATCCTGCCAAGGTTAAAGCAATACAAGAAATGCCTACTCCTCGTACTGAGAAGGAAGTCAGAGGATTCTTGGGACGCCTGAACTATATTGGCATATTCATTTCTCACCTAACAGCTACTTGTGAACCAATCTTCAAACTATTGAAGAAAGATCAAGTAGTCAGATGGAATGATGTATGCCAAACTGCTTTCGACAAAATCAAAGAGTACCTAGAAGAGCCTCTTGTTTTGATGCCACCTGTCGAGGGAAGACCACTGATCATATATCTAACCGTTTTAGAGAACTCAATGGGGTGTGTATTGGGGAAGCATGAAGAGTCTGGCCGAAAAGAGCACACTATTTACTACCTGAGAAAAAATTTTACCGACTATGAAACCAGATATTCACTGCTCGAGAAAACTTGTTGCACTCTGGCATGGGTTGCTCGCCGGTTAAGACAGTATATGTTGACTCATACTACTTTGTTGATATCTAAGATGGATCCGATAAAGTACATCTTCGAAAAGCCTGCTCTGTCTGGGAGGATAGCTAGATGGCAGATGATCCTAACAGAATATGACATACAGTACACTACCCAAAAAGATATAAAGGGCAGTGTGCTAGCTGATAATCTTGCTCATCAAGCCGTAGAAGATTATCAGTCCATGAAATTTGAATTCCTGGATGAAGACATCATGACATTAGACAACTGTGAAGAAATCAGACCATATGACGGACTTGAACAAGGATCCCGATGGACCATGTTCTTTGATGGGGCATCCAATGCACATGGTAATGGTATCGGCGCTGTACTCATATCTCCGGAAGGGTGTCACACTCCCTTTACTGCCAGACTTTGCTTCAACTGTATGAATAACATGGAGGAATACGAAGCATGCATCTTTGGTCTCAAGGCTGCCATAGACTTGGGAATCAAATCCTTAGATGTGTTTGGATATTCAGCTCTGGTCGTCAGCCAGATCAAAGGAAAATGGGACACTAAACATCCAAACCTTATCCCTTACAAAGAACATGTTTTGACATTGCTACCACATTTTGAACAGATTACCTTCGAGCATTTCCCGCGAGAAGAAAATTAGCTGGTAGATGCTCTAGTCACAATGTCATCTATGTTTAAACTTAATTGGGATAACGAGGATCCCCAGATCACCATTGAACGAATGGATGAACCGGCACACTGTTACGAGATTAATACTGAAGAAGTAGTGGACCAACCTTGGTTTCATGAAGTCAAGAGGTATCTCGAGGCTCAAGAATATCCAGAAGGAGCTTCAATCAATGATAAAAAGTTCCTAAGGAGATTCTCTGCTAAGTTCTTCCTGAGTAATGGCATCCTATACAAATGCAATCATGACTCCATTCTGCTACGGTGTATGGATAATATTGAGGCTGAAAAGATCATGGCTGAATTACATCAAGGTAATTTTGGCACTCACCCCAGTGGGCATACGATGGCAAAGAAAATCCTACAGGCAGGCTATTTTTTGGTCTACCATGGAAGCAGACTGCTATCAAAACTCTCAGACCTGTCATAAGTGTCAAATTTATGCTGACAAGGTGCACGTACCTCTGGTTCCTCTGAATGTTTTGACGGCTCCTTGTCCCTTTTCTCTGTGGGGAATCGACATGATTGGAGAGATCAAGCCTACAACCTCCAATGGACACCGCTTCATTCTAGTGGCCATTGATTATTTTATAAAGTGGGTTGAAGCAGCTTCCTTCGCATTCGTTACTAAGAATGTTGTTGCCCGCTTCATCAAGCAAAATCTCATTTGCCGGTACAGTATCCCAGAAAGGATCATCACTGATAATGGTACCAACCTTAACAATACTATGATCACCGCCTTGTGTGAGCAGTTCAAGATTCAGCATCACAATTCATCTCCCTATCGACCAAAGATGAATGGTGCTGTGGAGGCTGCAAATAAAAACATTAAAAATATCATACAGAAAATGACACTCACCTACAAGGACTGGCATGAGATGCTACCATTTGCTCTCCACGGATATCTTACCACGGCTCGCACCTCAACTGGGGCAACACCCTATTCTTTGGTTTATGGCATGGAGGTTGTCTTGCCTATTGAGGTTCAGATCCCCTCTTTGAGAATTATGAGGGATGCAGGTTTAAGTGAGGATCATTGGATCCAGACTCGACTTGATCAATTGAACTTAATTGATGAAAAGAGACTTACTATTGTTTTTCATGGTTAGATGTATCAAAAATGGATGATTAAGGCTTTCAACAAGAAAGTCAGACGCCAGGTATATCAAGTTGGAGATCTAGTGATCAAACGCATTATCTTACCCCAAAGTGATCCCAGGGTAAAATAGACTCCTACATATGAAGGACCATTTGTAATCAAGAACATCTTCTCCGGTGGGGCAATGATCTTAACCACCATGGACGAAGACGACCTGCCACACCCTACGAACGCGGACATAGTCAAAAGATACTACGCATAAGAGACCCTCTAGGTTGACACACCTAGGCAAAAAAAAGGGCATCCCGGTGAACTAAAAAAAGGTTCGGGCAAAAATTAGGGATAAAATAAAAAAATATGTACACCTGACAAGTTGAAAACCCGAAAGGGTGACTTGGGCAAACAAGGGTTTCCTGGTGGACTGAAAACCCGAAAGGGCGGTCCAGGAAAAAGTTAGGGAATTAAAGCATAAGACTATGTCCCGTTGGATCACTTTGAGGACAATCTTTTGACTTCCACTAGCAAAACTCAGAGTTTCTGATCAATTCAATCATCTTCGGACGAAGCAACAAATAAACAAGATGTTCAGAGATACGAAGGCTATAGCATAATGGGAACCCCATGGGATTATCACACATAGCTATCTTTCTTTGTATAAATTTTTATTACTTTAATGGCACCATCCTCTTACTAGGATGTATGTCTCCTTTATACAAAATACTTATTCAAAGTCAATACAAAAATATCTCTTTGAAAATACAGAAAAACTATTTGTCCTTTTTCTTTACACTTGTGTTTTATTTGCAAAAACGTCCAATGATTCATTAATGAACATATGCATTTGAACATAATTACTGTTTACAAATAAACAAAATGAGAAAGACAATTAATGATAAGTTGAAAGGATAGGGAAACATATCTAGGCTATCCCATAAGCAATCCCCACAGTGCATCATTTAAATCCTCAGCGGAACAAACTTCAAATTATTAATCCCCAGTATAGATCGTCAAAATTCTCAGAATTCCTCAAGCAGTATATGGCATTGCTCTCACAATAGAATTTTTGTCAGTACTTCAACTTCAAGACGTGAAGAATCCACATATCCTCATCAGCATTCAGGAATTTATTTTCCTCAATCAGACAGTAATACAGCAAATCAGCTTACATGCACATACATTACATCCATATATCATAAACATTGATAAAACACATATACTGCATCATACATTTCATGCAACATAATTTTTTGTTCCAACTAACATTTTACCCTTTTCAGGATAAGATTAACAGCTACCATTAACAATATGCAATCATGATACAGTTCAAATACGCTCCAGACACGGATGCCATTCTGTTACTCATTTAGATTTAACCTTCAGATACAATATGGATACGCTCCAGACACGGATTCCATTTTGATGCTCATTCAGGTTTCAAGTTCAGATACAATTCAGATACGCTCCAGACACGGATGCCATTCTATTACTCATTCAGATTCAGCTTTCAGATACAGTTCAGATAAGCTCCCGACACGGATGCCATTCTGTTAGTCATTTAGATTCAACCTTCAGATACAGTATGGATACTGTGATACAGTGGGAGAGAACTGACTGTTTTTGGAATGCTGGTTTGCGTTTTGCGTTTGTATTTGCAAAATGTCGCGGTAAGCAAGAGTTGCCACCGTCTTTTATTTTATCCAACAAGGAAAGGAAAAAAGCACAGAAAAATTCCTTTTTCGAGATGTTTCTCGGGTCCGGGTGGTAGATTATAGAAAGGGAAGGTGTTGGCACCCTTTCTATCCATGGTTATCCACGGGCTCTTAGGTACTTGCTCAAAGTGTTTTCAAAATTTTCTTTTCTTTGTGTTTGTAGGTTTGAAAGAAGTTTTTGTTTGAAAGGTGTAAGTGCGAAAAGTTTTGTTTTGTTTTAGAATGAGCAAGTACTTAAGAACCATCTACCTACTCGAAAAAAGAATCAATCTGTGCTAATGTCCTTTAGACAATGCTATCCCACTATTGATGAGTAGGTAGCATCGTCGTTGGAGTTTTAGGGTCAATTCGATTAAGGGACGTGTGGTCACTAAAGCAATGTTAGGATGTCTTAGCGGTAACCCTAATGTCTTATATCATTTTTCCGAGGCAACCGTTTTGAGGCAACTATGATCTTTGGACAAGAGGGTGACCTCTAAAACTTCCTATACTTAATGACCATGTTCGAAGGCAACCAAGTGAGGTTTACCCTAAGAGTGCACATGTGCAAGTGTGTTATTTCGATTATTTATCTTTGTACATGTCATGGGAGAGCTATGTTGATTTTAAGCTCATACATTTGATTTTGTCATGCATTCCCTATTATCAAACATCTAACAGTATATAGTTGTGGAAATTAGATTTGCGGAAATTAAATCTAAACTATTACAAGGCGTCGGGTATTTACATCGCCAAAAACAACCCTTGAAATTAAAATGCGGAAAGTAAAATAAAGCGATAAAATAATGTCCTAATTAAAAGCTATTACATTCCGGGAAACAAATACATCAATATAGCAAAAATAGATCGCGTGCGGAGAATTAAATCGGGCGCATTTTTTAGGGTTTTGACCCTTTTTTTGAAAGAAAGTGAATTTTTGGTTTATTTTTGAATTAAATGGAATTAAACTAAGTTATTTAAATAAATAAATAAATTAATTAAGAAAAAGATATTTTTTGGATTTTTTTGATATTTAAAGAAATAACATAAATTGATTAAAAGTTAGTAAAAACCTAATTTTTCTATATTAATTTTAATTATTTGCAAAAGATGTTAAAAATTATATCTAATTAAAATTAAGTTGATTAAATTAATTTATTTACAAAAATAAAGTATGAATTTAATTTTAATAAATAAAAATATATTTTTGTGTTTTTGATTTTATGAAGAAAATAATTTAATTGGTTAGTTTAAACAATAAAATAATTAGTAAAACAAATAAATAAAATAAGATAAAAAATAAGAATAGAAATAACCAAGGGGTTTGGGCCAGATTTGGAGGGTGAGATCAGCATTTTTGAGGCCCATGTACGTTGGCCTGCTTTGACTTTTGCCATTCCACGCGTGTGCATTGACTTTGGAATATGGTGGACTTGCAATCTTGGCCACCAGATCTGGCCTAGGGCCATCTGGTAGGTATCTGGGTGATGGTGTATGATAGGCCTTAATTGCTGAAAAGCGCTTGAATACCTGAAACAAAATAACAATATGCAATATGGTGGACCTGGGATTCGAACCCAGGTCCCATTGGATTTTGTATAACGCGTTTGCCACTGGACCACTGCGTTATATTTGTTAGTGGATTAGGTAGTAAATATTATATGAAAAAAACAAATATTATGCCTGAAACAAAAAAAAACAAGCACAAAATATTTGAATAAGCCAATGGGAGGGAGATGCGTCAGCGTCTTCTTCATTGGAACACTGGTTATTTACCTGCGGATTTTTATCCGCAGCTAAATCCATAGCTTGCTCCTAAAATTCATTCTAAGCCATAAAAATACAAACCAAAACCATAATCATGATCGTCTCTTCTTCCAGAACATGTCTATACCCATTATTTGTTCCAATTTTTCCTGCAATTAAAATGCCCAAAAACAAGGAACAAGAACCCTAGAATCGACTCGGGGGTTACAGGCTATAAAAACAAAATCAAATATTGCAGAAAGCTTCGAAATCATTCAAGGATCATGAATATGTCAATGTTTTGTCAAGAAAGTGCCAGAATAAAAGATTGCGATTTCAACTACAGGGTCGTGTTTAGGGATACTTACAACGCATTTGATGAGGTTTCAGAGCTTGCTTTTGATTCCTTTAGACTTAATGGATGTCCAGCAAAAGGTCTACGTTGAGATTTGACCTTGAATCTGCCTCTAGAATGGATTTCAGTTTCAAGCTTTTTTGAGTTTTTTTCAAGTTTGGTATTGGTGATTATGCAGTCTCTTCTTTCTAATTTTTGTGCCTTTGTGTTGTATAAGTATAATGGAGTGAATTAGGTCAGGTTTTGGGCTTTGAATCCTTGCCAATCAATGCTTGAAGATATGATATGATCCTCCATTAAAAAGCATCCAATTTCATTCCAAATCCAATATTTTGTGCATGATATGGCTTGGTACGAGTTTGATCTTGTCCATAATGATATTAAAGACCTGTATCAATAAAAAGATTCCAACTTATCAATATTTAGATTTTATTTGGATTTAAATTGATTTAAAATGAATTAATTCAATAAAATTCAAATAAAATAGAAAAATTAATAATTGGACACAATACTGAAGATGGGACACGTGTGTGGTGTGATAAGATCAAATCAAGTGGAAAAAAGTGGGCCCTTTTGACAAAATTTGAAGTTTTGGGGATAGTTGACTTTTGGCAATTTTGGAAAAATGCCCAACTTCAACAATGCATAACTTCTTCAATTTTTAACTTTTGGAGGTGTTCTTTGACTTTTTAGAAACCTTGAGATGTCCTATAACCAACCCTTTTGGTCTCATTGAAATTTGATATTCCATTCTCAAGTTATAAGCTTTGTAAAAAAAGATGTTTTTGTTGACTTTCAAAAATGACCTATAATGTCCAAATTTGTAACTTCTTGTGAGTGCATTTCTTGATCTTGGGGTGTGAATATGGATTGTAGGAAATTGCATCCTATTCAAAATTAGCTTTGGATGGTTCATTTCTCATAAAGTATGAGAAAGTTATGCTGGGTCAAATTTGAGTTGACCTTTCCTACAAAACCCTAATTTAGCAACTTTTGAGTCTTGATGAATCTTGAGCAATCCTTGATGAATCATGATAAACCCTTGATCAAATGATGAATTATCCTTCAAAATGAGAATGTTGACAAAACATCTCGAGGTTTGACTATTTGTAGGTCACAGTTGACTTTTGCCCTAGCACAGTCGATTTTTGGGCCTCTTGAGCAATTGACTGACCAAACTTCCTCTGCAAGACTTGAAATTTGACATGGATGAACTTGAGAACATATTAGGAAATTGGGGAGCACTTGAGGTCATTTGGATGCAAGGAGCTTGATGTAACATAAAACCCTAGTTTGAGGTTGACTGCCTTAGGAGATGATTTGACTGTCCCACTCTTGAGCAATCTTGAGCAACTTGGAGCTTCTTCTTGTAATGTCTTGAGAAATATGGGAGGGCAAATTTTGGAGTACAATAGCTGCCCCTGTTCAATTTTCTTAAACTTGAGGATATAGATTGGCCTTCAGGCCTTTCATGATCCGAAGGTGGAAGATGATTGAACACTAAAGTGCCCAGAAATTTGCACTCGCATGACATGGTATCAGCATTGTGATGTCGGGAATGGGCTTATAGATGCCATTTAGAGACTGTTGGTAGGTGGTCTGAACTTCAACTGGAATACGACTCAGGGAGATCTTATCGGCGATCTGACTGGACCAGAGGAGGTCTTGTCTCTTTTGACTAGATTGGCATCAGAAAAATCTTTAGGAATCGATTTAACTGGTCTTGTCTTCTTTGACTGGATTGGCCTCAAAAAAATATTTAGGAATCGATTTAATTGGTTTTGTCTCCTTTGACTGGGTTGGCATCAGAAAAATCTTTAGGAATCGATTTAACTGGTCTTGTCTCCTTTGACTGGATTGGCCTCAGAAAAATCTTTAGGAATCGATTTAACTGGTCTTGTCTCCTTTGACTGGGTTGGCCTCAGAAAAATCTTCAGGAATCGATTTAACTGGTCTTGTCTCCTTTGACTGGGTTGGCCTCAGAAAAATCTTTAGGAATCGATTTAATTGGTCTTGTCTTTTTTGACTGGTTTGGCTTCAGAAAAATCTTTAGGAATCATTTTAACTGGTCTTGTCTCCTTTGACTGGGTTGGCCTCAGAAAAATCTTTAGAAATCGATTTAACTGGTTTTGTCTCCTTTGACTGGATTTGCATAAGAAAAATCTTTAGGAATCGATTTAACTGGTTTTGTCTCCTTTGACTGGGTTGTCATCAGAAAAATCTTTAGGAATCGATTTAACTGGACCAGAGAAGGTCTTTGACATATCTGAGAACTTAACTGCATCTTTCCTAAAAGGTAAAGGTCAGTCATATGCAATGCATGATATGGATCAAGCAATGATGTTATCAACATAAATGATATGCATGTATCATGATGTATGGAAATATGATGTTTTAGCTGGGGAAAATAAATCCCGGAGCTGCTGGAGAATAGAGTTGAATTCTTCATTTCCGCTGAGGATGATGAACGAAGGTGATTGCAAGAATAAACCTGCAGGAGAAGAGAACTTCGTTGGGGAATAAACCAATGAGGAGATTACTCTGTGGGGAAGAGATGCTCTGCTGAAGATTCCATTGATAAACTCCACTGGGGATGGATTACCGTTGCTTGTGATATTGAATCTGTTGAGGACTTAATTCCTTCTTGTGAAAGGAAAGAACTTCGCCGGGGATGATCTTCAGTTGTAACTTGCTGGGGATAAACCTGTTAGACTCCTGTGGGGATAAATCTATGAGTTCTGCTAGGAATGATCCTTTGAACTTAGCTGGGGAGATTTATTGTTCTCCACTAGGGATAAACTTCCAGAGTCTAATGGGGATGATGATTCAACTCCGTTGGGGAAGCTTTTTCAGACCATGCTGGGGAAATATTGATTCCACTGGGGGTATCTTGTATGCTTCCGGGGAACATCCTTATACTCCGCTGGGGAATATTAAGACTACCGGGGATACTCTTATACTTGCTGGGGAATATTATTATACTCCTCTGGGGAATATTAAGACCTTTTTAGTGCTGATGGTAGACCAACTCTGCTTGGGGAGAGTATTGCTGATTTGTTCATAGTTGCAAGTCTCAGCTGGGGGAGAGCTACCATTACTGTCTTACTCTGCAGGGAGTGAAAGTATCTTAGCCATATTCTTCAGCTGAATCTACCTTTGTACCTGGTGGACAGAGCAACTATACATCTTGGACAATTCTTATTGCCTCTGTTTCTGATATTACCAGTAATTCGTCTTTCGTTTCACATGCAAATATTTATGAGCAACAATTAATGTCAAATGCATATATCAAAAATGAACATTGGACGTTCTTTGCAAAACAAAACAGATAAAGGAAAAACAGTATGAAATTTCTTTGAAAATGAATTTGAATTGATTTGAAGTTTGGCCTGTAAAATAGGCGTTTTTGTACAAGAGGCTGACGTCCTAGTAAGAGAACGCCGCTGAACAAATAGAATTTTACACAATTTGTGAAATGAAAACAAAACAGCTATGTGAATAATCCCACTGGGTTCCAACTCTGCTATTTCCTTTATGTCCTCGAGCATCTCATCACTTGGCTACTGATTGAAGATGAATTTGATTGATTAGTGCCGCCTGAGCTTGATAGGCGATACCGAAGTCTGGATGCAAGGTGATCCAATGAGACATAATGTTACGCTTTGATCCCTAACTTTTGTCTGGACCGCCCTTTCGGGTTTTCAGTCCACCGGGATAATCTTTTTTGCCCAAGCCGCCTTTTCAGGTTTTCGACTTGCCGGGTGTACAGATTTTTTTTCATTTTCATCCCTTATTTTTGCCCGAACCCTTTTGGTTCGCCGGGAAGCCCTTATTTTTGCCTAGGCCAGTCAACCTAGCGGGTCTTTGATTATGCGTAGTATCTTTTCACTATGTCTGCATTGATGGGGTGAGGAAGGTCGTCACCATCCATGGTGGTTAGAATCATAGCTCCTCCTGAGAAAATGTTCGTAACCACAAATGGTCCTTCATAAGTAGGGGCCCATTTGCCCATGGGATCACCTTGAGGTAGAATAATGCGCTTGATTACCAGGTCCCCAACATGATACTCTTGTCGTCTAACTTTCTTGTTAAATTCCTTGATCATCCATTTTTGGTACGTCTGACCATGACAAATAGCAGTAAGTCTCTTTTCATCGATTAAGTTCAGCTGATCAAGCCGGGTCTGAATCCAGTCATTTTCACTCAGGCCTGCATCCTTCATGATTCGAAGAGAGGGTATCTGAACTTCGATGGGCAAGACTGCCTCCATACCATATACCAAGGAATAAGGTGTTGCCCCTGTTGACGTCTGTGCTGAGGTACGGTACCCATGGAGAGCAAATGGTAACATCTCGTTCCAGTCTTTGTATGTCACGGTCATCTTCTGCACAATCTTCTTAATGTTCTTATTAGCTGCTTCGACAACCCCGTTCATCTTCGGCCGGCAGGGAGAAGAGTTATGATGTTGTATCTTGAATTGTTTGCAGAGCTCAGTGATCCTGTTTTTGAGATTGGTACCATTGTCCGTAATGATCCTCTCTGGTACACCATATCGAAAAACCAGACTATGCCGAATGAACCGTGCCACGACGTTCTTGGTTACAGTAGCAAAGGAAGATGCTTCAACCCACTTTGTAAAGTAATCAATTGCCACCAGGATGAAACGATGTCCGTTAGATACCGTAAGTCTGATCTCGCCGATCATATCAATGCCCCACATTGCAAAAGGCCAAGGTGACGTCAAGACGTCCACATCCTTTGGTATCAGAAGAGTAGTATGAGCCAGCATGTACAGTCTCAGCCGAAGAGTAGCCCATGCCAAAGCATAGAAAGTTCTCTCGAGCAGTGAGTATTGGGTCTCACAGTCGGTAAACTTTTTGCTAAAGCAATAAATAGCATGCTCTTTTCATCCAGACTCGTCATGCTTCCCCAGCACACCTCTTTGTATTATCCAGCACTTTTAAGTATGAGATCAATGGTCTTCTTGCAATTGGAGGCATCAGAATTGGTAGTTTGGAGGTAGTATGGCCCTCTCTTCTTGAAGTAGCAGTCTAGCAAGTTCACTAGGCACTTCGCAATCATCTTCACCTTCGTCTTCGGCTAAGTTGATCGGACTTTCGAAGTCATAACTTGCAGTAGCAGAGTCGTTATCAGTGGGATCCAGAGTGGATGTAGATCATGATATGTGAGTGTGTAAAACAACTGTTTTGCAATATATAATAAAGAGAAACAAGGAGCGCAAAATTTGAAATGCAAGAAACGTCCAATGCTTTTATTAATGATATATGTAGATGACACACAAAATCGCTCACAAACGAAGCCACGGTGCCCCGGGTAAGACACTGGGCTGTAAAGTTTAAAACATTATCTGTTACATATTCAAAACAAAAAGTTTCATTACTGGGTGATAACTGAAACATGCATAGAATCCTTTGTTGACCAGTTGCTTAATCCACCATTGGCAGTTGGGATTCGAACCCAGGTCCCATTGGATATTGTATAACGCATTTGCCACTGGACCACTGCATTCTATTTGTTAGTGGATTAGGTAGTAAATATTATATGAAAAAAAAAATTTTATGCCTGAAACAAAAAAAAACAAGCGCAAAATATTTGAATAAGCCAATGGGAGGGAGACGCGTCAGCGTCTTCTTTGTTGGAACACTGGTTATTTACCTGCATATTTTTATCCGCAGATAAATCCATAACTTGCTCCTAAAATTCATTCTAAGCCATAAAAATGCAAACCAAAACCATAATCATGATCGTCTCTTCCTCCTGAACACGTCTATACCCATTATTTGTTCCAATTTTTCTTGCAATTAAAATGCCCAAAAACAAGGAACAAGAACCCTAGAATCGGCTGAGGGTTACAGGCTATAAAAACAAAATCAAATATTGCAGAAAGCTTCGAAATCATTCAAGGATCATGAATATGTCAATGTTTTGTCAAGAAAGTGCCAGAATAAAAGATTGTGATTTCAACTACAGGGTCGTGTTTAGGGATACTTACAGCGCATTTGATGAGGTTTCAGAGCTTGCTTTTGATTCCTTTAGACTCAATGGATGTCCAGTAAGAGGTCTACGTTGAGATTTGACCTTGAATCTGCCTCTAGAATGGATTTCACTTTCAAGCTTTTTTGAGTTTTTTTCAAGTTTGGTATTGGTGATTATGCAGCCTCTTCGTTCTACTTTTCGTGCCTTTGTGTTGTATAAGTATAATGGAGTGAACTAGGTCAGGTTTTGGGCTTTGAATCCTTGCCAATCAATGCTTGAAGATATGATATGATCCTCCATTAAAAAGCTTCCAATATCATTCCAAATCCAATATTTTGTGCATGATATGGCTTGGTACGAGTTTGATCTTGTCCATAATGATATTAAAGACCTGTATCAATAAAAAAGATTCCAACTTATCAATATTTAGATTTTATTTGGATTTAAAATGAATTAATTCAATAAAAATCAAATAAAATAGAAATATTAATAATTGGACACAAGACTGAAGATGGGACACGTGTGTGGTGTGACAAGATCAAATCAAGTGGGAAAAAGTGGGCCCTTTTGACAAAATTTGAAGTTTTGGGGATAGTTGACTTTTGGCAATTTTGGAAAAATGCCCAACTTCAAAAATGCATAACTTCTTCAATGTTGTACTTTTGGAGGTGTTAGTGGACTTTTTAGAAACCTTGAGATGTCCTCTAAACAACCCTTTTGGGCTCATCGCATTTTGATATTCCATTCTCAAGTTATACGCTTTGGAAAAAAAGGTGTTTTTGTTGACTTTCAAAAATGACCTATAATGTCCAAATTTGTAACTTCTTGTGAGTGCATTTCATGATCTTGGGGTGTGAAGATGGATTGTAGGAAATTGCATCCTCTTAAAAATGAGTTTGGATGGGTCTTTTCTCATAAAGTATGAGAAAGTTATGCTTGTTTAAAGTTGAGTTGACCTTTCCTGCAAAACCCTAATTTAGCAACTTTTGAGTCTTGATGAATCTTGAGCAATCCTTGATGAATCATGATCAACCCTTGATCAAATAATGAATTATCCTTCAAAATGATAATGTTGACAAAATATATTGAGGTTTTACTATTTGTAGGTCACAGTTGACTTTTGCCCTAGCACAATCGATTTTTAGGCTTCTTGAGCAATTGACTGACCAAACTTCCTCTGCAAGGCTTGAAATTTGACATGGATGAACTTGAGAACATATTAGGACATTGGGGAGCACTTGAGGTCATTTGGATGCAAGGACCTTGATGAAACAAAAAACCATAGTTTGAGGTTGACTGCCTTAGAAGATGATTTAACTGTCCCACTCTTGAGCAATCTTGAGCAACTTGGAGCTTCTTCTTGTAATGTCATGAGAAATATGGGAGGGAAAATTTTGGGGTACAACAGATACGCTCCAGACACGGATGCCATTCTGTTACTCATTCAGGTTTCAAGTTGAGATACAGTTCAGATACGCTCTAGACATGGATGCCATTCTGTTACTCATTCAGATTCAGCTTTCAGATACAGTTCAGATACGCTTCAGACACGGATGCCATTCTGTTACTCATTCAGATTCAGCTTTCAGATACAGTTCAGATATGCTCCAGACACGAATGTCATTCTGTTACTCATTCAGATTCAGCTTTCAGATACAATTCAGATACGCTCTAGACACAAATGCTATTTTGTTACTCATTCAGATTCATCTTTCAGATACAGTTCAGATATGCTCCAAACACGGATGCCATTTTGTTACTCATTCAAGATTTCCAGATCAGATACAGTTCAGATACGCTCCAGACACGGACACCATTCTGATAATTATTCTTTCGAATTACAACTTACAATTCAACAAACATTTTTGGATGGCATCTACAAGCCCATCTCCAACAAGATTATATCACTTCTCCAAATGACATCTCTAAGCCCATTCCTTCTACCATCACATCGTCGGGTGCAAATTTCTGGGCACTCTAGTGTCCAATCATCTTTCACCTTCGAGTCATGAATGGCAAGACTCGCCAATCTAACTCATCAGGTTTAATAAGATTGAACAGGGGCGGCTTTTGTACCCCAAAATTTGCCCTCTCATTTATCAAAACTTTTCTCACAAGATCTCTTTGACTCAAGACTGGATTAGGGTTTGGCCAGCTCAAGACATCTCATCTTGCACTAATAATCCAAAATTAGGGTTTGAGTTTGCACAAGGATTGTTGGAATATAAATGCTTCATATGAATTTCAAACATCATTATGGACCCCTAAGATCACTCATGACAAGTTTCAAGCCTTGAACCATTTTTTTGATCAGTTAATTGGACAATTGACCTAAAAATCAGCAGTATTGGGGAAAAAGTCAACCATGGCATTTTTACAGTCAAACTTCATAATTTTTTATCCACATCAACATTTTAAACGTATATGTGTCATTTGGTCAAGTTTGGATCACAACTCCTCAAAAAATTTGATCAAATCACTAAAAGGGCAAAATGGTCAAAATTAGGGTTTTGACTAAGGCAGGGCAATTTCTGATTTTTGACCTGGAAAATGACCAATTGAGTTAAATCATGATTTAAAGGATTCAATTTCATCATCTTTACCTAATGACATGGCTCAAAACATTTCAATTTCATTGAATTGATAGATGAAATATGCAGTCAACTGATCAAAAGTCAACTGTACACTGAAAAGTCAAACTTTGACTTTTTGGTAAAAATCAAGTGCCAAGGGTCACAATTCATCAAAATATGTCAAAATGTGAAACTTGTTCATGAAGAAATCCAAATTTGAAGATTAGGGTTTAAATTTGAAAATTTCCTTAACTTAGAAATTTTCTAAGTATAGAAAATTTCTTATTTTTTCTCATCTTTAGGCCATTTTTTTACCATGAGGCATAATGATTCAAAGAAAGTTCCCAACATGAAAGCTGTAGACCTTCATGAAATCTACAACTTTGTTTCACACACTTTTCCCTAAAGATGCTTGGATCTCAAGATATAAATTTATGAATACATGGTCATGAACTAAATAACTTAGTGAAATTTTGCCCTAATTTAGGCAGGTTTTGGACCCAACTTCATGGAAATTTATCACCTAGTTCTAAGAGGTATCTCAAAATACATTTCAAAATGATTTATAGAGCACATTTCAAGCTTTCCAAAATGTCCAAGAACTCCTCAAGATCATTTTTGAGTAGGGAGAATCGAAGAGATGAAGTTGGCATTTTCTCACTTTTTGTCCAAGACATTTCATGAAGAACAAAGTTCCAATCAGTACCTATGCTGCCTAATACATGCTTTACAGGTCCCAAACTTGTTCCTCACTCCTTAATTTAATGCTTACTCAGTTGACAAAGCTTTTATCCATGCCCTAGAGCCATTACCCAAGTTGTAATTCCATAAATGGCATAAAGTGACCATTGCCATTTTGGAAAAGCTCAACTTTAGCCACTTTCCAATTCTTGAGCATTGCACCTGTCTCTATTGCATATAAAAATATTACAGGCCTAAAGCAATTTTTACAATTTTATACCAACCCTAAGAAAGCAAGTACAGGCATGGCAAGCCTTGTCCTTTCACTTTACTTCAAAAGCAAGAAAGCTTGCAAAAAGGTGGAAACTGGAACATCTGTTGGAGGGTTAACATGAAACAAATTATATACTAATATACAAACATAATACAATACAAGACACGATTAGTTAAGGCCTGAAATACTTCCAAGCTCAAAAACACCAGAAAACTGTCCAAACTTGTAGTTTTGGCATAAGCATACCAATCTCCTATTTGGCTCGTGCGTTTCAAGTCTTGATCATCAAAACATCTTACCTACTTGATATCTAACCAATCCAGACCTTCATCCCTGTACTATAACCCCTTTTCCATCATCTCCCATTTTTGTTTTCAGAGCTTACAGATTGACTTGGCCAAGGAGTTTCTGACAACCTTCAAAGCAAGGCAAGGGTTGGAACACCTTCAGGGAGGTTCAAGGAAGCTCAAGCAAGCATCAGGCCTCCATCAAACTCACTCCAGTTCCATCTACAATTTCAACTGAAGGAGGTAAAATTTCAACTTCTATCTCCTTGTACAGGCAACCATTGGCCATAATTTGTTAATAAATAATGTAGTCCTCATTACAACGAAACTGTACATACCTTTATCTTGCATTTATTTTACTTGAGTTGAGAGAATTTAGAACTTGAAATTTCTGAAAATATTAGGTTTAAATTTAGGGCTGTTAAAATTCTTTCTTACCTTTGATTGTTAGTTCACATGACTTATATGGTTAGAATCGTGAGATCAAGTACTACAACTTTCATGTTATGAGTTTTCATTTTCATGGAAGAATGAGAGAATTACAGGATATCTGGCCAAGCTTGAGGAAGAAGATGAAGTACAAAGCAAGGACTTGTTTCATGTTATATTATTTTTGCTTCACTTAAGACAATGGATGTATAGCCACCCCAGTGGCAAAGTAGCACGCTGGTGAGAACCATGTCCTGAGTTCGAAGCTTGGCGCTACTTTTGTTTTCCATATTTTTGTCATTTTTTTTCTATCTTTGTTATTTTTTGCAGGATGGGCCTCCATACTTGGGCCATAGTTCTTTTTGCTAATATGTTGTCTTTAGCCTGCTTACTATACCCCCTGACCCATTATTTTCCATACATTTTTATTTAGTTTATTTTTGTTTTCATTAATATTTTCTTTAATGTATAAAAATCCTAAAAATATAAATTTCATCATATTGCATTTTTATTTTATTTTAGTTTATTTTTCACATAGAAATATATTTTATTTTTAATATATATCATATATTTTCTTAATAAACTTGTAAAATACAATTAAAACATGTTTAGTTTACTTTATTTTTCATTCCATACTTATAAATATTTATTTTTGCATATATAAAAACTTTATATTTTTATACAATATTATTTATTATTTTAATATAAAAAAAACATAAAAAATGATACTGTGATACGGTGGGAGAACTGACTTGGGATTTTGCGTTTGTGTTTGCAAATGTTTCGGTTTAGCAAGAGTCGCCACCGACTTTTTATTTTATCCTAAGGAAAGATCAAAAAGCACAGGAAAGACCTTTGAGATGTTTTCTTGGGTTTGGGGAGTAGATTATAGAAAGGGAAGGTATTAGCACCCTTTCTATCCATGGTTATCCATGGGCTCTTAGTTACTTGCTTAGATCACTTGCCTTTGCTTTTCAATTGTTTGAAATGGTGCTTTGTGTGTGTGGTTTTGAAAATGCTTTGAAAAAGATGCCTTGTCTAGGCAACCTTTGTAATGATTCTTGTTTGAATATATACAAAGGTTTATGTCTTTTTGAAAAGACATTCCAATGTTTTAAAAGTTGTTTTGAAATTGTTTTGAAGTTGTGTTGTGATGTTTGTTTGAAAATGGGAAGGATGTTTTGCAAGATTTTGATCAAGTAACTAAGAGTTGTCTACCCTATTTTACTCAAAGATATTTCTTATGTTTTTAACCCTTTTAACAGTGTTGTTTCACCATTGTATTTGGTGAACAACCTTGTGTTAGGATGTTGAACGGGACAGGCGCGGGTCATCGTATAGACCATAATAGCAATAATGTCAAGTATTTTTGGCAATTTTCTTGAGGGACTTGATCATTTTGTTTTAGGCAACTCAGATAGCGTCATCGAGGGACTATGATCTTTTGCTTTGTTTTTGTTTTGCCAAAGTACTTGATATGCATACCATGTGAAATTCTGGAAACAGATACTTAATGTTACAGTGAATGTTATGACACCGTATCTGACAAACTTGTACACACTCCAAACAGTAACTTAAATATAGTAAAGAACACAATCAATTGTTAACCCAGTTCAGTGTGTAACAACACCTACTCTGGGGGCTACCAAGCCAGGGAGGAAATTAACTATAAGAGGTATTAATTTAGGAATAAACCAACCAGTTTATCTCCTTCACTTAAGACCTACCCAATGCAACTTAAATCTAAGTTCCACTTAAACTTGAGTTCCTACTCACTCCCCCTCAATCACAGCAGTGATACTAATCTATTGATTCATGAGATTATGAAGACATTCTTCAATACATACACTTGATTTTGCTTCAAAGCTTTAATCAAGAGACACAACACTCGTTCTTCAAAGATTTGAGTGATAAACAACCCTTACAACCAAATCCTACTCCAAGTCACATATCAAAACGATAATTGATTGGCTCACAGTAGTTACAACTATACAATGCCTTATTGATCTTCTGTCAAAAAGTGTTGCTCACCATTAGGCTTCGTGAGAAATATATATAAACAGTCTATTCTTGTTTTAGGGCTTCCATAAAAATAGCTAGGGTTAACTAAAGTTAACCTAAAGACTTGGTCTTGGGCTTTCATCATAACAGATTAGGGTTAAGCAAGGTTAACCTAATGTCCACGTGAGCAACTGATCTGGACAATATTCTTTAACTCAGAGTAGAACACCAGATTCCTGAAAAATCTCAGAAATAATAAATCTGCACAACACCTTGATCAGTACAGGATGTCTTAACATTGGTTATGACATCATGTATCTTGCTCACTAATTTTGGTAGAATTCAGTACTTATGATCATAGCTTAATGATCATGATATTCACTCATACTGAGTAGTTCCTGAATAACATTCCTTATGCAGAATGTACCTTTATCCCAGAATGTTATGACATCAGTCATGACATTCGCAATTCTGGTTTTACCAAAAAAATGCCAACAAACAAACACTTACAAACTCCCCCTTTGGCAAATTTTTGGCTAAAACCCCTAAACAATCAGAGATTAGAATGCAACATAATTTTTAATAACAGCTACCATTATCTAATTCTACCAAAATTACCATAATTTCTTCTCCCCCTTTTTAGCCATAAAGAGGCCAAAGGTACTAGTACTCTAAGTTATACAATCATCCAAAAGGAAATTCAAAATACATAGAAACAAAGATAAGATATCAAATAACAGCAACAGGTTCCAGCATCAATCTTTTCAACTCAGCAAACACAGACCTTCAGGTACTGTCATCCCCTGAGGAAGCACTATTTTTAGCAGCATTTTCTGGTGAGCTTCTTGCAGAACCATCATGGAGTTCGTCATCAGCATCCTCTTCCCTCATTTTTTCTTCATTCTGCTCCTGTTCCAGACTAGCAATCAGCTCTTCAAGAGTCCTTTTTCTTGCATCAAGCTCTCTGCAGGTTTCTTTTAGAACAGCTATAAGATCAGCTTTCTTGGAATGAGCTTTGAAATTTGATGTCTCAGCAGATGTCATAACAATATCAGGGACATGAGTTCCCTGAAACAGCTTATAGTGAAAACCAAGTGCAGGAGCTCTTTTGCACACAGAGTCCTTTTCAACCAGAATATCGGGATACTGATCAATGATTATACCACACAAGAGAGAGGGAAAAGAAATAGGGCCTTTAATAGCACAGTTCTCAGGATGTTTCAATGTTTGATGAAAGATGTAGTTGCCATAATCAAAGTTTGTTCTGGTTCCAACAGCATAGATAAATCTTCCCAAGCCTGTGGAAATGGTGGATTTGTGGTTGGTGGGAACCCAGTTAGCTGCACCAATTTTGTGCAGTATGGCAAAGTTCATACTCAACTTGCTTGCAGTTAGCTTCCCTTTCAAGGGCCAGTGCTTGACTTGCTTGGTAGTGATGGTTTGACAAACCTGGTTGTCAGTAACTTCAAGCTCAGGATGAGCATCATCAGGCCTTCCTAGGTATTTGTTTATCACAGTAGGAGAGAAATTTAACTTCCTTCCTCTCACATAAACACTCTTAAAATCAGCTGACTTTCCATCAGCACAACCACCAGACAAATTTACTATGAATTTTTTGACAAGAATCTCATAGCAGTTGGAAAACTCGCCCACTGTTTTCATCAGGCCAGCAGCTTTGATTAGATCCATGACTTCCTTACACTCAATAGCACTTCTGTTCAGCTCCCTCTCCAAGGCAATCCTTTTCAAAAACACATACTTCCACCCGCTTGCATTTTCTGGATGGTGAAAGGAGATGTTGTCAATGGCAACTTCAGGAACCTTAGGCAGTTTGCTAGAAAAGGGTTTCTTCCTGAGAGGAATGTCTGGAACATTGCTCTCAACATCAAAATCAAAGTCTGAATCTTCATCAGATTTAGAGGGTTCAGGAGCCTTTATTTTCTTGGCTATAGGTTGTCTCAAGGGTTTTGAGAGACTACCAACAAATACCCTATCTTTTACCTTACCCTTCACTTTCGAAGTTCCAGCTTTTTGATCCTTCTCAGCCTTGTTCTCAGGCCTCGCCTTCTCATGAACAACTTTAGTAGCCTTCTCTTTGGAGGGGCTTTGGGCAACATTCTGCTTCTCTTTTCTACTCATCATCCTTCTAGCTATGCTAGGGTTGATATTGGCAATTAAATCATTGTCAGAGAATTCTTCATCAACATCAATGACAGGAGGTTCAACAGCCTTGTCGGTAGGGGTCTGGTGATCATCAGGTTTTTCTGGAGATTTCTCAATGTTGTCATCAGGTGTCTTAACATTCTGAGTGACATTGGGATCCCTTTCTACATTAGGGCTAGCATTTTCTTAGTTCAATGGTACAAATATGCTAGGAACAGAGTGATTCTCATTAAGAATCCTAGTGACTAGTCTGGCAATAACTTGATGCACATAAGCAGAACCTTCCCTATTATCTATCTCTGGAGGAACAGAAGATGATGTTTGAGAAGATTTACCAGATGGAGAAGCTTGTGATCTTCTTGCATGTCTGGTTCGCATCTTCTTGACCTTAGTAGGATCAGCTGCCAATTCATGAAGTGGAGTTATCTCAAGAACATTAGCATCCATGCAGTTTACGATTGCCCTAGGTTCGGTGTTAGTGGGTGAGGAAGATGCAGTTGCCTTTGAAGAAGATGATGACACAGATTGTTGAGACATCTCGAGAGATTGAGAAAACAAGTGACAGCGAGTGTGAAATCTTCGTTTGAGGGAATGGAGAGTGGTGTAGCAGAATGAGAAGAGAGAGATAAAAAATATGTTTATTCCTCTTCTAAAACTTTTGCAAATAAAGAGGGAAACAAATAATTATCCCAATCAGAATAGACTCGATTAACATATCTCTTTCAACCCTTGTTTTAAGCAAAATTAATTGCTACATCTCTTCATATTGGAAAATACCCAGCTTGCCCCTTAAATTTTCAAACTGACTAGCATCAAGTGCCTTAGTAAAAATGTCAGCCATTTGTAGTTCAGTGGCAACGTGTTCCAGCTTAATCACCTTCTCCTCCACAAGATCTCTGATGAAGTGATGTCTAATGTCAATATGCTTAGTCCTGTTGTGCTGCATAGGATTCTTGGATATGTTAATAGTACTCAAATTGTCACAGTATAATGTCATGACATCTTGTGTGACATTATACTCAGTCAGCATCTGTTTCATCCAGATCATTTGAGAACAGCTGCTACCAGCTGCTATATATTCAGCTTCAGCAGCAGATAGAGACACACAGTTTTGTATCTTGCTGAACCAAGAGACAAGATTATTTCCCAAAAAGAAGCATCCTCCAGAGGTGCTCTTTCTATCATCAACACTACCAGCCCAATCAGCATTACAGTAACCAGACATAATTGGTTCACATCCATGAGAGTACAGCATGCCATAATTGTAAGTTCCACTCACATACTTCAGAATTCTTTTCACCTGGTTGATGTGACTTACTTTGGGTTCAGCCTGGTATCTTACACATACTCCAACTGCAAAGGCAATGTCAGGTCTGCTGGCTGTTAAGTATAGCAGACTTCCTATCATGCTTCTGTGCAAGCTTTGATCCACATTTGCCCCACTTGCGTCTTTGGACCATTTTAAATGAGTAGGTGCAGGAGTCCTTTTATGACTGGCATTCTCCAGTCCAAACTTCTTGACAATATTCTCTGCATACTTGCTTTGAGACAGAAAAATTGAGTCTTCCATCTGGGTGACTTGCAGTCCAAGAAAGTAGGTCAATTCTCCCATGAGGCTCATTTCAAATTCAGCTTGCATCTGGTTAGCAAAATGTTTAACCATTTTATCTGACATTCCTCCAAACACTATGTCATCAAAATAAATTAGAGCTACCATTATCTTTCCTCCTTCATTCTTGACAAAAAGAGTTTTATCCGAACCTCCTTTCTTGTATCCTTTGTCAGTGAGGAACTTTGTCAACCTATCATACCAAGCTCTAGGAGCTTGTTTCAGACCATATAAAGCTTTCCTCAATTTGTAGACATGATCAGGACAGTTTGGATCCACAAATCCTTTAGGCTGTTCCACATATACTTCCTCATTTAAGTACCCATTTAGGAAGGCACTCTTCACATCCATCTGAAATAGCTTAAACTTAAGGAGACAAGCAACTCCCAATAGAAGTCTGATTGATTCCAGTCTGGCTACAGGAGCAAACGTCTCATCAAAATCAACCCCTTCAACTTGAGTGTATCCTTGAGCAACAAGCCTTGCCTTATTCCTGGTGACAACTCCTTCAGCATCTGATTTGTTCTTGTAGATCCACTTTGTGCCAATGATGTTTGTTCCTTCTAGTCTAGGAACTAACTCCCATACTTCATGTTTCTTGAATTGGTTCAATTCATCTTGCATTGCTCCAATCCAGTATTCATCAGTCAAACCCTCTTTAACATTTTTTGGTTCAATCTTAGACACAAAGCAAGAGTTTGTGATGATTTCTCTAGATCTTGTAATGACTCCACTGTTAGGATCTCCTATGATGAGTTCCTTAGGATGATCTTTCTGAATTCTGATGGAAGGATCTTTGTTAGCTTCCTTTGATTCAGACTCTGATGGAGTAGGAATAGGCACATTATCCTTTTTAGACACTTGTGTTGAAGTCTCAAAGAATGTCTCAACATCATATGGGACATTTGTTTCCTCATGGTGATCGTCAACTATGACATTTATAGACTCCATCATATCTTTGGTCCTGGAATTGAATACCCTATATGTTCTGCTGTTGGTAGAGTATCCTAGGAATATTCCTTCATCACTTTTAGGGTCAATCTTTCTCCTTTGTTCACGATCTGTCAAAATATAGCATTTTCTCCCAAAGACATGGAAGTACTTCACTGTAGGCTTTCTCCCTTTCCATAGTTCATAAATGGTGGATGATGTTCCCTTTCTCAAGGTGACCCTGTTATGGACATAACATGCTGTATTCATAGCTTCAGCCGAAAAATGAATAAGAAGCCTTTTAGCATGTATCATTGCTCTGGCAGATTCCTGTATAGTCCTGTTTTTCCTTTCCACAACTCCATTTTGTTAAGGAGTTATATGTGAAGAGAACTCATGATTGATTCCTTCTGAGGAACAGAACTCATCAAACTTACTATTTTCAAATTCCTTGCCATGATCACTTCTGATTCTGACAATGCATCCTTCTTTTTCTCTTTGAATTCTTTTGCACAATTCCTTAAATACATCAAATACATCATACTTTTCCCTAATGAAGTTTATCCAGGTGAATCTGGAAAAATCATCCACAACAACATAGGCATATCTCTTTCCACCAAGACTTTCCACATGCATTGGACCCATCAGATCCATATGTAGAAGTTCTAGCACCTTAGAGGTAGTCAGATGTCTTGTCTTTGGATGTGACATTCTAGTTTGCTTTCCAACCTGACATTCACCACAGACTCTCCCTTCATCAATCTGAAGCCTTGGAATCCCTCTGAATGCCTCCATGGATATGATCTTTCCCATCCCTCTTAGATGTAAATGACCAAGTTTTTGGTGCCACAGTTTCACTTCCTTTTCTTCTTTGGCTATAGAGCATACATAAGAGTAGTTAGTGTTCTCAGACTCCCATAAGTAACAGCTGTCTTTTGATCTGACTCCTCTCATTACAACTTATTGTTTTTCATTAGTTACAAGACATTCAGACTTGGTGAAGTTGACCTTGAATCCTAGATCACATGATTGACTGATACTTATGAGATTAGCAGTCAAACCATTTACCAGCAACACTTCATTTAGGTTTGGAACTCCAGGGCAGTCCAAGTTTCCAACTCCTTTGATTTCTCCTCTAGCACCATCTCCAAAAGTGACATAACTAGTAGTATGGGGTTTGACATCATTCAGCAGATTCTTGATTCCAGTCATGTGTTTAGAGCATCCACTGTCAAAGTACCAGTCTTTCTTGGCAGAAACTCTAAGGGAGGTGTGAGCTATCAGGGCTGCAGTCTTTTTCTTCCACTGTTGAGTATATGGTGCCTTGTTAGTCTCAGGTTTGACATATGGGGTCTGATTAGGATATCCATATAATCTGAAGCAGAATGGCTTTATGTGACCAAACCTTCCACAATGATGACATCTCCATCTTTGATACTTTTTATTTATATTTCTCTGTTCTTGATGTTGAGTCCTATGTTGTGACATCTGCTTTGACATTTGTTTATCAGGCCTGGTCTTCTTCTTGTCAACAACAAATTTCTTTGCAGCCACAAGTCCTAGACCAGACATGTTTCCTTCATTTTGTCCAGCCTGAAGGATTTCTTCCAACTTGTCAGTTCCATTTGTCAACATCTTGACAGACTTAGTCATCTGATCAAGTTTGGAGTTCAGCATTTGAACTTCACCTTCGAGATGGCTTATAGTAGCAGTGTCTGCCTTCTTCTTAGCCTCCAACTTCACTATGAGTTTTTTCTGTTTCTCATTTTGCTGACAGACTTCAGCACTTCTGATACATAGCTTCTTGTAGGAGTCAGCAAGTTCTTCAAATGTCACTTCCTCATCACTAGAGTCACTATTAGAGTTACAAATACCAGATAGTGCAGTAACTAGTTTAGCAGATTCTTCTTCAGAGTTACTTTCTGAGTCACAATCAGACCAAGTAACAGACATTCCTTTCTTTTGTTTCTTAAGAAAGGTAGGACATTTAGCTCGAATGTGCCCATATCCTTCACATCCATGGCATTATATTCCTCTGCTTTGATTTCCCTTTTCTTCAGACTTAGTTCTTCTACTGGAGTTATAGGATCTGCTAATTTCAGAGGTAATGTTCTTGACATTTGGCCTTGACTTTGGGTCCATTCTCTTGATGAGTTTGTTGAACTGCCTTCCAAGCATAGCTATAGCTTCTGAAATATTCTCTTCACCACTCTCCTTGCTTTCATCTTCAGTATTGGATACAAGGGCTATGCTCTTGTTTTTCTTGTCAACATTGTCACTGATCCCCATCTCAAAAGTCTGAAGTGACCCAATGAGTTCATCAACCTTCAAGTTGCAGATATCCCGAGCTTCCTCTATAGCAGTCACTTTCATTGCAAACCTTTTAGGCAAGGATCTGAGAATCTTTCTCACCAGCTTTTCTTCTGACATCTTTTCTCCCAATGCTCCTGAGGTGTTGGCAATTTCCAAGATGTTCATGTGAAACTCATGAATGGTCTCATCTTCCATCATCCTTAGGTTCTCAAATTTGGTAGTGAGCATCTGAAGTCTTGACATTTTTACTTTGGATGTACCCTCATGGGTGGTTTTGAGAGTGTCCCAAACATCCTTGTCCAGTTCACATTGATGTACTAGTTTGAATATGTTTCTATCAATTCCATTGAACAAGGAATTTAATGCTTTAGAGTTACCCAGGGCTAACTCATCTTCTTCTTTGCTCCATTCTTCCTCAGGTTTCAGACTAGTCGTCCCATCTTTCCCAGTTATGGTGGGATGGTTCCATCCTTTGTCAGCAACTCTCCAAGCCTTTTTGTCCATTGACTTCAAGAAGGAAATCATACGAGGTTTCCAGTAGTCATAATTTGGTCCATCCATAATAGGTGGTCTGTTCCCAAATCCTCCTTCCTTGTCCATAGCGCCTGAAAATAATATCCCTAGATCTCACCCAGAAAGACAGGCAGGGTGCCTGCTCTGATGCCAATTGAAATTCTGGAAACAAATACTTAATGTCACATTGAATGTTATGACACCGTATCTGACAAACTTGTACACACTCCAAACAGTAATTTAAAATACAGTAAAGAACACAATCAATTGTTAACCCAGTTCAGTGTGTAACAACACCTACTCTGGGGGCTACCAAGCCAGGGAGGAAATTCACTATAAGAGGTATTAATTTAGGAATAAACCAACCAGTTTATCTCCTTCACTTAAGACCTACCCAATGAAACTTCAATCTAAGTTCCACTTAAACCTGAGTTCCCACTCACTCCCCCTCAATCACAGCAGTGATACTAATCTATTGATTCATGAGATTATGAAGAAATTCTTCAATACACACACTTGATTTTGCTTCAAAGCTTTAATCAAGAGACACAACACTCGTGCTCCAAAGATTTGAGTGATAAACAACCCTTACAACCAAATCCTACTCCAAGTCACTTATCAAAACGATAATTGCTTGGCTCACAATAGTTACAACTATACAATGCCTTATTGATCTCCTATCAAAAAGTGCTGCTCACCATTAGGCTTCGTGAGAAATATATATAAGCAGACTATTCTTCTTTTAGGGCTTCCATAAAAATAGCTAGGGTTAACTAAAGTTAACCTAAAGACTTGGTCTTGGGCTTTCATCATAATAAATTAGGGTTAAGCAAGGTTAACCTAATGTCCACTTGAGCAACTGATCTGGACAATATTCTTCAACTCAGAGTAGCACACCAGATTCCTAAAAAATCTCAAAAATAATAAATTTGCACAACACCTTGATCAGTACAGGATGTCTTAACATTGGTTATGACATCATGTATCTTGCTCACTGATTTTGGTAGAATTCAATACTTATAATCATAGCTTAATGATCATGATATTCACTCATACTGAGTAGTTCCTGAATAACATTCCTTCTGCAGAATGTACCTTTATCCCAGAATGTTATGACATTAGTCATGACATTCGCAATTCTGGTTTTACCAAAAAAATGCCAACAAACAAACACTTACACCATGGCCCATTTTTGAAGGCAACAAGTGGATTGAAACCCTAGGGGTGCCAGTGTGCATTGTATTTGCTTTCATGCATTGTCATCTTAAATTAGGTCAAACTAATTGTTGATTTTATTTTGCATACAAACCCTAGGTCTAATCATGGCATAATTGAAAGCATTTAAAGGTGCGAGAATTTAAATTCTACACTATTACAACATGATATAGGGAGGGGGGTACAAATTTGAATTGGGGATTATTTTGCAAGAAATTAAATCCTAAATTATTACAACCATATTGAATGGGTAAGGTACAATATATTATTTACATAAACACAATTAAATAAATATCAAATAAATTGTACTATGCAAAAAAAGTTTCTATGTATGTAAAAAGTATTTTTATGTGAAAGATAAATGAATAAAAAGTCAATTTTAATTATTTTGTTTTTAGGGCAAAAACCCGAATTTCTTAAATAAATAGTATTATTTATTATTTATGTACAATAATATATCAATTTGTACAAAAAATAAAAGTATATTGAAAAAGGTATTTTTAGTATTAAATGTTAATAAAAATAAAAATGTTTTATTTATGTATTTTTTGTTCTAATTATTTAATAAAATATAGTATATATGTATATACATATCAAATATATTAAGTGTGTATAAAAATAAAATAAATTATTTACAAAAATGTATATATTTCAAGAAAATATTTTCAAATGTATATAAAAATAATAAATAAAAATAAAAGCGTTTTTTTTTTTACATTGTTTTTAAATTTAAACAAAATGAATATAAAGTATTTAATGTATTAATACTAGAAATAATTAAAATAAATACCTAATAAATACAAAAATTTATGAAAATATTTTTTAAGTATTTTTTATATTAGAAAATAAAATATCAAAATCAAAAATGAAATAAAAATGCAAAAATGACAAATATACAACGAATGGGCCAAGGGGGTGTAAAAAGAAAAGAGGGGGGGGGGGGTGCCAAAAGTAAGCCTGTACAGGCCCAGCCCAGAAACAACTTCATCTTCTTCCTTTGTACAGAAACGCGCGCTCTATGTACAAAATGCTATCTCCTAATTCTGTGCTTTTTTGACAAAACTCATAACATGAAACTTGTAGAGCATCAAACAACGAATATAACCATATAAAAAACTTAAGCTAACTCTCAAAGACCATAGAGAATTTCTCTGGCCCTAATTCTTAACCTAGTTTTTTCAGAAAGTTCATGAACAAAATACTCCTAGCACGATTAATATAAATGAAAACTAAGCACATGTATGGTTTCAGGGCTATGAATACAACATCTTTCATTCACAAACCTAAGTCTAACTATTCCTAAATAGAGAGATATAAGTTCATAAAATACCTGTTTTAGTTGAATTCGAGCTGGACAATGCAGTAACTTCCAAGGGTGGTTGAGGTTCTTTTGAGCTTTCCTGAGGTCCACTGAAGCTTTCCTAATGCCTAGTTTGTTTTGAAGTAGCCTGAGTCGTGCTATAGAACTCAACCTGCAAAGCTTCCAAACAAAAATGGAAATGTGTGTTAGTGGTGTTACAGCTGGCAATGGAGGTCTGGAATAGTTTAGGTGAGTTGAGTGGAAGGTATTGGAACAAGTTTGAGGCCAAACGCATGAGGCAAAGTAGAGATGGAGGTGATTCTGCAGGGCTTGCCTTGTTTTGTAGAAAAATGGTGATTTTGTGTACAAGGAGGTTTAAGGGGTCAATGGCTCGTGCTTCTGACTTTGAGGATATGCAAAACTTGTTTGACAACTTTGTTTTAGTTGGTTTTATCAGATATGAGAGATACAAGCTTTTGGCCCTTTGACTTGTTTTGAAAGCAAATTTGGAAGTGAAGTGAGATAGGCCTATACTGGCTATCTCTAAGCATGCACCAACTTCTTGTACTATGCCTGAGATTGTGGAGCTTGTTTGTTGTAAAGGAAGAAAGTCCAAGGCTCAATAAAAAGCAATTTGACATAAAGTGCCCTTTATGAAAATGGAAGTGTGGCCTTTATGCTTAAAATGGCAATGTTAATTGTACAAAGCTCTCTTGATCAGAAAAATGCCAATATCCAATGTATTTGAATTCAATTTTGGAGTGTAAATTGGTTTAGAGGCCTGTAATCATGTACTAAGCTAGTTTGGTCAGATTTGCAACTTGGTATGAACATGTGTTGGCCATGGTTTCAACGTGAGTTTTTGCCAACTTCAAGCATTTGATTCTCCCTAACCACAAAGGTGTTTGATGAGTTCTTGGACAATTTGGAAAGCTTGCAACATGTACTATAATCCATTTTTGAAATGCAACATAAGAATCCAAGTGGAACTATGTGAATAATGGCCAAGAAGATGGGTCAAAATCCTGCCTAAATTAGGGCAAAATTTCTCTAAGTTAAAAGTTTTAGGTACCCTTGTTCCAAAAATCATAACTTGAGATAAATGCTTCTTTTGAGAAAACTTTGTGGATCAAAGTTGTATACTTTGTGATGGACTACAACTTTCATGTTGCAAGTTTTGTTTGAATCCATTTGCATCTTGGTGAAAAAATGGGACAAAGTTAGGAAAAAATAAGAAAATGTTATAACTTAGAAAATTTCTAAGTTATGAAAATTTTCCATTTTAAACACTAATTTGCATTTTTGGGTTTCTTGATGAACAAGTTTCATAATTTGACATGTCTTGATGAAAAATGATCCTTGGAACTTGATTTTTACCAAAAAGTCAAAGTTTGACTTTTGAGTATACAATTAAATTTTGATTAGTTGACTGAAAAATTCATCTGTCAATCCTATGCATTTGTGATCTTTTGAACTTGTTGAATGGGTCAAGACAATTTAATTGAGTCCTTGAGTCCATGGTTGAGCTTTAGTTTCCATTGGCTAGGTCAAACAGTCAAAAATTGCCTTTGTGCAGTCAAAACCCTAAAAATGACCATTTTGCCCTTTTGGTGATCTGATCAAATTTCTTGTGGAATTGTGATCCAAACTTGATCAAATGGTTCATATGAGTTCATGATGTTGATGTGGGTCACATTTCATGAGGTTTGACTTTCAATTGGCCACAATTGACTTTTCCCCAATACAATTAATTTCTAGGTCAACTGTCCAATTGACTGGGCATAAATTTGAATCAAGGCTTGAAACTTGGTATGGGCAAACTTGTGAGTCCAATATGAAGTATGAAAGTCACTTTGGGCATTGTAGGTCAAAACATCACTGTGAAAACTCAAACCCTAATTTAGGTCAACAGTTCAATGAGGTGTCTTGAGCAGAGCAAACCCTAGCTTGATCTTGAATTCCAAGAGTCTTGTGATGAGAAATGTTGATGAAATGAGAGGGTAAATTTTGGGGTACAACAGTTGCCCCTGTTCAATCTTCTTGAACCTGAAGAGTTAGATTGGCAAGTTCGACTTTCGCGAATCGAAGGTAAAAGAGGATTGGACACTAGAGTGCCCGTAAATTTGCACTCGTCAAAATGTGGCCGAGGAAATGGGCTTAAAGATGCCATTTAGAGATGGTAGAGTCTTGCTGGAGATGGGCTTAAAGATGCCATCCAAGAATGTTTGTTGAATTGCAATGTTATAGGTCAGAAGAATGAGCATCAAAATGGTATCCGTGTCTGGAATACATTTGAGCTATATCTGGGGACTGAGTCTATATGAGAAAAAGAGTGGCGTTCGCGTCTGGAGCGTATCTGAGCTATAATTTTATTTGAACTTTGAATGAATATCAGAATGACTGCCGTGTCTGGAGCGTATCTGTATGGTATCTGAATTTTGAATGGGCGACAGAGAAACATCTGTGTATGGAGCAACTCTAGGCTGGGGATCTGAATAAGCAATAGATTAGCATCCGTGTTTGGAGCATCCGTAAACTGTTTTCATGAGATGAATCTGAACAAGTGATAGATTAACATCCATGTTTGGAATGTATCTGTAAACTGTTTTCATGATCCTTGAAGTTAAATAAGCAATAGATTAGCATCCGTGTCTGGAAGCATCCGTAAACTATTTTCATGAGCTGAATCTAAACAAACGATAGATTATCATCTGTGTTTGGAAGCATCCGTAAACTATTTTCATGATCCTTGAAGTTGAATAAGCAATAGATTAGCATCCGTGTCTGGAAGCATCCGTAAACTGTTTTCATGAGCTGAATCTGAACAAGCGATAGATTATCATCCATGTTTGGAAGCATCCGTAAACTATTTTCATGATCCTTGAAGTTGAATAAGCAATAGATTAGCATCCGTTTCTGGAAGCATCCGTAAACTGTTTTCATGAGATGAATATGAACAAGCGATAGATTAACATCCGTGGCAGACGCATCCGTAAACTGTTTTCATGATCATCGAAGTTGAATAAGCAATAGATTACCATCCATGTCTGGAAGCATCCGTAAACTGTTTTCATGAGCTGAATCTGAACAAGCGATAGATTAACATCCGTGTTTGGAAGCATCCATAAACTGTTTTCATGATCCTCGAAGTTGAATAAGCAATAGATTAGCATCCGTGTTTGGAAGCATCCATAAACTGTTTTCAGAAGTTAAGGTTGAATAAGAAACAAATTAGCATCCTTGTTGCGAAGCATCCGTAAACTGTTTTCAAAAGTTGAGTCTGAACAAGCGATAGATTAACATCCTTGTCTGGAAGCATTCGTAAACTGTTTTCAGAAGTTGAGGTTGGATAAGCAATAGATTAGCATCCATGTTGGGAAGCATCCGTAAACTATTTTCAAAAGTTGAATCTGAACAAGTGATAGATTAACATCCGTGTTTGGAAGCATCCGTAAACTGTTTTCATGATCCTCGAAGTTGAATAAGCAATAGATTAGAATCCGTAAACTGTTTTCATGAGATGAATCTGAACAAGTGATAGATTAACATCTGTGGCGGAAGCATCCGTAAATTGTTTTCATGATCCTCGAAGTTGAATAAGCAATAGATTAGCATCCGTGTCTGGAAGCATCCGTAAACTGTTTTCATGAGCTGAATCTGAACAAGCGATAGATTAACATCCGTGTTTGGAAGCATCCGTAAACTGTTTTCATGATCCTCGAAGTTGAATAAGAAACAGATTAGCATCCGTGTCTGGAAGCATCCGTAAACTTTTTTCATGAGCTGAATCTGAACAAGCGATAGATTAACATCCGTGTTTAGAAGCATCCGTAAACTGTTTTCATGATCCTCGAAGTTGAATAAGCAATAGATTAGCATCCGTGTCTGGAAGCATCCGTAAATTGTTTTCAGAAGTTGAGGTTGAATAAGCAATAGATTAGCATCCATGTTGGGAAGCATCCGTAAACTGTTTTCAAAAGTTGAGTCTGAACAAGCGATAGATTAACATCCGTGTCTGGAAGCATCCGTAAACTGTTTTCAGAAGTTGAGGTTGAATAAGCAATAGATTAGCATCCATGTTGGGAAGCATCCGTAAACTGTTTTCAAAAGTTGAATCTGAACAAGCGATAGATTAACATCCGTGTTTGGAGAATCTGTAAACTGTTTTCAGAAGTTTGAGGTCTATATGAGTAGCAGAATGACTTCCGTGTCTGGAGTATATCTGAGACTGTAACTGGAGTTGAGAACATGTGACAGAATGAATTCCGTGGCGACTGCACTGGGAAAAATCAAACTGCTGGTGTAAAGGCCAGAATGGCATCCGTGTTTGGAGCATATCTGAACTTGAAGTTGATAGTTGAATCTGAATGAGAGATAGAATGGCCGCCGTGTCTGGAGCATATCTAGTCTGTATCGGATTGTTGAAGTCTGAATGAGTAGTACAATGACCGTCGTGTTTGGGGTATATCTGTATTGTATTTGACTTGAAATTCTGAATGAGTGATAGAATGACCGCCGTGTCTGGGGTATATCTGTACTGTATCTGAATAATTGTTAACGATAGCCTTTTAATCTTATCCTGAAAAGGGTAAAATGTTAGCTAAAATATAAAGTTATGTTGCATTATATGTATGATGCAATGAACTGTATGTCATTAATGTTTATGATATATGAATGTAATGGATGTGCATGAAAGCTAAGTAGTTGTCTTGTTGAGGAAAATAAATCCTTGATAACTGGAGATAATGAAATCTTTTACCGCTGTCGGGGAAAATAAACCCTTGACTGCTGTTGGGGATTGAAAATCCTTTGATCGTTGAAAATGAGAAGTCCTGGGGCCTCTGTTGAAGAATATGTGTGTCTTCAAACTTTTTGACAACCTCTGTGGGGAGAGGTTATATTGCTGGGGAAAGTCAGGAGCTTGAGTTGTATGCCAATCTACTGGGGAAGCGAGAAATGAGAATCTTCATTCTGTTAAGGGTATTAGGAACTTGGGAGTATGCCAATTTTCTGAGGTTTCAAGGATGAGAATCTTCATTCTGTTAACGGTATCAGGAGCTTGGGAGTATACCAATCTCTTGAAGTTTCAAGGATGAGAATCTTCATTCTGTTAACGGTATCAGGAGCTTGGAAGTATACCAATCTCTTGAAGTTTCAAGAATGAGAATCTTCATTCTTGAGAGGAACAAATTTTTAGGAGCTTCAGTTGTCCGTTATTCTGTTGGTGGCTGTAACTTCCAACAGGTGATGAAGGAATTTTTGATGACGACCGTAACTTCCAATAGGTGATGAAGGAATTTTGACGACCGTGACTTCCAACAGGTGATGAAGGAACTTTTGATGACGACCGTAACTTCCAACAGGTGATGAAGGAATTTTGATGACCGATCAATTTGAAATGTAATTTTGTTTTGGAGAATAAATCCTTGACAAACGTTGGGGGAATAAACCCATGACTGCTGGTCTGCTAGAGAGGTGATGAACTTCTCGAGGATGCTTGAATTACTTTTCAGAAAGATTTCAGAGATATTCGTCACTGCCCCTAGTATCAGATGTTTGTGGCACTGCCAGGAAACTTGGACTGTTCGTAACCCTTTGATGAGATTGACGTTTAAATGCCCCAAGTGATGGTGAGGGAGACTTGCCCCTGGTTATCCTGCAATTGAGAGATTTCTTGAAATCTTGACTGGACTGCCCCAGGTTTAATAGACTTTGAAAGATTTGTTGAAATCTTGACTGAACTGCCCCAGATTTAATAGACTTTGAAAGATTTGTTGAAATCTTGACTGGACTGCCTCAGATTTGCTGGACAATACCAAACCAAGTCCCCTTCTTGTTGATAGGAGATTTTTGTAACGGAAGTGTCATCCCACTTGAAGTGATTTTATTCACTGAGAGAGCTTTCGTTCCTCCGAGCATTCAATGTTGTGAATTGCTTCGCTGTCAAACAAATAAACATGTGCAAACAACGATATTCAAATAATGCAAAGTTTATGCTTGTCTCGAAGTTTTGAAAAATGTGTTTTTTAGCAGAAAACTTTTTATAAGACAAATTCAACACAATATTTAGGGCAAAGCCTTACAGGAGTCAGGATACCTTTTGTAACAGTATGCTTTCGAACTAACCCATGCTTCAATTAGGAATTTTGAAGGGTTGTAACGTGGCTTGGTTCACGGTTTAAGAAACAAAGGATTAAGGCTCAAAGTAAATTTGTACCCACCCGCTCTTCGTGATGTCCTTCAATCCTATACTCAGTTAATTATGCGTCAGACTCTATTCGAGTTTGGAACGACGTTTTGGTGATAGTTCACACAAGCTGAATTTTATTGGAAGGCAGACATATTTTTTGCAACATTTTTCATGTTGTTGAGGATTTATAACGACCTCTTTCTTTTGGTTTATTATCCTTAACTTTTTCCTAACTGTTCTGGTTTTCGAGATTACAGTCAGCGGGATGCCCCAGCTTTCTTAAGCCTCCTTTATAGGTTTTGGCTCAGTGGGATTTTCTCTTTTGAGAGGTAATGACTGCCTATGAGATAAGGAACCATCGCTGTCTTTTGGTTCCAAAGGAATGTTTTTGATGTCATTCGTTGTATTACGAACTGAGAGTTTGCGACTTCAATGCGCATCTTTTGAATTAACTGAGTGACTACCTTGCCCCAAGTTTAATTAAAGGTTTCAATTTGTGCTTAAAACAGAAAACTTCTACTTCTTTGGCTCGAAGGGGTTGACTAGGGATTATCTTCCTTATAACTCCAGTGTTTAGGATTTGAAAGAAACGCCTGTACATCGTCAGCAAGGTCTATCCAAAAGCATATTGTATGAGATTATGGTATTGTTTCGTCATCCTCCTTCTAAAGGCTTGTAACTTTTATCAAGAGTTAAATATCATAGAGAAAGTAGGAAGCATAAATCAAGAATAGTGAAAACGAATGGATGAATTCAAGACAAACTTATGCAATGCATTAATGAAACATAGTTTGACATCAACAGATAATTGTTTGAATAACAAAAGAAATTACAACTTGAAAATTCAAATGAAACAAAATCCTCTTAGTTCGAACTTGTCATTTCAGGTGGAGAACCCTCAGCAGAAGATTTTCATCTCGCCATCCGGCATGAATTTCAGCACTCCATTGTCAATCAAGTCTTGGATCTTGTTTTTCAAAGCCCAACAGTCGTCGGTGTCATGTCCAGGACTATAGGAGTGGTATACACAAAATACGTCGGGGTGATAGCTAGGAGCAGAGGTATTGGGCTTCCGAATAGGATCCTTTAAAGCAGTCAGATTGACCTCCAACAAGCATTCAAGTATTATAGATGATGGTATGTCGGTCTCAGTGAACTGTCTTCCAGACGTATTTTGCTTACACCGATTACCCCATCGACACTGGCGAGGTTGTTGCTGGGCTCGTGACCCTGAAGCAAGTTGAGGAGCTTTTCCCTTGTCTTCTTGTCTCAAAGTAGGTTGAATGATGACTTGATCTTCAACCCTAGTTGTTTGCCCCACTTGGTTATCTCGAAGAAGTTTGTTGAGGAGAACCCTGAGCTCTTCTTATCTTTGAGCCAAGTCTTGAATGAGAGCCATCTGGCCCACCAGTTGTCCCATCATCTGGATCTTCATTGTTGTCAGATCAATCTGTAGTTCTTCCAACTGATCATTCCTGACGCCACCTGGATTTCCTAGGACCATGCCCCTTGTGAGGAGAGCTTTCACTTCCTCTTGCCCTTGGGACAGCTTCAAGAACAATTCTTGAAGTTGAGCATTTTGATCCTGGATATCTTCGACAGTCCTTTCTAGAGCCATCTCTACTGAAATAAACAGTAGGAGAATAAGGAAACCTGAAAGGGAAATCCTGTCATGATGTGAATGCATGTTATGTGGATGCAGGTTTTCAAGAATCTCTCGGGGTAAACACAAGAAAATGTTAGAGATTGAACTTCGATCAATATCTTTGATTGGAGAACTTTGTATCGGTGGATGTCATTCCACGAAAATCAAGCTCACCATGTCGAGTTGGTCATAGCCCTTGATTCAAGTTGTTGCACTTGATCTTTGACGGCGTTTGTTTAGAGGAAAATCCTCTTGCCCTCTGGTAGATGTCTGGTTCAACGTGACCCTGCATCAAAAGACCCTCGAGATCCTTAAAATGATCATTGAAAATGCCATGGTATGATGTTATGATGTTATGTACAGGTATGCAAAAGTAAGTAAGTGTATATATAGGTAATCATATTCACACAAAGCAAACAAGTCCTTAGGTTTAGGCTTGCTCGGGGTTTGTAGGTAAGTACCCTCTTGAAGTTAGTTGGCTCAACCTGTCCAATAAATAGTAACCGGGTTCTAAGGAGCTCAATATCACTGGATTATTTTCTGTGTTCATTGTTTTGGTTTAGCCACTTAACTGGTGACCAAAATATTCCAAGAAAACAATCCTCAATGAGTGTAGTATCGAGTATCTACCAACTTCGGACTGCACTAAAGTCGGTCATCTCACTACCCCTAAAAAGGCCAAGATGGTCAAGTAAGGTTCTAAGAGTTCGTTAGTGCTTCATGACATCACTCAGCGGCCCCGTATTCTCTTTGATTGACTCAAAGGCTACCGGTACCCACAAATATGTCACACTAACGTAGCTACTGCTTCAACCATGTTGGTTTTCCCCGCATAATTCCCTCACAGTTTATTGCTACTTACCTAAAAGGTGTCCCCAAATCCGGGTGTAGGATTTATAACAAACCCAAACAAGGAACCCAAAAAGTAAAGCAATCAAAGCAATCAAAGTAAGCATGTAAAGGTGATCTAAAACCTAAGGTAACCCCACTTTTAGAAATCTCCCCAGCAGAGTCGCCAGTTCTGTGATACGGTGGGAGAACTGACTTGAGATTTTACGTTTGTGTTCGCAAATGTTTCGATTTAGCAAGAGTCGCCACCGACTTTTTATTTTATCCTAAGGAAAGGTCAAAAAGCACAGGAAAGACCTTTGAGATGTTTTCTTGGGTTCGGGGAGTAGATTATAGAAATGGAAGGTATTAGCACCCTTTCTATCCATGGTTATCCATGGGCTCTTAGTTACTTGCTTAGATCACTTGCCTTTGCTTTTCAATTGTTTTAAATGGTGCTTTGTGTGTGTGGTTTTGAAAATGCTTTGAAAAAGATGCCTTGTTTAGGCAACCTTTGTAATGATTCTTGTTTGAATATATATAAAGGTGTATGTCTTTTTGAAAAGATATTCCAATGTTTTTAAAGTTGTTTTGAAATTGTTTTGAAGTTGTGTTGTGAAGTGTGTTTGAAAATGGCAAGGATGTTTTGCAAGATTTTGATCAAGTAACTAAGAGTTGTCTACCCTATTTTACTCAAAGATCTTTCTTATGTTTTTAACCCTTTTAACAGTGTTGTTTCACCATTGTATTTGGTGAACAACCTTGTGTTAGGATGTTAAACGGGACAGGCGCGAGTCATCGTATAGACCATGATAGTAATAGTGTCAAGTATTTTTGGCAATTTTCTTGAGGGACTTGATCATTTTGTTTTAGGCAACTCAGATAGCGTCATCGAGGGACTATGATCTTTTGCTTTGTTTTTGTTTTGCCAAAGTACTTGACATGCATACCATGGCCCATTTTTGAAGGCAACAAGTGGATTGAAACCCTAGGGGTGCCAGTGTGCATTGTGTTTGTTTTCATGCATTGTTATCTTGGATTAGGTCAAACTAATTGTTGATTTTATTTTGCATACAAACCCTAGGTCTAATTATGGCATAATTGAAAGCATTTAAAGGTGCGAGAATTTAAATTCTACACTACTACAACATGATATAGGGAGGGGGTACAAATTTGAATTGGGGATTATTTTGCAAGAAATTAAATCCTAAATTATTACAACCATATTGAATGGGTAAGGTACAATATAATATTTACATAAACACAATTAAATAAATATCAAATAAATTGTACTATGCAAAAAAAGTTTTTATGTATGTAAAAAGTATTTTTATGTGAAAGCTAAATGAATAAAAATTCAATTTTAATTATTTTGTTTTTTAGGGCAAAAACCCTAATTTCTTAAATAAATAGTATTATTTATTATTTATGTACAATAATATATCAATTTGTACAAAAAATAAAAGTATATTGAAAAAGGTATTTTTAGTATAAAATGTTAATAAAAATAAAAATGTATTATTTTTGTGTTTTTTGTTCTAATTATTTAATAAAATATATTATATATGTATATACATATCAAATATATTAAGTGTGTATAAAAATAAAATAAATTATATACAAAAATGTATATATTTCAAGAAAATATTTTCAAATGTATATAAAAATAATAAATAAAAATAAATGCGTTTTTTGTACATTGTTTTTAAATTTAAACAAAATGAATATAAAGTATTTAATGTATTAATACTAGAAATAATTAAAATAAATACCTAATAAATACAAAAATTTATGAAAATATTTTTTAAGTATTTTTTATATTAGAAAATAAAATATTAAAATCAGAAATGAAATAAAAATGAAAAAATGACAAATATACAAGAAATAGGACAAGGGGTGTAAAAAGAAAAGAGGGGGTGCCAAAAGTAAGCCTGTACAGGCCCAACCCAGAAACAACTTCATCTTCTTCCTTTGAACAGAAACTCGCGCGCTCTATGTACAAAATGCTATCTCCTGATTCTGTGCTTTTTTGACAAAACTCATAACATGAAACTTGTAGAGCATCAAACAACGAATCTAACCATATAAAAAACTTAAGCTAACTCTCAAAGGCCAGAGAGAATTTCTCTGGCACTAATTCTTAACCTAGTTTTTTCAGAAAGTTCATGAACAAAATACTCCTAGCACGATTAATATAAATGAAAACTAAGCACATGTATGGTTTCAGGGCTATGAATACAACATCTTTCATTCACAAACCTAAATCTAACTATTCCTAAATGGAGAGATAGAAGTTCATGAAATACCTGTTTCAGTTGACTTCGAGCTGGACAATGCAACAACTTCCAAGGGTGCTTGAGGTTCTTTTGAGCTTGCCTGAGGTCCACTGAAGCTTTCCCAATGCCTATTTGTTTTGAAGTAGCCTGAGTCGTGCTATAGAACTCAACCTGCAAAGCTTCCAAACAAAAATGGAAATGTGTGTTAATGGTGTTACAGCTGGCAATGGAGGTCTGGAATTGTTTAGGTGAGTTGAGTGGAAGGTATTGGAACAAGTTTGAGGCCAAACGCACGAGGCAAAGTGGAGATGGAGGTGATTCTGCAGGGCTTGCCCTGTTTTGCAGAAAAATGGTGATTTTGTGTACAAGGAGGTTTAATGGGTCAAGGGCTCGTGCTTCTGACTTTTGAGGATATGCAAAACTTTTTTGACAACTTTGTTTTAATTGGTTTTATCAGATATGAGAGATACAAGCTTTTGGCCCTTTGACTTGTTTTGAAAGCAAAGTTGGAAGTGAAGTGAGATAGGCCTATACAGGTAATCTCTAAGCATGCACCATCTTCTTGTACTATGCCTGAGATTGTGGAGCTTGTTTTCTGCAAAGGAAGAAAGTCCAAGGCTCAAGAAAAAGAAATTTGACATAAAGTGCCCTTTATGAAAATGGAAGTGTGGCCTTTATGCTTAAAATGACAATGTTGATTGTACAAAGCTCTCTTGATCAGAACATGCCAATATCCAATGTATTTGCATTCAATTTTGGAGTGTAAATTGGTTTAGAGGCCTGTAATCATGTACTAAGCTAGTTTTGTCAGATTTGCAACTTGGTATGAACATGTGTTGGCCATGGTTTCAAAGTGAGTTTTTGCCAACTTCAAGCATTCGATTCTCCCTAACCACAAAGGTGTTTGAGGATTTCTTGGACAATTTGGAAAGCTTTCAACATGTAATATAATCCATATTTGAAATGAAAAGTAATACTCCAAGTGGAACTATGTGAAAAATGGCCAAGAAGATGGGTCAAAATCCTGCCTAAATTAGGGCAAAATTTCTCTAAGTTAAAAGTTTTAGGTACCCTTGTTCCAAAAATCATAACTTGAGATAAATGCTTCTTTTGAGAAATCTTTGTGGATAAAAGTTGTATACTTTGTGATGGACTACAACTTTCATGTTGCAAGTTTTGTTTGAATCCATTTGCATCTTGGTGAAAAAATGGGACAAAGTTAGGAAAAAATAAGAAAATGTTATAACTTAGAAAATTTCTAAGTTATGAAAATTTTCCATTTTAAACACTAATTTTCATTTTTGGGTTTCTTGATGAACAAGTTTCATAATTTGACATGTCTTGATGAAAAATGATCCTTGGAACTTGATTTTTACCAAAAAGTCAAAGTTTGACTTTTGAGTATACAATTAAATTTTGATTAGTTGACTGAAAAATTCATTTGTCAATCCTATGCATTTGTGATCTTTTGAACTTGTTGAATGGGTCAAGACAATTTCATTGAGTCCTTGAGTCCATGGTTGAGCTTTAGTTTCCATTGGCTAGGTCAAACAGTCAAAAATTGCCTTTGTGCAGTCAAAACCCTAAAAATGACCATTTTGCCCTTTTGGTGATCTGATCAAATTTCTTATGGAATTGTGATCCAAACTTGATCAAATGGTTCATATGAGTTCATGATGTTGATGTGGGTCACATTTCATGAGGTTTGACTGTCAATTGGCCACAATTGACTTTTTCCCCGATACAGCTGATTTCTAGGTCAACTGTCCAGTTGACTTGGCAAAAATTTGAATCAAGGATTGAAACTTGGTATGGACAAACTTGTGAGTCCAATATGAAGTATGAAAGTCACTTTGGGAATTGTAGGTAAAAACATCACTGTGCAAACTCAAACCCTAATTTAGGTCAACAGTGCAAGGAGGTGTCTTGAGCAGAGCAAACCCTAGCTTGATCTTGAATTCCAAGAGTCTTGTGATGAGAAATGTTGATGAAATGAGAGGGTAAATTTTAGGGTACAACAGATACATATGAACTTCATTTTTTTTAAAAATAGAAATTAGGGTTAACCTTTACTAAGAATTAATTTCTTTATTTTTTAGGATTAGGTTAAAATTTCTTTTACTTAAAAACAAGACAAAAATCTTTTCTTACATGTACATTATATTGCATCTCTAAATATTGTATTTTATTTATTCTAATTCATAAAAATTCGATTTGGTTGTAATAATTTATTTAGGTTTACATTTTTGCAAATCCCCATTCAAATTTGTATTCCCCCCTCCCATTAAATGGTTGTAATAGCTTAGTAATATTTACATTATGCAATTTACCGCTTTACATGCCATGATTAGTAATTAGGGTTTGTATGATAAGATCAAAACAAAGAAAAATAGAAAACCCTAAATACAAGATAAAACCAAAGCATGAAAATAATACACTTGCACACAAGCATCCTTAGGGTTTCTCCACTTGGTTGCCTAATACAAAAATGGCCATATTACGCATGCGAAGTATCTTGGCAAAACAAACAAGTATAAGATCATAGTCCCTCGATGACGCTATTCAAGGTTTCCTTACAAAAATGATCTTGGTCCCTCAAAAATGCTAAGATAGCTTGCAAACATTGCTAATCATGGTTATACGATGACCCACGCACGTCCCGTTTACATCCAAAGATAGGGTTGCTTACCAAATTAATGATAAGACAACAATGTCAAAGGAATAGAAAATGTACAAGAAAGATATTTGAGTAGGTAGATTACTTCTAGTTACTTGCTCAATTTTCAAACAACTATCCTTGTTATTTTCAAAACAAACACACATTTTAAAAAAACATCTTACAAACATTGAAAACATTTTCAAAAAGACAAACATCTTTGTATACATTCTTACGAACGAGAATCATTACAAAGATTGCCTAAACGAATGGCCTCTTTTACAAAATACTTTCAAAACCACACCAAACACAATTTTAAATAAACAAAAGCAAGTGATCTAAGCAAGTAACTAAGAGCCCATGGAAAACCATGGATGAAATGGGTTCTAATACCTTCCTTTTTCATAATCTACCCCCCGAACTCAAGAAAACATCTCAAAGGTCTTTCCTGTGCTTGTTCACCTTTCCTTTTGGATAAAAGAAAAGTCGGTGGCGACTCTTGCTAACGGCAACATTTGCGATAAAACGCAAAACCCTCAAGTCAGTTCTCCCACCGTATCATAGTGTTTATTATCACGCTTTATGTTGGACAAGATTTCCACGCGTTTATAAACAATCCTAAAGGAGAAATTGTTTACGATTTTGACTACCACTGCTCATACATCAAAAACGCTGCAATCTTTCATATTCAATTATACGCTCAAATTGTGTAATATATCACAGTTGTGATATAGTTTTTGTAACGAAAAACAACAGTACACAGTAAACCAGTTTCTTTTGATTAAGCCAGTTTTTCTTTAGATACATCGGGTTATGGTTGTACTCAAGAAGACTTTGGCAGTTGTCAAAGTAGTATTGTAATCAAGTTTTTATTAGTGAATTAAGTCCTCATTGGAGAGAGGCGAAATTAACTTGGCGGCTGGACTGGAGTAGTTTGAGATCAAATGAACCAGGATAAAAATATCGTGTCTGCTGTTTTTGATTTTAAGTTTCAATTCAACACCCCTCCCCCTTTCTTGTGTTTTTCACTTCTTCATTAACCATATGTGATCCCTCACAAGGGCATCCATCAAAAGCATATGAGTTTGCATAAATCATTCATTAGGGATCTTCAATCCATAATCAAGCTATACTTATCATCTCATCCATCTGCCGAATTTCGACAGCATGGATCGAGCATATCTCAAAAAATCCCAATTACTCATTGGAGTTTTAAAATCCAACATGCATTGATACATATGCATGTCACTCATTACATGCATCAATCAATCATTACATTTAATACATCAATCAAAATGTACACGTGTATCATAAAACCATGTTTCATGTGAAGACAATCATCATTATGAATCAAGTTATCTATTCTACGCACAATCTCAGTAATAGATTCCCATGGTTGATCTTGGCGCTTGATTATCTAGAAGAACTCGACATAAAGTAGTTATCAATCGAATCTCAGCATTAGATTCCCCTTGTTGATCTTGGTTGTTGATTATCTAGAAAACCTCGGCAGAAGGTAGTTTCTCAACTGAATATCGGTAGTAGATTCTTGTTGTTGATCTCAGCAATTGATTATCCATAAGACCTTGGAAGAAGGTAGTTTCTCAATAGAATCTCGTTAGTAGATTCCAATGGTTAATCTCGGCAATGAATTATCCATAAGACCTTTGCAGAAGGTAGTTCTCAACAGAACATCAGCAGTAGATTCCTCTGCTTAATTTTGGCAGTTGATTATCCATAAGACCTTATCAGAAGGTTGTTCTCAACAGAATCTTGGCAGTAGATTCTCCTGGTTAATCTCGGCAGATGATTTTCCAGAAGACCTTGGTAGAAGGTAGTTATTAACAGAATCTCGACAGTAGATTCCCCTGGTTGATCTTGGAAGATGATTTTCCAAAAGCTCTTGACAGTAGGTAGTTCTTATTTGAATATCGACAGTTAAGAGCCTCACATCAAGCTTTACGTGCACATAACCAAATCAAAGTATCAAGGTCATTCATAAAATTTGGTGCATCTAACATGCGGAAACACCAAAGAGAATTTGATAAAACATCAAAATTTATTTTGGTTAGAAAAACTTCGAAAGAGGTCCACGACTACGCCTATGCCTAAGATGCAAATTATCAAAAACGCGTTGACATTGTTCACCATGATATATCATAATTCAAATCAGCTCGGAGATACCAATATAAACAACAGATAACATTGGGGATTCAGTGAATAAGAAAAAACCAATGGTTTAAAAGGAGATAAATGTCAAGAAATATACAAAAAAAACACTTGGTGCATGAACATATGAAACATTTGGTGCATATACAAAACATTCCGTTCATATACACTTGGGTTCCATATCAACTTAGGGCATTATGCATCGTGCATGGCATTTTCAAATCTTCTTTGGTTAAACTATAAACTTTCTAGGGGACTATTGTTGAATTAGCTTATTGTAGAGGTGGAAATCGGAGATCAAACTATTGATTAACTTGACTCGCAAATAAGCAAGAGTCGCCACCGCGCTTTATTATTTCCTAGGAAAAAGGGAAAAGTGTGAAATAAAACCCATAAATATGCAAAGTAAGTGCAATACTAAACGTAAAGGAAAATACAATGTATTTGAAAGAGATCGAAGGTTTGGGGGTTGGTTATACAAAGGGAATTTACTAGCACCCTATGTATATATAGTATCCAATAGGAACCATTTTAAATATCTATTTTTTTTGTTAAAATTAGTTTGCTTGCTAAAAGAGTGTGGGGATGAGATTTTATGCGACGACCTAGTGTCGAAGTTTTTTGGATTAAAAGAGGTGCGAGTTTTTAAAATTAGGGTTTAGAAGATATTTGTTTTTATATTAATAAAACTAAAAAAATTTACAAAGGGGTTTTCGCACAATCGTATTAAATGTATTCGATTACATGAAAACAAAATATAAAGACTAAATGATCGACAAAGGGAAATTAAATAAATAGAAATTAAATAAATAAATAATTAACAACTAAAAATTAAATAAAATAAAGACAAAATTATACTAATATATATTTTTGATATTTTTACGATGGCGAATAATAATTATAAACCTATACTATTTGTTTGTATTTTTTGTGTGAAATTTAGAATGAAATAAGGCTAAGGAATAAAAAGAGAGATTTATACCTAAAAAGAATGAGAGCCAAGGATCAAACTCGGGGTTCCTTTTGTCACACCTGAACTGCTTAACCGTTGAACTACTTGTTTTTTCGTTTATGTTTATGCCTTAGTTGGATTAAAAGGGTGATAATGGAATATGATTGGGTCAACAGGCCCATTGAGGCCGACCAAGTTCAGGTAAGATATGGAAAGGGTTTTTTTGAGAAACCATAATTGTGATTTAGGTGTTGTTTGACCTTGGGAAGGAAAAGAGTATAATTAAGTTTACTTAATCTTTCCTAGAAAAAACGATACTCTCTCCCTCTCTCATAACCAACTCTCTCTCTCTTTGTTCACGGATGGCCTTCGAAAATCCAAATTGGTCCATCACCATCACCTTATTCTAATCTCTCTTTCATGAAACAAAATCAAACTGAAGTGCATCATCTATGCTTATCTTTCATCGCTACCAAATTATAGAAATAAAATTGAAACTCTCATCGTCTCTCTCTATCTGAAACCATAACAAAAATACATCCCCTGTTCCTTAAGCGTTTGTGTTTGGTTTAAATCGGGTAAAAAACGGGTTCCCCTGTTCCAAGACAAACGGGTTCCAATTTTTTTCTTTATCAAGTTTTCCACATTAAAAGAATAAAAACCTGATACTTCCATCATTTCACTTCGAACGGGTAAAAAATTTCAATGTCTTCTAGCATTTCACTTAGAAAACTCAACTTCCAGCATTTCAATTGGAATAAGGTAATAAAATTCTAGAAATTCTAGATTTGGCCAAGAACGGTAACAATTTCTTCTTTGATCAAGATATAACTTGAAAAAGGTAACAAACTTCTCTAACTTATGGATTTCACCTAGAATAGAGAATAGTTTTTTCTTTGACCAATATATCACTCAGAAAGGATAATAAACTTCACCCGACTTCTGGATTTCGCCAAGAATGGTAACAATTTCTTCTTTAACAAAGATATTACTTGAAAAGGTAACACACTTCTCTAACTTCTGGATTTCACCTAGAACAGAGAATAGTTTCTTCTTTGACCAAGATATCACTCAGAAAGGATAATAAACTTCACCCAAATTCTGGATTTCACCAAGAACGGTAACAATTTCTTCTTTAATCAATATATCATTTGGAAAAGGTAACAAACTTCTCGAACTTTTGGATTTCACCTAGAATGAAGAATAGTTTCTTCTTTGACCAAGATATCACTTGGAAAGGATAATAAACTTCACCTGACTACTGGATTTCGCCAAGAACGGTAACAATTTCTTCTTTAATCAAGATATCACCTGAAAAAGGTAAAAAATTTCTCTAACTTCTGGATTTCACCTAGAACGGAGAATAGTTTCTTCTTTGACCAAGATATCACTCGAAAAGGATAATAAACTTCACCCGACTTCTGCATTTCGCCAAGAACGGTAACAATTTCTTCTTTAATCAAGATATCACTCGGAAATGATAATAAACTTCACCCGACTTCTGGATTTCTCCAAGAAAGGTAACAATTTCTTCTGTAATCAAGATATCACTTGAAAAAGATAACAAACTTCTCTAACTTCTGGATTTCTCCTAGAACGGAGAATGGTTTCTTCTTTGACTAAGATATCACTCGGAAAGGATAATAAACTTCACCAGACATGAAAATTTTTGCCATGAACGGTAACAATTTCTTCTTTGATAAAGATATCACTTGAAAAAGGAAACAAACTTCTCTAACTTCTGAATTTCATCTAGAACAGAGAATAGTTTTTTTCTTTGACCAAGATAACCCCTGGAAAGGTTAATAAACTTTACCCGACTTCTGTATTTCGCCAAGAATGATAACAATTTCTTATTTAATAAAGATATTACTTGAAAAAGGTAACAAACTTCTCTAACTTATAGACTTCACCTAAAACGGAGAATAGTTTCTTCTTTGACCAAGATATCACTAATAAAGGATAATAAACTTCACCTGAATTCTGGATATCGCAAAGAACGGTAATAATTTCTTCTTTAATCAAGATATCATTTGAAAAAGGTAACAAACTTCTCTAACTACTAGATTTCACCTAGAACGAAGAATAGTTTCTTCTTTGACCAAGATATCACTCGGAAAGGATAATAAACTTCACCCGACTTCTGGATTTTGCCAAGAACGGTAACAATTTCTTCTTTAATCAAGATATAACCTGAAAAAGGTAACATACTTCTCTAACTTCTGGATTTCACCTAGAACAGAGAATAGTTTTTCTTTGACCAAGATATCACTCAGAAAGGATAATAAACTTCACCCGACTTCTGGATTTGACCTAGAACAGAGAATAGTTTCTTTTTTGACAAAGATATCACTCAGAAAGGATAATAAACTTCACCCAAATTCTGGATTTCTCCAAGAACGGTAACAATTTCTTCTTTAATCAAGATATCAGTTGAAAAAGGTAACAAACTTCTCTAACTTTTGGATTTCACTTAGAATGAAGAATAGTTTCTTCTTTGACCAAGATATCACTCGGAAAGGATAATAAACTTCACCCGACTTCTGGATTTTTCCAAGAACGGTAACAATTTCTTCTTTGATAAATATATCACCTGAAAAAGGAAACAAACTTCTCAAACTTCTGGATTTCACCTAGAACGGAGAATAGTTTTTTTCTTTGACCAAGATAACCCTCGGAAAGGATGATAAACTTCACCCGACTTCTGTATTTCGCCAAGAATGATAACAATTTCTTCTTTAATCAAGATATCATTTGAAAAAGGTAACAAACTTCTCTAACTTCTGGATTTCACTTAGAATGAAGAATAGTTTCTTCTTTGACCAAGATATCACTCGGAAAGGATAATAAACTACACCCGACTTCTAGATTTCTCCAAGAACGGTAACAATTTCTTCTTTGATAAAGATATCACCTGAAAAGGGAAAATAACTTCTCAAACTTCTGGAATTCACCTAGAACGGAGAATAGTTTTTTTCTTTGACCAAGATAACCCTCGGAAAGGATAATAAACTTCACCCGACTTCTGTATTTGGCCAAGAATGATAACAATTTCTTATCTAATAAAGATATTACTTGAAAAGGGTAACAAACTTCTCTAACTTCTAGACTTCACCTAGAATGGAGAATAGTTTCTTCTTCGACCAAGATATCACTCAGAAAGGATAATAAACTTAACCCGAATTCTGGATATCGCAAAGAACAGTAAAAATTTCTTCTTTAATCAAGATATCATTTGAAAAAGGTAACAAACTTCTCTAACTTCTAGACTTCACCTAGAACGAAGAATAGTTTCTTCTTTGACCAAGTTATCTCTCTGAAAGGATAATAAACTTCTCCTGACTTCTGGATTTTGCCAAGAACGGTAACAATTTCTTCTTTAATCAAGATATCACCTGAAAAAGGTAACATACTTCTCTAACTTCTGGATTTCACCTAGAACGGAGAATAGTTTTTCTTTGACCAAGATATCACTCAAAAAGGATAATAAACTTCACCCGACTTCTGGATTTGACCTAGAACAGAGAATAGTTTCTCTTTTGACAAAGATATCACTCAGAAAGGATAATAAACATCACCCAAATTCTGGATTTCGCCAAGAACGGTAACAATTTCTTCTTTAATAAAAATATCATTTGAAAAAGGTAACAAACTTCTCTAACTTCTGTATTTCACTTAGAATGAAGAATAGTTTCTTCTTTTACCAAGATATCACTCGGAAAGGATAATAAACTTCACCTGACTTCTGGATATCGCCAAGAACGGTAACAATTACTTCTTTAATCAAGATATCACCTGAGAAAGGTAAAAAACTTCTCTAACTTCTTGATTTCACCTAGAACGGAGAATATTTTCTTCTTTGACCAAGATATCACTCGAAAAGGATAATAAACTTCACCCAATTTCGGGATTTTGCCAACAACGGTAACAATTTCTTCTTTAATCAAGATATCACTCGGAAAGGATAATAAACTTCACCCGACTTCTGGATTTCGCCAAGAATGGTAGAAATTTCTTATTTAATCAAGATATCACTTGAAAAATATAACAAACTTCTCTAACTTCTAGATTTCTTCTAGAACAGAGAATGGTTTCTGCTTTGACTAAGATTTCACTCGGAAAGTATAATAAACTTCACCCGACTTCTGGATTTCGCCAAGAACGGTAACAATTTCTTCTTTGATAAAGATATCACTTGAAAACAGAAACAAACTTCTCTAACTTCTGGATTTCACCTAGGAGGGAGAATAGTTTTTTTCTTTCACTAAGATAACCCCCGGAAAGGATAATAAACTTCACGCGACTTCTATATTTCGCCAAGAATGATAACAATTTCTTATTTAATAAAGATATTACTTGAAAAAGGTAACAAACTTCTCTAACTTCTAGACTTCACCTAGAACGGAGAATAGTTTCTTCTTTGACCAAGATATCACTCAGAAAGGATAATAAACTTCACCCGAATTCTGGATTTCGCAAAGAACGATAATAATTTCTTATTTAATCAAGATATCATTTGAAAAAGGTAACAAACTTCTCTAACTACTAGATTTCACCAAGAACGAAGAATAGTTTCTTCTTTGACCAAGATATCACTCGGAAAGGATAATAAACTTCACCCGACTTCTCGATTTTGCCAAGAACGGTAACAATTTCTTCTTTAATCAAGATATCACCTGAAAAAGGTAACATACTTCTCTAACTTCTGGATTTCACCTAGAACGGAGAATAGTTTTTCTTTGACCATGATATCAATCAGAAAGGATAATAAACTTCACCCGACTTCTGGATTTGACCTAGAACAGAGAATAGTTTCTTTTTTGACAAAGATATCACTCAGAAAGGATAATAAACTTCAGCCAAATTCTGGATTTCGCCAAGAACGGTAACAATTTCTTCTTTAATCAAGATATCATTTGAAAAAGGTAACAAACTTCTCTAACTTCTGGATTTCACTTAGAATGAAGAATAGTTTCTTCTTTGACCAAGATATCACTCGAAAAGGATAATAAAATTCACCCGACTTCTGGATTTCGCCAAGAACGGTAAAAATTTCTTCTTTGATAAAGATATCACCTGAAAAAGGAAACAAACTTCTCAAACTTCTGGATTTCACCTAGAAAGGAGAATAGTTTTTTTCTTTAATCAAGATATCACTCGGAAAGGATAATAAACTTCACCCGACTTCTGGATATCACAAAGAACGGTAATGATTTCTTCTTTAATCAAGATATCATTTGAAAAAGGTAAAAAACTTCTCTAACTACTAGATTTCACCTAGAATGAAGAATAGTTTCTTCTTTGACCAAGATATCACTCGGAAAGATTAATAAACTTCACCCGACTTCTGGATTTCGCCAAGAACGGTAACAATTTATTCTTTGATAAAGATATCACTTTAAAAAGGAAACAAACTTCTCTAAATTCTGGATTTCACCTAGAACGGAGAATAGTTTTTTTCTTTGACCAAGATAACCCACGGAAAGGATAATAAACTTCACCAGACTTCTGTATTTCGCCAAGAATGATAATAATTTCTTATTTAATAAAGATATTACTTGAAAAAGGTAACAAACTTCTCTAACATCTAGACTTCACCTAGAACGGAGAATAGTTTCTTCTTTGACCAAGATATCACTCAGAAAGGATAATAAATTCACCCGAATTCTGGATATCACAAAGAACGGTAATGATTTCTTCTTTAATCAAGATATCATTTGAAAAAGGTAAAAAACTTCTCTAACTACTAGATTTCACCTAGAATGAAGAATAGTTTCTTCTTTGACCAAGATATCACTCGGAAAGATTAATAAACTTCACCCGACTTCTGGATTTTGCCAAGAACGGTAACAATTTCTTCTTTAATCAAGATATCACCTGAAAAAGGTAACATATTTCTCTAACTTCTGGATTTCACCTAGAACGGAGAATAGTTTTTCTTTGACCAAGATATCACACAGAAAGGATAATAAACTTCACCCGACTTATGGATTTGACCTAGAACCGAGAATAGTTTCTTTTTTGACAAAGATATCACTCAGAAAGGATAATAAACTTCACCCAAATTCTGGATTTCACCAAGAACAGTAACAATTTCTTCTTTAATCAAGATATCATTTGAAAAAGGTAACAAACTTCTCTAACTTCTGGATTTCACTTAGAATGAAGAATAGTTTCTTCTTTGACCAAGATATCACTCGGAAAGGATAATAAACTTCACCTAACTTCTGGATTTCGCGAAGAACGGTAACAATTTTTTCTTTCATCAAGATATCACCTGAGAAAGGTAAAAAAATTTCTATAACTTCTAGATTTCATCTAGAACGGAGAATAGTTTCTTCTTTGACCAAGATATCACTCGAAAAGGATACTATACTTCACCCGACTTCGGGATTTCGCCAAGAACGGTAACAATTTCTTCTTTAATCAATATATCACTCCGAAAGGATATTAAACTTCACCCGACTTCTGGATTTCTCCAAGAACGGTAACAATTTCTTCTTTAATCAAGATATCACTTGAAAATGATAACAAACTTCTCTAACTTCAGGATTTCACCTAGAACAGAGAGTGTTTCTGCTTTGACTAAGATTTAACTCGCAAAGGATAATAAACTTCACCCGACATCTGGATTTTGCCAAGAATGGTAACAATTTATTCTTTAATAAAGATAACATTTGAAAAAGGTAACAAACTTCTCTAACTTCTTGATTTCACTTAGAATGAAGAATAGTTTCTTCTTTGACCAAGATATCACTCGGAAAGGATAATAAACTTCACCTGACTTCTGGATTTCGCCAAGAACGGTAACAATTTCTTCTTTAATCAAGATATCACCTGAGAAAGGTAAAAAACTTCTCAAACTTCTTAATTTCACCTAGAACGGAGAATATTTTCTTCTTTGACCAAGATATCACTCGAAAAGGATAATAAACTTCACCCGACTTCGGGATTTCGCCAAGAACGGTAACAATTTCTTCTTTAATTAAGATATTACTCGAAAAGGATAATAAACTTCACCCGACTTCTGGATTTTGCCAAGAACGGTAATTATATCTTCTTTAATCAAGATATCACTTGAAAAAGATAACAAACTTCTCTAACTTCTGGATTTCTCCTAGAACGGAGAATGGTTTCTGCTTTGACTAAGATTTCACTCAGAAAGGATAATAAACTTCACCCGACTTCTGGATTTCGCCAAGAACGGTAACAATTTCTTCTTTGATGAAGATATCACTTGAAAAAGGAAACAAACTTCTCTAACTTCTGGATTTCACCTAGAACGGAGAATAGTTTTTTTCTTTGAGCAAGATAACCCTCTGAAAGGATAATAAACTTCACCCAACTTCTGTATTTCGTCAAGAATGATAACAATTTATTATTTAATAAATATATTACTTGAAAAAGGTAACAAACTTCTCTAACTTCTAGACTTCACCTTGAACGGAGAATAGTTTCTTCTTTTACCAAGATATCTCTCGGAAAGGATAATAAACTTCACCTGACTACTGGATTTCACCAAGAACGGTAACAATTTCTTCTTTAATCAAGATATCACCTGAGAAAGGTAAAAAACTTCTCAAACTTCTGGATTTCACCTAGACCGAATAATATTTTCTTCTTTGACCAAGATATCACTCGAAAAGGATAATAAACTTCACCCGACTTCTGGATTTCGCCAAGAACGGTAACAATTTCTTCTTTAATCAAGATATCACCTGAAAAAGGTAACATTCTTCTCTAACTTTTGGATTTCACCTAGAACCGAGAATGGTTTTTCTTTGACCAAGATATCACTCAAAAAGGATAATAAACTTGACCCGACTTCTGGATTTGACCTAGAACAGAGAATAGTTTCTTTTTTGACAAAGATATCACTCAGAAAGGATAATAAACTTCACCGAAATTCTGGATTTCGCCAAGAATGGTAACAATTTCTTCTTTAATCAAGATATCATTTGAAAAAGGTAACAAACATCTCTAACTTCTGGATTTCAATTAGAATGAAGAATAGTTTCTTCTTTGAGCAAGATATCACGCGGAAAGGATAATAAACTTCACCTGACTTCTGGATTTCGCCAAGAACGGTAACAATTTCTTCTTTAATCAAGATATCACCTGAGAAAGGTAAAAAACTTCTCAAACTTCTGGATTTCACCTAGAACGAAGAATATTTTCTTCTTTAACCAAGATATCACTCGAAAAGGATAATAAACTTCACCCGACTATGGGATTTCGCCAAGAACGGTAACAATTTCTTCTTTAATCCGGATATCACTCGGAAAGGATAATAAACTTCACCCCACTTCTGGATTTCGCCAAGAACGGTAACTATTTCTTCTTTAATCAAGATATCACTTGAAAAAGATAACAAACTTCTCTAACTTCTGGATTTCGCCTAGAACGGATAATGGTTTCTGCTTTGACTAAGATTTCACTCGGAAAGGATAACAAAACTTCACCCGACTTCTGGATTTCGCCAAGAACGGTAACAATTTCTTCTTTGATGAAGATATCACTTGAAAAAGGAAACAAACTTCTCTAACTTCTGGATTTCACCTAGAACGGAGAATAGTTTTTTTCTATGACCAAGATAACCCTCAGAGAGGATAATAAACTTAACCCAACTTTTGTATTTCGTCAAGAATGATAACAATTTCTTATTTAATAAAGATATTACTTGAAAAAGTTAACAAACTTCTCTAACTTCTAGACTTCACCTAGAACGGAGAATAGTTTCTTCTTTGACCAAGATATCACTCAGAAAGGATAATAAACTTCACCCGAATTATGGATATCACAAAGAACGGTAATAATTTCTTCTTTAATCAAGATATAATTTGAAAAAGGTAACAAACTTCTCTAACTACTAGGTTTCACCTACAACGAAGAATAGTTTCTTCTTTGCCCAAGATATCACTCGGAAAGGATAATAAACTTCACCCGACTTCTGGATTTTGCCAAGAACGGTAACAATTTCTTCTTTAATCAAGATATCACATGAAAAAGGTAACATACTTCTCTAACTTCTGGATTTCACCTAGAACGGAGAATAGTTTTTCCTTGACCAAGATATCACTCAGAAAGGATAATAAACTTCACCCGAATTATGGATTTCACAAAGAACGGTAATAATTTCTTCTTTAATCAAGATATCATTTGAAAAAGATAACAAACTTCTCTAACTACTAGATTTCACCTAGAACGAAGAATAGTTTCTTATTTGACCAAGATATCACTCGGAAAGGATATTAAACTTGACCCGACTTCTGGATTTTGCCAAGGACGGTATCAATTTCTTCTTTAATCAAGATATCACATGAAAAAGGTAACATACTTCTCTAACTTCTGGATTACACCTAGAACCGAGAATAGTTTTTCTTTGACCAAGATATCACCCAGAAAGGAAAATAAACTTCACCCGACTTCTGGATTTGACCTAGAACAGAGAATAGTTTCTTTTTTAACAAAGATATCACTCAAAAAGGATAATAAACTTCATTCAAAATCTGGATTTCGCCAAGAACGGTAACAATTTCTTCTTTAATCAAGATATCATTTGGAAAAGGTAACAAACTTCTCAAACTTTTGGATTTCAATTAGAATGAAGAATAGTTTCTTCTTTTACCAAGATATCACTCGGAAAGGATAATAAACTTCACCTGACTTCTGGATTTCGCCAAGAACGGTAACAATTTCTTCTTTAATCAAGATATCACCTGACAAAGGTAAAAAACTTATCAAACTTCTGGATTTCACCTAGAACGGAGAATATTTTCTTCTTTGACCAAGATATCACTCGAAAAGGATAATAAACTTCACCCGACTTCTGGATTTCTCCAAGAACGGTAACAATTTCTTCTTTAATCAAGATATCACTCAGAAAGGATAATAAACTTCACCTAACTTCTTGATTTCTCCAAAATGGTAACAATTTATTCTGTAATCAAGATATCACTTGGAAAAGATAACAAACTTCTCTAACTTCTGGATTTCGCCTAGAACGGAGAATGGTTTCTTCTTTGACTTAGATATCACTCGGAAAGGATAATAAACTTCACCAGACTTCTGGATTTCGCCAAGAACGGTAACAATTTCTTCTTTGATAAAGTTATTACTTGAAAAAGGAAACAAACTTCTCAAACTTCTGGATTTCACCTAGAACGGAGTATAGTTTTTTTCTTTGACCAAGATAACCCTCGGAAAGGATAATAAACTTCACCCGACTTTTGTATTTCGCCAAGAATGATAACAATTTCTTATTTAATAAAGATATTACTTGAAAAATGTAACAAACTTCTCTAACTTCTAGACTTCACCTGGAACGGAGAATAGTTTCTTCTTTGACCAAGATATCACTCAGAAAGGATAATAAACTTCACCCGAATTATGGATATTGCAATGAACGGTACTAATTTTCTCTTTAATCAAGATATAATTTGAAAAAGGTAACAAACTTCTCTAACTACTAGATTTCACCTAGAACGAAGAATAGTTTCTTCTTTGACCAAGATATCACTCAGAAAGGATAATAAACTTCACCCGACTTCTGGATTTTTCCAAGGACGGTAACAATTTCTTGTTTAATCAAGATATCACATGAAAAAGGTAACATACTTCTCTAACTTCTGGATTTCACCTAGAACGGAGAATAGTTTTTCTTTGACCAAGATATCACTCAGAAAGGATAATAAACTTCACCCAAATTCCGGATTTCGCCAAGAACGGTAACAATTTCTTCTTTAATCTAGATATCATTTGGAAAAGGTAACAAACTTCTCAAACTTTTCGATTTCATCTAGAAAGAAGAATAGTTTCTTCTTTGACCAAGATATCACTCGGAATGGATAAAAAATTTCACCTGACTACTGGATTTCTCCAAGAACAACAACAATTTCTTCTTTAATCAAGATATCACCTGAAAATGGTAAAAAAATTCTCTAACTTCTGGATTTCACCTAGAACGGAGAATAGTTTCTTCTTTGACAAAGATATCACTCGAAAAGGATAATAAACTTCACCCGACTTCTAGATTTCGCCAAGAACGGTAACAATTTCTTCTTTAGTCAAGATATCACTCGGTAACGATAATTAACTTCACCCGACTTCTGGATTTCTCCAAGAAAGGTAACAATTTCTTCTGTAATCAAGATATCACTTGAAAAAGATAACAAACTTCTCTAACTTCTGGATTTCGCCTAGAATGGAGAATGGTTTCTTCTTTGACTAAGATATCACTCGGAAAGGATAATAAACTTCACCCAACTTCTGGATTTCGCCATGAATGGTAACAATTTCTTCTTTGATAAAGATATCATTTGAAAAAGGAAACAAACTTCTCTAACTTCTGGATTTCACCTAGAATGGAGAATAGTTTTTTTCTTTGACCAAGATAACCCTCGGAAAGAATAATAAACTTCACCCGACTTCTGTATTTCACCAAGAATGATAACAGTTTCTTATTTAATAAAGATATTACTTGAAAAAGGTAACAAACTTCTCTAACTTCTAGACTTCACCTAGAACAGGGAATAATTTCTTCTTTGACCAAGATATCACTCTGAAAGGATAATAAACTTCACCCGAATTCTGGATTTCGCAAAGAACGGTAATAATTTCTTCTTTAATCAAGATATCATTTGAAAAAGGTAACAAACTTCTCTAACTACTAGATTTCACCTAGAACGAAGAATAGTTTCTTCTTTGACCAAGATATCACTAGGAAAGGATATTAAACTTCACCCGACTTCTGGATTTTGCCAAGAACGGTAACAATTTCTTCTTTAATCAAGATATCACCTGAAAAAGGTAACATACTTCTCTAACTTCTGGATTTCACCTAGAACCGAGAATAGTTTTTCTTTGACCAAGATATCACTCAGAAAGGATAATAAACTTCACCTGACTTCTGGATTTGACCTAGAACAGAGAATAGTTTCTTTTTTGACAAAGATATCACTCAGAAAGGATAATAAACTTCACCTAAATTCTGGATTTCGACAAGAACGGTAACAATTTCTTCTTTAATCAAGATATCATTTGGAAAAGGTAACAAACTTCTCAAACTTTTGGATTTCACCTAGAATGAAGAATAGTTTCTTCTTTGACCAAGATATCACTCAGAAAGGATAATAAGCTCCACCTGACTACTGGATTTCACTAAGAACAGTAACAATTTCTTCTTTAATCAAGATATCACCTGAAAAAGGTAAAAAATTTCTCTAACTTCTGGATTTCACCTAGAACGGAGAATAGTTTCTTTTTGACCAAGATATCACTCGAAAAGGATAATAAACTTCACCCGACTTCTGGATTTCGCCAAGAACGGTAACAATTTCTTCTTTAATCAAGATATCACTCGGAAAGGATAATAAACTTCACCCAACTTCTGGATTTCTCAAAGAACGGTAACAATTTCTTTTGTAATCAAGATATCACTTGAAAAAGATAACAAACTTTTCTAACTTCCGCATTTCGCCTAATAAGGAGAATGGTTATTTCTTTGACTAAGATATCACTCAAAAAGGATAATAAACTTCACCGGACTTCTGGATTTCGCCAAGAACGGTAACAATTTCTTCTTTGATAAAGATATCAATTGAAAAAGGAAACAAACTTCTCAAACTTCTGGATTTCACATAGAACGGAGAATATTTTTTTTCTTTGGCCAAGATAACCCTCGAAAAGTATAATAAACTTCATCCGACTTTTGTATTTCGCCAAGAATGATAACAATTTCTTATTTAATAAAGATATTACTTGAAAAAGGTAACAAACTTCTCTAACTTCTAGACTTCACCTAGAACGGAGAATAGTTTCTTCTTTGACCAAGATATCACTCAGAAAGGATAATAAACTTCACCCGAATTATGGATATCACAAAGAACGGTAATAATTTCTTCTTTAATCAAGATATCATTTGAAAAAGGTAACAAACTTCTCTAACTACTAGGTTTCACCTACAACGAAGAATAGTTTCTTCTTTGCCCAAGATATCACTCGGAAAGGATAATAAACTTCACCCGACTTCTGGATTTTGCCAAGAAAGGTAACAATTTCTTCTTTAATCAAGATATCACATGAAAAAGGTAACATACTTCTCTAACTTCTGGATTTCACCTAGAACGGAGAATAGTTTTTCTTTGACCAAGACATCACTCAGAAAGGATAATAAACTTCACCCGACTTCTGGATTTGATCTAGAACAGAGAATAGTTTCTTTTTTGACAAATATATCACTAAAAAAGGATAATAAACTTCACCCAAATTCCGGATTTTTCCAATAACGGTAACAATTTCTTCTTTAATAAAGATATCATTTGGAAAAGGTAACAAACTTCTCAAACTTTTGGATTTCACCTAGAATGAAGAATAGTTTCTTCTTTAACCAAGATATCACTCGGAAAGGATAATAAACTTCACCTGACTACTGGATTTCGCCAAGAACAACAACAATTTCTTCATTAATCAAGATATCACCTGAAAATGGTAAAAATGTTCTCTAACTTCTGGATTTCACCTAGAACGGAGAATAGTTTCTTCTTTGACCAAGATATCACTCGAAAAGGATAATAAACTTCACCCGACTTCTGGATTTCACCAAGAACGGTAACAATTTCTTCTTTAATCAAGATATCACTCGGAAAGGATAATTAACTTCACCCGACTTCTGGATTTCTCCAAGAACGATAACAATTTCTTCTGTAATCAAGATATCACTTGAAAAAGATAACAAACTTCTCTAACTTCTGGATGTCGCCTTGAACGGAGAATGGTTTCTTCTTTGACTAAGATATCACTCGGAAAGGATAATAAACTTCACCCGACTTCTGGATTTCGCCAAGAACGGTAACAATTTCTTCTTTGATAAAGATATCACTTGAAAAAGGAAACAAACTTCTCTAACTTCTGGATTTCACCTAGAACGGAGAATAGTTTTTTTCTTTGACCAAGATAACCCTCGGAAAGGATAATAAACTTCACCCAACTTCTGTATTTCGCCAAGAATGATAAGAATTTGTTATTTAATAAATATATTACTTGAAAAAGGTAACAAACTTCTCTAACTTCTAGACTTCAACTAGAACTGAGAATAGTTTCTTCTTTGACCAAGATATCACTCAGAAAGGATAATAAACTTCACCCGAATTATGGATATCACAAAGAACGGTAATAATTTCTTCTTTAATCAAGATATCATTTGAAAAAGGTAACAAACTTCTCTAACTACTAGGTTTCACCTACAACAAAGAATAGTTTCTTCTTTGCCCATGATATCACTCGGAAAGGATAATAAACTTCACCCGACTTCTGGATTTTGCCAAGAACGGTAACAATTTCTTCTTTAATCAAGATATCACATGAAAAAGGTAACATACTTCTCTAACTTCTGGATTTCACCTAGAACGGAGAATAGTTTTTCTTTGAACAAGACATCACTCAGAAAGGATAATAAACTTCACCCGACTTCTGGATTTGATCTAGAACAGAGAATAGTTTCTTTTTTGACAAATATATCACTCAGAAAGGATAATAAACTTCACCCAAATTCCGGATTTTGCCAATAACGGTAACAATTTCTTCTTTAATAAAGTTATCATTTGGAAAAGGTAACAAACTTCTCAAACTTTTGGGTTTCACCTAGAATGAAGAATAGTTTATTCTTTGACCAAGATATCACTCGGAAAGGATAATAAACTTCACCTGACTACTGGATTTCGCCAAGAACAACAACAATTTCTTCATTAATCAAGATATCACCTGAAAATGGTAAAAATATTCTCTAACTTCTGGATTTCACCTAGAACGGAGAATAGTTTCTTGTTTGACCAAGATATCACTCGAAAAGGATAATAAACTTCACCCGACTTCTGGATTTCACCAAGAACGGTAACAATTTCTTCTTTAATCAAGATATCACTCGGAAAGGATAATTAACTTCACCCGACTTCTGGATTTCTCCAAGAACGATAACAATTTCTTCTGTAATCAAGATATCACTTGAAAAAGATAACAAACTTCTCTAACTTCTGGATTTCGCCTAGAACGGAGAATGGTTTCTTCTTTGACTAAGATATCACTCGGAAAGGATAATAAACTTCACCCAACTTCTGGATTTCGCCATGAATGGTAACAATTTCTTCTTTGATAAAGATATCATTTGAAAAAGGAAACAAACTTCTCTAACTTCTGGATTTCACCTAGAACGGAGAATAGTTTTTTTCTTTGACCAAGATAACCCTCGGAAAGAATAATAAACTTCACCCGACTTCTGTATTTCACCAAGAATGATAACAGTTTCTTATTTAATAAAGATATTACTTGAAAAAGGTAACAAACTTCTCTAACTTCTAGACTTCACCTAGAACAGGGAATAATTTCTTCTTTGACCAAGATATCACTCTGAAAGGATAATAAACTTCACCCGAATTCTGGATTTCGCAAAGAAGGGTAATAATTTCTTCTTTAATCAAGATATCATTTGAAAAAGGTAACAAACTTCTCTAACTACTAGATTTCACCTAGAACGAAGAATAGTTTCTTCTTTGACCAAGATATCACTAGGAAAGGATATTAAACTTCACCCGACTTCTGGATTTTGCCAAGAACGGTAACAATTTCTTCTTTAATCAAGATATCACCTGAAAAAGGTAACATACTTCTCTAACTTCTGGATTTCACCTAGAACCGAGAATAGTTTTTCTTTGACCAAGATATCACTCAGAAAGGATAATAAACTTCACCTGACTTCTGGATTTGACCTAGAACAGAGAATAGTTTCTTTTTTGACAAAGATATCACTCAGAAAGGATAATAAACTTCACCTAAATTCTGGATTTCGACAAGAACGGTAACAATTTCTTCTTTAATCAAGATATCATTTGGAAAAGGTAACAAACTTCTCAAACTTTTGGATTTCACCTAGAATGAAGAATAGTTTCTTCTTTGACCAAGATATCACTCAGAAAGGATAATAAGCTCCACCTGACTACTGGATTTCACTAAGAACAGTAACAATTTCTTCTTTAATCAAGATATCACCTGAAAAAGGTAAAAAATTTCTCTAACTTCTGGATTTCACCTAGAACGGAGAATAGTTTCTTTTTGACCAAGATATCACTCGAAAAGGATAATAAACTTCACCCGACTTCTGGATTTCGCCAAGAACGGTAACAATTTCTTCTTTAATCAAGATATCACTCGGAAAGGATAATAAACTTCACCCAACTTCTGGATTTCTCAAAGAACGGTAACAATTTCTTTTGTAATCAAGATATCACTTGAAGTAGATAACAAACTTTTCTAACTTCCGGATTTCGCCTAATAAGGAGAATGGTTATTTCATTGACTAAGATATCACTCAAAAAGGATAATAAACTTCACCGGACTTCTGGATTTCGCCAAGAACGGTAACAATTTCCTCTTTGATAAAGATATCAATTGAAAAAGGAAACAAACTTCTCAAACTTCTGGATTTCACCTAGAACGGAGAATATTTTTTTTCTTTGGCCAAGATAACCCTCGGAAAGGATAATAAACTTCATCCGACTTTTGTATTTCTCCAAGAATGATAACAATTTCTTATTTAATAAAGATATTACTTGAAAAAGGTAACAAACTTCTCTAACTTCTAGACTTCACCTAGAACGGAGAATAGTTTCTTCTTTGACCAAGATATCACTCAGAAAGGATAATAAACTTCACCCGAATTATGGATATCACAAAGAACGGTAATAATTTCTTCTTTAATCAAGATATCATTTGAAAAAGGTAACAAACTTCTCTAACTACTAGGTTTCACCTACAACGAAGAATAGTTTCTTCTTTGCCCAAGATATCACTCGGAAAGGATAATAAACTTCACCCGACTTCTGGATTTTGCCAAGAACGGTAACAATTTCTTCTTTAATCAAGATATCACATGAAAAAGGTAACATACTTCTCTAACTTCTGGATTTCACCTAGAACGGAGAATAGTTTTTCTTTGACCAAGACATCACTCAGAAAGGATAATAAACTTCACCCGACTTCTGGATTTGATCTAGAACAGAGAATAGTTTCTTTTTTGACAAATATATCACTAAAAAAGGATAATAAACTTCACCCAAATTCCGGATTTTTCCAATAACGGTAACAATTTCTTCTTTAATAAAGATATCATTTGGAAAAGGTAACAAACTTCTCAAACTTTTGGATTTCACCTAGAATGAAGAATAGTTTCTTCTTTAACCAAGATATCACTCGGAAAGGATAATAAACTTCACCTGACTACTGGATTTCGCCAAGAACAACAACAATTTCTTCATTAATCAAGATATCACCTGAAAATGGTAAAAATGTTCTCTAACTTCTGGATTTCACCTAGAACGGAGAATAGTTTCTTCTTTGACCAAGATATCACTCGAAAAGGATAATAAACTTCACCCGACTTCTGGATTTCACCAAGAACGGTAACAATTTCTTCTTTAATCAAGATATCACTCGAAAAGGATAATTAACTTCACCCGACTTCTGGATTTCTCCAAGAACGATAACAATTTCTTCTGTAATCAAGATATCACTTGAAAAAGATAACAAACTTCTCTAACTTCTGGATGTCGCCTTGAACGGAGAATGGTTTCTTCTTTGACTAAGATATCACTCGGAAAGGATAATAAACTTCACCCGACTTCTGGATTTCGCCAAGAACGGTAACAATTTCTTCTTTGATAAAGATATCACTTGAAAAAGGAAACAAACTTCTCTAACTTCTGGATTTCACCTAGAACGGAGAATAGTTTTTTTCTTTGACCAAGATAACCCTCGGAAAGGATAATAAACTTCACCCAACTTCTGTATTTCGCCAAGAATGATAAGAATTTGTTATTTAATAAATATATTACTTGAAAAAGGTAACAAACTTCTCTAACTTCTAGACTTCAACTAGAACTGAGAATAGTTTCTTCTTTGACCAAGATATCACTCAGAAAGGATAATAAACTTCACCCGAATTATGGATATCACAAAGAACGGTAATAATTTCTTCTTTAATCAAGATATCATTTGAAAAAGGTAACAAACTTCTCTAACTACTAGGTTTCACCTACAACAAAGAATAGTTTCTTCTTTGCCCATGATATCACTCGGAAAGGATAATAAACTTCACCCGACTTCTGGATTTTGCCAAGAACGGTAACAATTTCTTCTTTAATCAAGATATCACATGAAAAAGGTAACATACTTCTCTAACTTCTGGATTTCACCTAGAACGGAGAATAGTTTTTCTTTGAACAAGACATCACTCAGAAAGGATAATAAACTTCACCCGACTTCTGGATTTGATCTAGAACAGAGAATAGTTTCTTTTTTGACAAATATATCACTCAGAAAGGATAATAAACTTCACCCAAATTCCGGATTTTGCCAATAACGGTAACAATTTCTTCTTTAATAAAGTTATCATTTGGAAAAGGTAACAAACTTCTCAAACTTTTGGGTTTCACCTAGAATGAAGAATAGTTTCTTCTTTGACCAAGATATCACTCGGAAAGGATAATAAACTTCACCTGACTACTGGATTTCGCCAAGAACAACAACAATTTCTTCATTAATCAAGATATCACCTGAAAATGGTAAAAATATTCTCTAACTTCTGGATTTCACCTAGAACGGAGAATAGTTTCTTCTTTGACCAAGATATCACTCGAAAAGGATAATAAACTTCACCCGACTTCTGGATTTCACCAAGAACGGTAACAATTTCTTCTTTAATCAAGATATCACTCAGAAAGGATAATTAACTTCACCCGACTTCTGGATTTCTCCAAGAACGATAACAATTTCTTCTGTAATCAAGATATCACTTGAAAAAGATAACAAACTTCTCTAACTTCTGGATTTCGCCTAGAACGGAGAATGGTTTCTTCTTTGACTAAGATATCACTCGGAAAGGATAATAAACTTCACCCAACTTCTGGATTTCGCCATGAATGGTAACAATTTCTTCTTTGATAAAGATATCATTTGAAAAAGGAAACAAACTTCTCTAACTTCTGGATTTCACCTAGAACGGAGAATAGTTTTTTTCTTTGACCAAGATAACCCTCGGAAAGAATAATAAACTTCACCTGACTTCTGTATTTCACCAAGAATGATAACAGTTTCTTATTTAATAAAGATATTACTTGAAAAATGTAACAAACTTCTCTAACTTCTAGACTTCACCTAGAACAGGGAATAATTTCTTCTTTGACCAAGATATCACTCTGAAAGGATAATAAACTTCACCCGAATTCTGGATTTCGCAAAGAAGGGTAATAATTTCTTCTTTAATCAAGATATCATTTGAAAAAGGTAACAAACTTCTCTAACTACTAGATTTCACCTAGAATGAAGAATAGTTTCTTCTTTGACCAAGATATCACTAGGAAAGGATATTAAGCTTCACCCGACTTCTGGATTTTTCCAAGAACGGTAACAATTTCTTCTTTAATCAAGATATCACCTGAAAAAGGTAACATACTTCTCTAACTTCTGGATTTCACCTAGAACCGAGAATAGTTTTTCTTTGACCAAGATATCACTCAGAAAGGATAATAAACTTCACCTGACTTCTGGATTTGACCTAGAACAGAGAATATTTTCTTTTTTGACAAAGATATCACTCAGAAAGGATAATAAACTTCACCTAAATTCTGGATTTCGACAAGAACGGTAACAATTTCTTCTTTAATCAAGATATCATTTGGAAAAGGTAACAAACTTCTCAAACTTTTGGATTTCACCTAGAATGAAGAATAGTTTCTTCTTTGACCAAGATATCACTCAGAAAGGATAATAAACTCCACCTGACTACTGGATTTCACTAAGAACAGTAACAATTTCTTCTTTAATCAAGATATCACCTAAAAAAGGTAAAAAATTTCTCTAACTTCTGGATTTCACCTAGAACGGAGAATAGTTTCTTTTTGACCAAGATATCACTCGAAAAGGATAATAAACTTCACCCGACTTCTGGATTTCGCCAAGAACGGTAACAATTTCTTCTTTAATCAAGATATCACTCGGAAAGGATAATAAACTTCACCCAACTTCTGGATTTCTCAAAGAACGGTAACAATTTCTTTTGTAATCAAGATATCACTTGAAATAGATAACAAACTTTTCTAACTTCCGGATTTCGCCTAATAAGGAGAATGGTTATTTCATTGACTAAGATATCACTCAAAAAGGATAATAAACTTCACCGGACTTCTGGATTTCGCCAAGAACGGTAACAATTTCCTCTTTGATAAAGATATCAATTGAAAAAGGAAACAAACTTCTCAAACTTCTGGATTTCACCTAGAACGGAGAATATTTTTTTTCTTTGGCCAAGATAACCCTCGGAAAGGATAATAAACTTCATCCGACTTCTGTATTTCGCCAAGAATGATAAGAATTTGTTATTTATTAAATATATTACTTGAAAAAGGTAACAAACTTCTCTAACTACTAGGTTTCACCTACAACAAAGAATAGTTTCTTCTTTGCCCAAGATATCACTCGGAAAGGATAATAAACTTCACCCGACTTCTGGATTTTGCCAAGAACGGTAACAATTTCTTCTTTAATCAAGATATCACATGAAAAAGGTAACATACTTCTCTAACTTCTGGATTTCACCTAGAACGGAGAATAGTTTTTCTTTGAACAAGACATCACTCAGAAAGGATAATAAACTTCACCCGACTTCTGGATTTGATCTAGAACAGAGAATAGTTTCTTTTTTGACAAATATATCACTCAGAAAGGATAATAAACTTCACACAAATTCCGGATTTTGCCAATAACGGTAACAATTTCTTCTTTAATAAAGATATCATTTGGAAAAGGTAACAAACTTCTCAAACTTTTGGGTTTCACCTAGAATGAAGAATAGTTTCTTCTTTGACCAAGATATCACTCGGAAAGGATAATAAACTTCACCTGACTACTGGATTTCGCCAAGAACAACAACAATTTATTCATTAATCAAGATATCACCTGAAAATGGTAAAAATGTTCTCTAACTTCTGGATTTCACCTAGAACGGAGAATAGTTTCTTCTTTGACCAAGATATCACTCGAAAAGGATAATAAACTTCACCCGACTTCTGGATTTCACCAAGAACGGTAACAATTTCTTCTTTAATCAAGATATCACTCGGAAAGGATAATTAACTTCACCCGACTTCTGGATTTCTCCAAGAACGATAACAATTTCTTCTGTAATCAAGATATCACTTGAAAAAGATAACAAACTTCTCTAACTTCTGGATTTCGCCTAGAACGGAGAATGGTTTCTTCTTTGACTAAGATATCACTCGGAAAGGATAATAAACTTCACCCAACTTCTGGATTTCGCCATGAATGGTAACAATTTCTTCTTTGATAAAGATATCATTTGAAAAAGGAAACAAACTTCTCTAACTTCTGGATTTCACCTAGAACGGAGAATAGTTTTTTTCTTTGACCAAGATAACCCTCGGAAAGAATAATAAACTTCACCCGACTTCTGTATTTCGCCAAGAATGATAACAATTTCTTATTTAATAAAGATATTACTTGAAAAAGGTAACAAACTTCTCTATCTTCTAGACTTCACCTAGAACTGGGAATAATTTCTTCTTTGACCAAGATATCACTCTGAAAGGATAATAAACTTCACCCAAATTCTGGATTTCGCAAAGAAGGGTAATAATTTCTTCTTTAATCAAGATATCATTTGAAAAAGGTAACAAACTTCTCTAACTACTAGATTTCACCTAGAACGAAGAATAGTTTCTTCTTTGACCAAGATATCACTAGGAAAGGATATTAAACTTCACCCGACTTCTGGATTTTGCCAAGAACGGTAACAATTTCTTCTTTAATCAAGATATCACCTGAAAAAGGTAACATACTTCTCTAACTTCTGGATTTCACCTAGAACCGAGAATAGTTTTTCTTTGACCAAGAAATCACTCAGAAAGGATAATAAACTTCACCTGACTTCTGGATTTGACCTAGAACAGAGAATAGTTTCTTTTTTGACAAAGATATCACTCAGAAAGGATAATAAACTTCACCTAAATTCTGGATTTCGACAAGAACGGTAACAATTTCTTCTTTAATCAAGATATCATTTGGAAAAGGTAACAAACTTCTCAAACTTTTGGATTTCACCTAGAATGAAGAATACTTTCTTCTTTGACCAAGATATCACTCAGAAAGGATAATAAACTCCACCTGACTACTGGATTTCACTAAGAACAGTAACAATTTCTTCTTTAATCAAGATATCACCTGAAAAAGGTAAAAAATTTCTCTAACTTCTGGATTTCACCTAGAACGGAGAATAGTTTCTTTTTGACCAAGATATCACTCGAAAAGGATAATAAACTTCACCCGACTTCTGGATTTCGCCAAGAACGGTAACAATTTCTTCTTTAATCAAGATATCACTCGGAAAGGATAATAAACTTCACCCAACTTCTGGATTTCTCAAAGAACGGTAACAATTTCTTTTGTAATCAAGATATCACTTGAAAAAGATAACAAACTTTTCTAACTTCTGGATTTCGCCTAATAAGGAGAATGGTTATTTCTTTGACTAAGATATCACTCAAAAAGGATAATAAACTTCACCGGACTTCTGGATTTCGCCAAGAACGGTAACAATTTCTTCTTTGATAAAGATATCAATTGAAAAAGGAAACAAACTTCTCAAACTTCTGGATTTCACCTAGAACGGAGAATATTTTTTTTCTTTGGCCAAGATAACCCTCAGAAAGGATAATAAACTTCATCCGACTTTTGTATTTCGCCAAGAATGATAACAATTTCTTATTTAATAAAGATATTACTTGAAAAAGGTAACAAACTTCTCTAACTTCTAGACTTCACCTAGAACGGAGAATAATTTCTTCTTTGACCAAGATATCACTCAGAAAGGATAATAAACTTCACCCGAATTATGGATATCACAAAGAACGGTAATAATTTCTTCTTTAATCAAGATATCATTTGAAAAAGGTAACACACTTCTCTAACTACTAGGTTTCACCTACAACAAAGAATAGTTTCTTCTTTGCCCAAGATATCACTCGGAAAGGATAATAAACTTCACCCGACTTCTGGATTTTGCCAAGAACGGTAACAATTTCTTCTTTAATCAAGATATCACATGAAAAATGTAACATACTTCTCTAACTTATGGATTTCACCTAGAACGGAGAATAGTTTTTCTTTGACCAAGACATCACTCAGAAAGGATAATAAACTTCACCCGACTTCTGGATTTGATCTAGAACAGAGAATAGTTTCTTTTTTGAGAAATATATCACACAAAAAGGATAATAAACTTCACCCAAATTCCGGATTTTTCCAATAACGGTAACAATTTCTTCTTTAATAAAGATATCATTTGGAAAAGGTAACAAACTTCTCAAACTTTTGGATTTCACCTAGAATGAAGAATAGTTTCTTCTTTAACCAAGATATCACTCGGAAAGGATAATAAACTTCACCTGACTACTGGATTTCGCCAAGAACAACAACAATTTCTTCATTAATCAAGATATCACCTGAAAATGGTAAAAATGTTCTCTAACTTCTGGATTTCACCTAGAACGGAGAATAGTTTCTTCTTTGACCAAGATATCACTCGAAAAGGATAATAAACTTCACCCGACTTCTGGATTTCACCAAGAACGGTAACAATTTCTTCTTTAATCAAGATATCACTCGAAAAGGATAATTAACTTCACCCGACTTCTGGATTTCTCCATGAACGATAACAATTTCTTCTGTAATCAAGATATCACTTGAAAAAGATAACAAACATCTCTAACTTCTGGATGTCGCCTTGAACGGAGAATGTTTTCTTCTTTGACTAAGATATCACTCGGAAAGGATAATAAACTTCACCCGACTTCTGGATTTCGCCAAGAACGGTAACAATTTCTTCTTTGATAAAGATATCACTTGAAAAAGGAAACAAACTTCTCTAACTTCTGGATTTCACCTAGAACGGAGAATAGTTTTTTTCTTTGACCAAGATAACCCTCGGAAAGGATAATAAACTTCACCCAACTTCTGTATTTCGCCAAGAATGATAAGAATTTGTTATTTATTAAATATATTACTTGAAAAAGGTAACAAACTTCTCTAACTTCTAGACTTCAACTAGAACTGAGAATAGTTTCTTCTTTGACCAAGATATCACTCAGAAAGGATAATAAACTTCACCCGAATTATGGATATCACAAAGAACGGTAATAATTTCTTCTTTAATCAAGATATCATTTGAAAAAGGTAACAAACTTCTCTAACTACTAGGTTTCACCTACAACAAAGAATAGTTTCTTCTTTGCCCATGATATCACTCGGAAAGGATAATAAACTTCACCCGACTTCTGGATTTTGCCAAGAACGGTAACAATTTCTTCTTTAATCAAGATATCACATGAAAAAGGTAACATACTTCTCTAACTTCTGGATTTCACCTAGAACGGAGAATAGTTTTTCTTTGAACAAGACATCACTCAGAAAGGATAATAAACTTCACCCGACTTCTGGATTTGATCTAGAACAGAGAATAGTTTCTTTTTTGACAAATATATCACTCAGAAAGGATAATAAACTTCACCCAAATTCCGGATTTTGCCAATAACGGTAACAATTTCTTCTTTAATAAAGATATCATTTGGAAAAGGTAACAAACTTCTCAAACTTTTGGGTTTCACCTAGAATGAAGAATAGTTTCTTCTTTGACCAAGATATCACTCGGAAAGGATAATAAACTTCACCTTACTACTGGATTTCGCCAAGAACAACAACAATTTCTTCATTAATCAAGATATCACCTGAAAATGGTAAAAATGTTCTCTAACTTCTGGATTTCACCTAGAACGGAGAATAGTTTCTTCTTTGACCAAGATATCACTCGAAAAGGATAATAAACTTCACCCGACTTCTGGATTTCACCAAGAACGGTAACAATTTCTTCTTTAATCAAGATATCACTCGGAAAGGATAATTAACTTCACCCGACTTCTGGATTTCTCCAAGAACGATAACAATTTCTTCTGTAATCAAGATATCACTTGAAAAAGATAACAAACTTCTCTAACTTCTGGATGTCGCCTTAAACGGAGAACGGTTTCTTCTTTGACTAAGATATCACTCGGAAAGGATAATAAACTTCACCCGACTTCTGGATTTCGCCAAGAACGGTAACAATTTCTTCTTTGATAAATATATCACTTGAAAAAGGAAACAAACTTCTCTAACTTCTGGATTTCACCTAGAACGGAGAATAGTTTCTTTCTTTGACCAAGATAACCCTCGGAAAGGATAATAAACTTCACCCAACTTCTGTATTTCGCCAAGAATGATAAGAATTTGTTATTTAATAAATATATTACTTGAAAAAGGTAACAAACTTCTCTAACTTCTAGACTTCAACTAGAACTGAGAATAGTTTCTTCTTTGACCAAGATATCACTCAGAAAGGATAATAAACTTCACCCGAATTATGGATATCACAAAGAACGGTAATAATTTCTTCTTTAATCAAGATATCATTTGAAAAAGGTAACAAACTTCTCTAACTACTAGGTTTCACCTACAACAAAGAATAGTTTCTTCTTTGCCCAAGATATCACTTGGAAAGGATAATAAACTTCACCCGACTTCTGGATTTTGCCAAGAACGGTAACAATTTCTTCTTTAATCAAGATATCACATGAAAAAGGTAACATACTTCTCTAACTTCTGGATTTAACCTAGAATGGAGAATAAATTTTCTTTGACCAAGACATCACTCAGAAAGGATAATAAACTTCACCCGACTTCTGGATTTGATCTAGAATAGAGAATAGTTTCTTTTTTGACAAATATATCACTCAGAAAGGATAATAAACTTCACCCAAATTCCGGATTTTGCCAATAACGGTAACAATTTCTTCTTTAATAAAGATATCATTTGGAAAAGGTAACAAACTTCTCAAACTTTTGGATTTCACCTAGAATGAAGAATAGTTTCTTCTTTGACCAAGATATCACTCGAAAAGGATAATAAACTTCACCCGACTTCTGGATTTTGCCAAGAACAACAACAATTTCTTCATTAATCAAGATATCACTCGGAAAGGATAATAAACTTCACCCAACTACTGGATTTCTCCAAGAACTGTAACAATTTCTTTTGTAATCAAGATATCACTTGAAAAAGATAACAAACTTCTCTAACTTCCGGATTTCGCCTAATACGGAGAATGGTTTCTTCTTTGACTTAGATATCACTCGGAAAGGATAATAAACTTCATCGGACATCTGGATTTCTCCAAGAACGGTAACAATTTCTTCTTTGATAAAGATATCACTTGAAAAAGGAAACAAACTTCTCAAACTTCTGGATTTCACCTAGAACGGAGAATAGTTTTTTTCTTTGACCAAGATAACCCTCGGAAAGGATAATAAACTTCACCCGACTTTTTTATTTCGCCAAGAATGATAACAATTTCTTATTTAATAAATATATTACTTGAAAAAGGTAACAAACTTCTCTAACTTCTAGACTTCACCTAGAACGGAGAATAGTTTCTTCTTTGACCAAGATATCACTTAGAAAGGATAATAAACTTCACCTGAATTATGGATATCACAAAGAACTGTAATAATTTCTTCTTTAATCAAGATATTATTTGAAAAAGGTAACAAACTTCTCTAACTACTAGATTTAGCCTAGAACGGAGAATAGTTTCTTCTTTGCCCAAGATATCACTCGGAAAGGATAATAAACTTTACCCGACTTCTAGATTTTGCCAAGAACGGTAACAATTTCTTATTTAATCAAGATATCACATGAAAAAGGTAACATACTTCTCTAACTTCTAGATTTCACCTAGAACGGAGAATTGTTTTTCTTTGACCAAGACATCACTCAGAAAGGATAATAAACTTCACCCGACTTCTGGATTTGACCTAGAACAGAGAATAGTTTCTTTTTTGACAAATATATCACTCAGAAAGGATAATAAACTTCACCCAAATTCCGGATTTCGCCAAGAACGGTAACAATTTCTTCTTTAATCAAGATATCATTTGGAAAAGGTAACAAACTTCTCAAACTTTTGGATTTCACCTAGAATGAAGAATAGTTTCTTCTTTGACCGAAATATCACTCGCAAAGGATAATAAACTTCACCTTACTACTGGATTTCGCCAAGAACAGCAACAATTTCTTCTTTAATCAAGATATCACCTGAAAATGGTAAATAATTTCTCTAACTTCTTGATTTCACCTAGAACGGAGAAGAGTTTCCTCTTTGACCAAGATATCACTCGAAAAGGATAATAAACTTCACCCGACTTCTGGATTTCGCCAAGAACGGTAACAATTTATTCTTTAATTAAGATATCACTCGGAAAGGATAATTAACTTCATCCGACTTCTGGATTTCTCCAAGAACGGTAACAATTTCTTCTGTAATCAAGATATCACTTGAAAAAGATAACAAACTTCTCTAACTTCTGGATTTCGCCTAAAACGGAGAGTGGTTTCTTCTTTGACTAAGATATCACTCAGAAAGGATAATAAACTTCACCTGACTTCTGGATTTCGCCAAGAACGGTAGAAATTTCTTCTTTGATAAAGATATCACTTGAAAAAGGAAATAAACTTCTCTAACATCTGGATTTCACCTAGAACGGAGAATAGTTTTTTTCTTTGACCAAGATAACCCTCGAAAAGGATAATAAACTTCACCAGACTTCTGTATTTCGCCAAGAATGATGAAAATTTCTTATTTAATAAAGATATTACTTGAAAAAAAGGAACAAACTTCTCTAACTTCTGGACTTCACCTAGAATTAAGAATAGTTTCTTCTTTGACCAAGATATCACTCAGAAAGGATAATAAACTTCACCCGAATTCTGGATTTCGCAAAGAACGGTAATAATTTCTTCTTTAATCAAGATATCATTTGAAAAAGGTAACAAACTTCTCTAACTACTAGATTTAACCTCGAACGAAGAATAGTTTCTTCTTGACAAATATATCACTCGGAAAGGATATTAAACTTCACCCGACTTCTGGATTTTGCCAAGAACGGTAACAATTTCTTCTTTAATCAAGATATCACATGAAAAAGGTAACATACTTCTCTAACTTCTGGATTTCACCTGGAACGGAGAATAGTTTTTCTTTGACCACGATATCACTCAGAAAGGATAATAAACTTCACCCGACTTCTGGATTTGACCTAGAACAGAGAATAGTTTCTTTTTTGACAAAGATATCACTCAGAAAGGATAATAAACTTCACCCAAATTCCGGATTTCGCCAAGAACGGTAACAATTTCTTCTTTAATCAAGATATCATTTGGAAAAGGTAACAAACTTCTCAAAATTTTGGATTTCACCTAGTATGAAGAATAGTTTCTTCTTTGAGAAAGATATCACTCGGAAAGAATAATAAACTTCACCTGACTACGGGATTTCGCCAAGAACATCAACAATTTCTTCTTTAATCCAAATATCACCTGAAAATGGTAAAAAATTTCTCTAACTTCTGGATTTCACCTAGAACGGAGAATAGTTTCTTCTTTGACCGAGATATCACTCGAAAAGGATAATAAACTTCACCCGACTTCTGGATTTCATCAAGAACGTTAACAATTTCTTCTTTAATTAAGATATCACTCGGAAAGGATAATTAACTTCACCCGACTTCTGGATTTCTCCAAGAACAGTAACAATTTCTTCTGTAATCAAGATATCACTTGAAAAAGATAACAAACTTCTCTAACTTCTGGATTTCGCCTAGAACGGAGAATGGTTTCTTCTTTGACTAAGATATCACTCGGAAAGGATAATAAACTTCACCCGACTTCTGGATTTTGCCAAGAACGGTAACAATTTCTTCTTTGATAAAGATATCACTTGAAAAAGGAAACAAACTTCTCTAACTTCTGGATTTCACCTAGAACGGAGAATAGTTTTTTTCTTTGACCAAGATAACCCTCGGAAAGGATAATAAACTTTACCCAACTTCGGTATTTCGCCAAGAATTATAAGAATTTCTTATTTAATAAAGATATTACTTGAAAAAGGTAACAAACTTCTCTAACTTCTAGACTTCACCTAGAACTGAGAATAGTTTCTTCTTTGACCAAGATATCACTCAGAAAAGATAATAAACATCACTAGAATTCTAGATATCGCAAAGAACGGTAATAATTTCTTCTTTAATCAAGATATCATTTGAAAAAGGTAACAAACTTCTCTAACTACAAGATTTCACCTAGAACGAAGAATAGTTTCTTCTTTGACAAAGATATCACTCGGAAAGGATATTAAACTTCACCCGACTTCTGGATTTTGCCAAGAACGGTAACAATTTCTTCTTTAATCAAGATATCACCTGAAAAAGGTAACATACTTCTCTAACTTCTGGATTTCACCTAGAACCGAGAATAATTTTTCTTTGACCAAGATATCACTTAGAAAGGATAATAAACTTCACTCGACTTCTGGATTTGACCTAGAACAGAGAATAGTTTCTTTTTTGACAAAGATATCACTCAGAAAGGATAATAAACTTCACCCAAATTCTGGATTTCGACAAGAACGGTAACAAAATTCTTCTTTAATCAAGATATCATTTGGAAAAGGTAACAAACTTCTCAAACTTTTGGATTTCACCTAGAATGAAGAATAGTTTCTTCTTTGACCAAGATATCACTCGGAAAGGATAATAAACTTCACCCGACTTCTGGATTTCGCCAAGAACGGTAACAATTTCTTCTTTGATAAAGATATCACTTGAAAAAGGAAACAAACTTCTCTAACTTCTGGATTTCACCTAGAACGGAGAATAGTTTTTTTCTTTGACCAAGATAACCCTCGGAAAGGATAATAAACTTCACCCAACTTCTGTATTTCGCCAAGAATGATAAGAATTTGTTATTTATTAAATATATTACTTGAAAAAGGTAACAAACTTCTCTAACTTCTAGACTTCAACTAGAACTGAGAATAGTTTCTTCTTTGACCAAGATATCACTCATAAAGGATAATAAACTTCACCCGAATTATGGATATCACAAAGAACGGTAATAATTTCTTCTTTAATCAAGATATCATTTGAAAAAGGTAACAAACTTCTCTAACTACTAGGTTTCACCTACAACAAAGAATAGTTTCTTCTTTGCCCATGATATCACTCGGAAAGGATAATAAACTTCACCCGACTTCTGGATTTTGCCAAGAACGGTAACAATTTCTTCTTTAATCAAGATATCACATGAAAAAGGTAACATACTTCTCTAACTTCTGGATTTCACCTAGAACGGAGAATAATTTTTCTTTGAACAAGACATCACTCAGAAAGGATAATAAACTTCACCCGACTTCTGGATTTGATCTAGAACAGAGAATAGTTTCTTTTTTGACAAATATATCACTCAGAAAGGATAATAAACTTCACCCAAATTCCGGATTTTGACAATAACGGTAACAATTTCTTCTTTAATAAAGATATCATTTGGAAAAGGTAACAAACTTCTCAAACTTTTGGGTTTCACCTAGAATGAAGAATAGTTTCTTCTTTGACCAAGATATCACTCGGAAAGGATAATAAACTTCACCTGACTACTGGATTTCACCAAGAACAACAACAATTTCTTCATTAATCAAGATATCACCTGAAAATGGTAAAAATGTTCTCTAACTTCTGGATTTCACCTAGAACGGAGAATAGTTTCTTCTTTGACCAAGATATCACTCGAAAAGGATAATAAACTTCACCCGACTTCTGGATTTCACCAAGAACGGTTACAATTTCTTCTTTAATCAAGATATCACTCGGAAAGGATAATTAACTTCACCCGACTTCTGGATTTCTCCAAGAACGATAACAATTTCTTCTGTAATCAAGATATCACTTGAAAAAGATAACAAACTTCTCTAACTTCTGGATGTCGCCTTAAACGGAGAATGGTTTCTTCTTTGACTAAGATATCACTCGGAAAGGATAATAAACTTCACCCGACTTCTGGATTTCGCCAAGAACGGTATCAATTTCTTCTTTGATAAATATATCACTTGAAAAAGGAAACAAACTTCTCTAACTTCTGGATTTCACCTAGAACGGAGAATAGTTTCTTTCTTTGACCAAGATAACCCTCGGAAAGGATAATAAACTTCACCCAACTTCTGTAATTCGCCAAGAATGATAAGAATTTGTTATTTAATAAATATACTACTTGAAAAAGGTAACAAACTTCTCTAACTTCTAGACTTCAACTAGAACTGAGAATAGTTTCTTCTTTGACCAAGATATCACTCAGAAAGGATAATAAACTTCACCCGAATTATGGATATCACAAAGAACGGTAATAATTTCTTCTTTAATCAAGATATCATTTGAAAAAGGTAACAAACTTCTCTAACTACTAGGTTTCACCTACAACAAAGAATAGTTTCTTCTTTGCCCAAGATATCACTCGGAAAGGATAATAAACTTCACCCGACTTCTGGATTTTGCCAAGAACGGTAACAATTTCTTCTTTAATCAAGATATCACATGAAAAAGGTAACATACTTCTCTAACTTCTGGATTTCACCTAGAACGGAGAATAGTTTTTCTTTGACCAAGACATCACTCAGAAAGGATAATAAACTTCACCCGACTTCTGGATTTGATCTAGAACAGAGATGAGTTTCTTTTTTGACAAATATATCACTCAGAAAGGATAATAAACTTCACCCAAATTCCGGATTTTGCCAATAACGGTAACAATTTCTTCTTTAATAAAGATATCATTTGGAAAAGGTAACAAACTTCTCAAACTTTTGGATTTCACCTAGAATGAAGAATAGTTTCTTCTTTGACCAAGATATCACTCGAAAAGGATAATAAACTTCACCCGACTTCTGGATTTCGCCAAGAACAACAACAATTTCTTCATTAATCAAGATATCACTCGGAAAGGATAATAAACTTCACCCAACTACTGGATTTCTCCAAGAACTGTAACAATTTCTTTTGTAATCAAGATATCACTTGAAAAAGATAACAAACTTCTCTAACTTCCGGATTTCGCCTAATACGGAGAATGGTTTCTTCTTTGACTTAGATATCACTCGGAAAGGATAATAAACTTCATCGGACATCTGGATTTCTCCAAGAACGGTAACAATTTCTTCTTTGATAAAGATATCACTTGAAAAAGGAAACAAACTTCTCAAACTTCTGGATTTCACCTAGAACGGAGAATAGTTTTTTTCTTTGACCAAGATAACCCTCGGAAAGGATAATAAACTTCACCCGACTTTTTTATTTCGCCAAGAATGATAACAATTTCTTATTTAATAAATATATTACTTGAAAAAGGTAACAAACTTCTCTAACTTCTAGACTTCACCTAGAACGGAGAATAGTTTCTTCTTTGACCAAGATATCACTTAGAAAGGATAATAAACTTCACCTGAATTATGGATATCACAAAGAACTGTAATAATTTCTTCTTTAATCAAGATATTATTTGAAAAAGGTAACAAACTTCTCTAACTACTAGATTTAGCCTAGAACGGAGAATAGTTTCTTCTTTGCCCAAGATATCACTCGGAAAGGATAATAAACTTTACCCGACTTCTAGATTTTGCCAAGAACGGTAACAATTTCTTCTTTAATCAAGATATCACATGAAAAAGGTAACATACTTCTCTAACTTCTAGATTTCACCTAGAACGGAGAATTGTTTTTCTTTGACCAAGACATCACTCAGAAAGGATAATAAACTTCACCCGACTTCTGGATTTGACCTAGAACAGAGAATAGTTTCTTTTTTGACAAATATATCACTCAGAAAGGATAATAAACTTCACCCAAATTCCGGATTTCGCCAAGAACGGTAACAATTTCTTCTTTAATCAAGATATCATTTGGAAAAGGTAACAAACTTCTCAAACTTTTGGATTTCACCTAGAATGAAGAATAGTTTCTTCTTTGACCGAAATATCACTCGCAAAGGATAATAAACTTCACCTTACTACTGGATTTCGCCAAGAACAGCAACAATTTCTTCTTTAATCAAGATATCACCTGAAAATGGTAATAAATTTCTCTAACTTCTTGATTTCACCTAGAACGGAGAAGAGTTTCCTCTTTGACCAAGATATCACTCGAAAAGGATAATAAACTTCACCCGACTTCTGGATTTCGCCAAGAACGGTAACAATTTATTCTTTAATTAAGATATCACTCGGAAAGGATAATTAACTTCATCCGACTTCTGGATTTCTCCAAGAACGGTAACAATTTCTTCTGTAATCAAGATATCACTTGAAAAAGATAACAAACTTATCTAACTTCTGGATTTCGCCTAAAACGGAGAATGGTTTCTTCTTTGACTAAGATATCACTCAGAAAGGATAATAAACTTCACCTGACTTCTGGATTTCGCCAAGAACGGTAGAAATTTCTTATTTGATAAAGATATCACTTGAAAAAGGAAATAAACTTCTCTAACATCTGGATTTCACCTAGAACGGAGAATAGTTTTTTTCTTTGACCAAGATAACCCTCGAAAAGGATAATAAACTTCACCAGACTTCTGTATTTCGCCAAGAATGATGACAATTTCTTATTTAATAAAGATATTACTTGAAAAAGGTAACAAACTTCTCTAACTTCTGGACTTCACCTAGAATTAAGAATAGTTTCTTCTTTGACCAAGATATCACTCAGAAAGGATAATAAACTTCACCCGAATTCTGGATTTCGCAAAGAACGGTAATAATTTCTTCTTTAATCAAGATATCATTTGAAAAAGGTAACAAACTTTTCTAACTACTAGATTTAACCTCGAACGAAGAATAGTTTCTTCTTTGACAAATATATCACTCGGAAAGGATATTAAACTTCACCCGACTTCTGGATTTTGCCAAGAACGGTAACAATTTCTTCTTTAATCAAGATATCACATGAAAAAGGTAACATACTTCTCTAACTTCTGGATTTCACCTGGAACGGAGAATAGTTTTTCTTTGACCACGATATCACTCAGAAAGGATAATAAACTTCACCCGACTTCTGGATTTGACCTAGAACAGAGAATAGTTTCTTTTTTGACAAAGATATCACTCAGAAAGGATAATAAACTTCACCCAAATTCCGGATTTCGCCAAGAACGGTAACAATTTCTCCTTTAATCAAGATATCATTTGGAAAAGGTAACAAACTTCTCAAAATTTTGGATTTCACCTAGTATGAAGAATAGTTTCTTCTTTGAGAAAGATATCACTCGGAAAGAATAATAAACTTCACCTGACTACGGGATTTCGCCAAGAACATCAACAATTTCTTCTTTAATCCAAATATCACCTGAAAATGGTAAAAAATTTCTCTAACTTCTGGATTTCACCTAGAACGGAGAATAGTTTCTTCTTTGACCGAGATATCACTCGAAAAGGATAATAAACTTCACCCGACTTCTGGATTTCACCAAGAACGGTAACAATTTCTTCTTTAATCAAGATATCACTCGGAAAGGATAATTAACTTCACCCGACTTCTGGATTTCTCCAAGAACAGTAACAATTTCTTCTGTAATCAAGATATCACTTGAAAAAGATAACAAACTTCTCTAACTTCTGGATTTCGCCTAGAACGGAGAATGGTTTCTTCTTTGACTAAGATATCACTCGGAAAGGATAATAAACTTCACCCGACTTCTGGATTTTGCCAAGAACGGTAACAATTTCTTCTTTGATAAAGATATCACTTGAAAAAGGAAACAAACTTCTCTAACTTCTGGATTTCACCTAGAACGGAGAATAGTTTTTTTCTTTGACCAAGATAACCCTCGGAAAGGATAATAAACTTTACCCAACTTCGGTATTTCGCCAAGAATTATAAGAATTTGTTATTTAATAAAGATATTACTTGAAAAAGGTAACAAACTTCTCTAACTTCTAGACTTCACCTAGAACTGAGAATAGTTTCTTCTTTGACCAAGATATCACTCAGAAAAGATAATAAACATCACCCGAATTCTAGATATCGCAAAGAACGGTAATAATTTCTTCTTTAATCAAGATATCATTTGAAAAAGGTAACAAACTTCTCTAACTACAAGATTTCACCTAGAACGAAGAATAGTTTCTTCTTTGACCAAGATATCACTTAGAAAGGATAATAAACTTCACTCGACTTCTGGATTTGACCTAGAACAGAGAATAGTTTCTTTTTTGACAAAGATATCACTCAGAAAGGATAATAAACTTCACCCAAATTCTGGATTTCGACAAGAACGGTAACAAAATTCTTCTTTAATCAAGATATCATTTGGAAAAGGTAACAAACTTCTCAAACTTTTGGATTTCACCTAGAATGAAGAATAGTTTCTTCTTTGACCAAGATATCACTCGGAAAGGATAATAAACTTCACCTGACTACTGGATTTCACCAAGAACGGTAACAATTTCTTCTTTAATCAAGATATCACCTGAGAAAGGTAAAAAACTTCTCAAACTTATGGATTTCACCTAGAACGAATAATATTTTATTCTTTGACCAAGATATCACTCGAAAAGGATAATAAACTTCACCCGACTTCTGGATTTCGCCAAGAACGGTAACAATTTCTTCTTTAATCAAGATATCACTCGGAAAGGATAATAAACTTCACCCAACTTCTGGATTTCTCCAAAAAGGGTAACAATTTATTCTGTAATCAAGATATCACTTGAAAAAGATAACAAACTTCTCTATCTTCTGGATTTCGCCTAATACGGAGAATGGTTTCTTCTTTGACTTAAATATCACTCGAAAAGGATAATAAACTTCACCGGAATTCTGGATTTCGCCAAGAACGGTAACAATTTCTTCTTTGATAAAGATATCACTTGAAAAAGGAAACAAACTTCTCAAACTTCTGGATTTCACCTAAAACGGAGAATAGTTTTTTTCTTTGACCAAGATAACCCTCGGAAAGGATAATAAACTTCACCCGACTTTTTTATTTCGCCAAGAATGATAAGAATTTCTTATTTAATAAAGATATTACTTGAAAAAGGTAACAAACTTCTCTAACTTCTAGACTTCACCTAGAATTTAGAATAGTTTCTACTTTGACCAAGATATCACTCAGAATGGATAATAAACTTCACCCGAATTCTGGATTTCGCAAAGAACGGTAATAATTTCTTCTTTAATCAAGATATCATTTGAAAAAGGTAACAAACTTCTCTAACTACTAGATTTCACCTAGAACGAAGAATAGTTTCTTCTTTGACAAAGATATCACTCGGAAAGGATAATAAACTTCACCAGACTTCTGGATTTTTCCAAGAACGGTAACAATTTCTTCTTTAATCAAGATATCACATGAAAAAGGTAACATACTTCTCTAACTTCTGGATTTCACCTAGAAAGGAGAATAGTTTTTCTTTGACCAAGATATCACTCAGAGGGGATAATAAACTACACCCGACTTCTGGATTTGACCTAGAACAGTGAATAGTTCATTTTTTGACAAAGATATCACTCAGAAAGGATAATAAACTTCACCCAAATTTCGGATTTCGCCAAGAACGGTAACAATTTCTTCTTTAATCAAGATATCATTTGGAAAAGGTAACAAACTTCTCAAACTTTTGGATTTCACCTAGAATGAAGAATAGTTTCTTCTTTGAGCAAGATATCACTCGGAAAGAATAATAAACTTCACCTGACTACTGGATTTCGCCAAGAACAACAACAATTTCTTCTTTAATCCAGATATCACCTGAAAATGGTAAAAAATTTCTCTAACTTCTGGATTTCACCTAGAACGGAGAATAGTTTCTTCTTTGACCAAGATATCACTCGAAAAGGATAATAAACTTCACCCGACTTCTGGATTTCACCAAGAACGGTAACAATTTCTTCTTTAATCAAGATATCACTCGGAAAGGATAATTAACTTCACCCGACTTCTGGATTTCTTTAAGAACGGTAACAATTTCTTCTGTAATCAAGATATCACTTGAAAAAGATAACAAACTTCTCTAACTTCTGGTATTCGCCTAGAACGGAGAATGGTTTCTTCTTTGACTAAGATATCACTCGGAAAGGATAATAAACTTCACCCGACTTCTAGATTTCGCCAAGAACGGTAACAAATTCTTCTTTGATAAAGATATCAATTGAAAAAGGAAACAAACTTCTCTAACTTCTGGATTTCACCTAGAACGGAGAATAGTTTTTTTCTTTGACCAAGATAACCCTCGGAAAGGATAATAAACTTCACCCAGCTTTTGTATTTCGCCAAGAATGATAAGAATTTCTTATTTAATAAAGATATTACTTGAAAAAGGTAACAAACTTCTCTAACTTCTAGACTTCACACTGAACTGAGAATAGTTTCTTCTTTGACCAAGATATCACTCAGAAAGGATAATAAACTTCACCCGAATTCTGGATTTCGCAAAGAACAGTAATAATTTCTTATTTAATCAAGATATAATTTGAAAAAGGTAACAAACTTCTCTAACTACAAGATTTCACCTAGAACGAAGAATAGTTTCTTCTTTGACAAAGATATCACTCGGAAAGGATATTAAACTTCACCCGACTTCTGGATTTTGCCAAGAACGGTAACAATTTCTTCTTTAATCAAGATATCACCTGAAAAAGGTAACATACTTCTCTAACTTCAGGATTTAACCTAGAACCGAGAATAATTTTTCTTTGACCAAGATATCACTTAGAAAGGATAATAAACTTCACTCGACTTCTGGATTTGACCTAGAACAGAGAATAGTTTCTTTTTTGACAAAGATATCACTCAGAAAGGATAATAAACTTCACCCAAATTCTGGATTTCGACAAGAACGGTAACAAAATTCTTCTTTAATCAAGATATCATTTGGAAAAGGTAACAAACTTCTCAAACTTTTGGATTTAACCTAGAATGAAGAATAGTTTCTTCTTTGACCAAGATATCACTCGGAAAGGATAATAAACTTCACCTGACTACTGGATTTCACCAAGAACGGTAACAATTTCTTCTTTAATCAAGATATCACCTGAGAAAGGTAAAAAACTTCTCAAACTTATGGATTTCACCTAGAACGAATAATATTTTATTCTTTGACCAAGATATCACTCGAAAAGGATAATAAACTTCACCCGACTTCTGGATTTCGCCAAGAACGGTAACAATTTCTTCTTTAATCAAGATATCACTCGGAAAGGATAATAAACTTCACCCAACTTCTGGATTTCTCCAAAAAGGGTAACAATTTATTCTGTAATCAAGATATCACTTGAAAAAGATAACAAACTTCTCTATCTTCTGGATTTCGCCTAATACGGAGAATGGTTTCTTCTTTGACTTAAATATCACTCGGAAAGGATAATAAACTTCACCGGAATTCTGGATTTCGCCAAGAACGGTAACAATTTCTTCTTTGATAAAGATATCACTTGAAAAAGGAAACAAACTTCTCAAACTTCTGGATTTCACCTAAAACGGAGAATAGTTTTTTTCTTTGACCAAGATAACCCTCGGAAAGGATAATAAACTTCACCCGACTTTTTTATTTCGCCAAGAATGATAAGAATTTCTTATTTAATAAAGATATTACTTGAAAAAGGTAACAAACTTCTCTAACTTCTAGACTTCACCTAGAATTTAGAATAGTTTCTACTTTGACCAAGATATCACTCAGAATGGATAATAAACTTCACCCGAATTCTGGATTTCGCAAAGAACGGTAATAATTTCTTCTTTAATCAAGATATCATTTGAAAAAGGTAACAAACTTCTCTAACTACTAGATTTCACCTAGAACGAAGAATAGTTTCTTCTTTGACAAAGATATCACTCGGAAAGGATAATAAACTTCACCAGACTTCTGGATTTTTCCAAGAACGGTAACAATTTCTTCTTTAATCAAGATATCACATGAAAAAGGTAACATACTTCTCTAACTTCTGGATTTCACCTAGAAAGGAGAATAGTTTTTCTTTGACCAAGATATCACTCAGAGGGGATAATAAACTACACCCGACTTCTGGATTTGACCTAGAACAGTGAATAGTTCATTTTTGGACAAAGATATCACTCAGAAAGGATAATAAACTTCACCCAAATTTCGGATTTCGCCAAGAACGGTAACAATTTCTTCTTTAATCAAGATATCATTTGGAAAAGGTAACAAACTTCTCAAACTTTTGGATTTCACCTAGAATGAAGAATAGTTTCTTCTTTGAGCAAGATATCACTCGGAAAGAATAATAAACTTCACCTGACTACTGGATTTCGCCAAGAACAACAACAATTTCTTCTTTAATCCAGATATCACCTGAAAATGGTAAAAAATTTCTCTAACTTCTGGATTTCACCTAGAACGGAGAATAGTTTCTTCTTTGACCAAGATATCACTGGAAAAGGATAATAAACTTCACCCGACTTCTGGATTTCACCAAGAACGGTAACAATTTCTTCTTTAATCAAGATATCACTCGGAAAGGATAATTAACTTCACCCGACTTCTGGATTTCTTTAAGAACGGTAACAATTTCTTCTGTAATCAAGATATCACTTGAAAAAGATAACAAACTTCTCTAACTTCTGGTATTCGCCTAGAACGGAGAATGGTTTCTTCTTTGACTAAGATATCACTCGGAAAGGATAATAAACTTCACTCGACTTCTAGATTTCGCCAAGAACGGTAACAAATTCTTCTTTGATAAAGATATCAATTGAAAAAGGAAACAAACTTCTCTAACTTCTGGATTTCACCTAGAACGGAGAATAGTTTTTTTCTTTGACCAAGATAACCCTCGGAAAGGATAATAAACTTCACCCAGCTTTTGTATTTCGCCAAGAATGATAAGAATTTCTTATTTAATAAAGATATTACTTGAAAAAGGTAACAAACTTCTCTAACTTCTAGACTTCACACTGAACTGAGAATAGTTTCTTCTTTGACCAAGATATCACTCAGAAAGGATAATAAACTTCACCCGAATTCTGGATTTCGCAAAGAACAGTAATAATTTCTTATTTGATCAAGATATAATTTGAAAAAGGTAACAAACTTCTCTAACTACAAGATTTCACCTAGAACGAAGAATAGTTTCTTCTTTGACAAAGATATCACTCGGAAAGGATATTAAACTTCACCCGACTTCTGGATTTTGCCAAGAACGGTAACAATTTCTTCTTTAATCAAGATATCACCTGAAAAAGGTAACATACTTCTCTAACTTCAGGATTTAACCTAGAACCGAGAATAATTTTTCTTTGACCAAGATATCACTTAGAAAGGATAATAAACTTCACTCGACTTCTGGATTTGACCTAGAACAGAGAATAGTTTCTTTTTTGACAAAGATATCACTCAGAAAGGATAATAAACTTCACCCAAATTCTGGATTTCGACAAGAACGGTAACAAAATTCTTCTTTAATCAAGATATCATTTGGAAAAGGTAACAAACTTCTCAAACTTTTGGATTTAACCTAGAATGAAGAATAGTTTCTTCTTTGACCAAGATATCACTCGGAAAGGATAATAAACTTCACCTGACTACTGGATTTCACCAAGAACGGTAACAATTTCTTCTTTAATCAAGATATCACCTGAGAAAGGTAAAAAACTTCTCAAACTTATGGATTTCACCTAGAACGAATAATATTTTATTCTTTGACCAAGATATCACTCGAAAAGGATAATAAACTTCACCCGACTTCTGGATTTCGCCAAGAACGGTAACAATTTCTTCTTTAATCAAGATATCACTCGGAAAGGATAATAAACTTCACCCAACTTCTGGATTTCTCCAAAAAGGGTAACAATTTATTCTGTAATCAAGATATCACTTGAAAAAGATAACAAACTTCTCTATCTTCTGGATTTCGCCTAATACGGAGAATGGTTTCTTCTTTGACTTAAATATCACTCGGAAAGGATAATAAACTTCACCGGAATTCTGGATTTCGCCAAGAACGGTAACAATTTCTTCTTTGATAAAGATATCACTTGAAAAAGGAAACAAACTTCTCAAACTTCTGGATTTCACCTAAAACGGAGAATAGTTTTTTTCTTTGACCAAGATAACCCTCGGAAAGGATAATAAACTTCACCCGACTTTTTTATTTCGCCAAGAATGATAAGAATTTCTTATTTAATAAAGATATTACTTGAAAAAGGTAACAAACTTCTCTAACTTCTAGACTTCACCTAGAATTTAGAATAGTTTCTACTTTGACCAAGATATCACTCAGAATGGATAATAAACTTCACCCGAATTCTGGATTTCGCAAAGAACGGTAATAATTTCTTCTTTAATCAAGATATCATTTGAAAAAGGTAACAAACTTCTCTAACTACTAGATTTCACCTAGAACGAAGAATAGTTTCTTCTTTGACAAAGATATCACTCGGAAAGGATAATAAACTTCACCAGACTTCTGGATTTTTCCAAGAACGGTAACAATTTCTTCTTTAATCAAGATATCACATGAAAAAGGTAACATACTTCTCTAACTTCTGGATTTCACCTAGAAAGGAGAATAGTTTTTCTTTGACCAAGATATCACTCAGAGGGGATAATAAACTACACCCGACTTCTGGATTTGACCTAGAACAGTGAATAGTTCATTTTTTGACAAAGATATCACTCAGAGAGGATAATAAACTTCACCCAAATTTCGGATTTCGCCAAGAACGGTAACAATTTCTTCTTTAATCAAGATATCATTTGGAAAAGGTAACAAACTTCTCAAACTTTTGGATTTCACCTAGAATGAAGAATAGTTTCTTCTTTGAGCAAGATATCACTCGGAAAGAATAATAAACTTCACCTGACTACTGGATTTCGCCAAGAACAACAACAATTTCTTCTTTAATCCAGATATCACCTGAAAATGGTAAAAAATTTCTCTAACTTCTGGATTTCACCTAGAACGGAGAATAGTTTCTTCTTTGACCAAGATATCACTCGAAAAGGATAATAAACTTCACCCGACTTCTGGATTTCACCAAGAACGGTAACAATTTCTTCTTTAATCAAGATATCACTCGGAAAGGATAATTAACTTCACCCGACTTCTGGATTTCTTTAAGAACGGTAACAATTTCTTCTGTAATCAAGATATCACTTGAAAAAGATAACAAACTTCTCTAACTTCTGGTATTCGCCTAGAACGGAGAATGGTTTCTTCTTTGACTAAGATATCACTCGGAAAGGATAATAAACTTCACCCGACTTCTAGATTTCGCCAAGAACGGTAACAAATTCTTCTTTGATAAAGATATCAATTGAAAAAGGAAACAAACTTCTCTAACTTCTGGATTTCACCTAGAACGGAGAATAGTTTTTTTCTTTGACCAAGATAACCCTCGGAAAGGATAATAAACTTCACCCAGCTTTTGTATTTCGCCAAGAATGATAAGAATTTCTTATTTAATAAAGATATTACTTGAAAAAGGTAACAAACTTCTCTAACTTCTAGACTTCACACTGAACTGAGAATAGTTTCTTCTTTGACCAAGATATCACTCAGAAAGGATAATAAACTTCACCCGAATTCTGGATTTCGCAAAGAACAGTAATAATTTCTTATTTAATCAAGATATAATTTGAAAAAGGTAACAAACTTCTCTAACTACAAGATTTCACCTAGAACGAAGAATAGTTTCTTCTTTGACAAAGATATCACTCGGAAAGGATATTAAACTTCACCCGACTTCTGGATTTTGCCAAGAACGGTAACAATTTCTTCTTTAATCAAGATATCACCTGAAAAAGGTAACATACTTCTCTAACTTCAGGATTTAACCTAGAACCGAGAATAATTTTTCTTTGACCAAGATATCACTTAGAAAGGATAATAAACTTCACTCGACTTCTGGATTTGACCTAGAACAGAGAATAGTTTCTTTTTTGACAAAGATATCACTCAGAAAGGATAATAAACTTCACCCAAATTCTGGATTTCGACAAGAACGGTAACAAAATTCTTCTTTAATCAAGATATCATTTGGAAAAGGTAACAAACTTCTCAAACTTTTGGATTTAACCTAGAATGAAGAATAGTTTCTTCTTTGACCAAGATATCACTCGGAAAGGATAATAAACTTCACCTGACTACTGGATTTCACCAAGAACGGTAACAATTTCTTCTTTAATCAAGATATCACCTGAGAAAGGTAAAAAACTTCTCAAACTTATGGATTTCACCTAGAACGAATAATATTTTATTCTTTGACCAAGATATCACTCGAAAAGGATAATAAACTTCACCCGACTTCTGGATTTCGCCAAGAACGGTAACAATTTCTTCTTTAATCAAGATATCACTCGGAAAGGATAATAAACTTCACCCAACTTCTGGATTTCTCCAAAAAGGGTAACAATTTATTCTGTAATCAAGATATCACTTGAAAAAGATAACAAACTTCTCTATCTTCTGGATTTCGCCTAATACGGAGAATGGTTTCTTCTTTGACTTAAATATCACTCGGAAAGGATAATAAACTTCACCGGAATTCTGGATTTCGCCAAGAACGGTAACAATTTCTTCTTTGATAAAGATATCACTTGAAAAAGGAAACAAACTTCTCAAACTTCTGGATTTCACCTAAAACGGAGAATAGTTTTTTTCTTTGACCAAGATAACCCTCGGAAAGGATAATAAACTTCACCCGACTTTTTTATTTCGCCAAGAATGATAAGAATTTCTTATTTAATAAAGATATTACTTGAAAAAGGTAACAAACTTCTCTAACTTCTAGACTTCACCTAGAATTTAGAATAGTTTCTACTTTGACCAAGATATCACTCAGAATGGATAATAAACTTCACCCGAATTCTGGATTTCGCAAAGAACGGTAATAATTTCTTCTTTAATCAAGATATCATTTGAAAAAGGTAACAAACTTCTCTAACTACTAGATTTCACCTAGAACGAAGAATAGTTTCTTCTTTGACAAAGATATCACTCGGAAAGGATAATAAACTTCACCAGACTTCTGGATTTTTCCAAGAACGGTAACAATTTCTTCTTTAATCAAGATATCACATGAAAAAGGTAACATACTTCTCTAACTTCTGGATTTCACCTAGAAAGGAGAATAGTTTTTCTTTGACCAAGATATCACTCAGAGGGGATAATAAACTACACCCGACTTCTGGATTTGACCTAGAACAGTGAATAGTTCATTTTTTGACAAAGATATCACTCAGAAAGGATAATAAACTTCACCCAAATTTCGGATTTCGCCAAGAACGGTAACAATTTCTTCTTTAATCAAGATATCATTTGGAAAAGGTAACAAACTTCTCAAACTTTTGGATTTCACCTAGAATGAAGAATAGTTTCTTCTTTGAGCAAGATATCACTCGGAAAGAATAATAAACTTCACCTGACTACTGGATTTCGCCAAGAACAACAACAATTTCTTCTTTAATCCAGATATCACCTGAAAATGGTAAAAAATTTCTCTAACTTCTGGATTTCACCTAGAACGGAGAATAGTTTCTTCTTTGACCAAGATATCACTGGAAAAGGATAATAAACTTCACCCGACTTCTGGATTTCACCAAGAACGGTAACAATTTCTTCTTTAATCAAGATATCACTCGGAAAGGATAATTAACTTCACCCGACTTCTGGATTTCTTTAAGAACGGTAACAATTTCTTCTGTAATCAAGATATCACTTGAAAAAGATAACAAACTTCTCTAACTTCTGGTATTCGCCTAGAACGGAGAATGGTTTCTTCTTTGACTAAGATATCACTCGGAAAGGATAATAAACTTCACTCGACTTCTAGATTTCGCCAAGAACGGTAACAAATTCTTCTTTGATAAAGATATCAATTGAAAAAGGAAACAAACTTCTCTAACTTCTGGATTTCACCTAGAACGGAGAATAGTTTTTTTCTTTGACCAAGATAACCCTCGGAAAGGATAATAAACTTCACCCAGCTTTTGTATTTCGCCAAGAATGATAAGAATTTCTTATTTAATAAAGATATTACTTGAAAAAGGTAACAAACTTCTCTAACTTCTAGACTTCACACTGAACTGAGAATAGTTTCTTCTTTGACCAAGATATCACTCAGAAAGGATAATAAACTTCACCCGAATTCTGGATTTCGCAAAGAACAGTAATAATTTCTTATTTGATCAAGATATAATTTGAAAAAGGTAACAAACTTCTCTAACTACAAGATTTCACCTAGAACGAAGAATAGTTTCTTCTTTGACAAAGATATCACTCGGAAAGGATATTAAACTTCACCCGACTTCTGGATTTTGCCAAGAACGGTAACAATTTCTTCTTTAATCAAGATATCACCTGAAAAAGGTAACATACTTCTCTAACTTCAGGATTTAACCTAGAACCGAGAATAATTTTTCTTTGACCAAGATATCACTTAGAAAGGATAATAAACTTCACTCGACTTCTGGATTTGACCTAGAACAGAGAATAGTTTCTTTTTTGACAAAGATATCACTCAGAAAGGATAATAAACTTCACCCAAATTCTGGATTTCGACAAGAACGGTAACAAAATTCTTCTTTAATCAAGATATCATTTGGAAAAGGTAACAAACTTCTCAAACTTTTGGATTTAACCTAGAATGAAGAATAGTTTCTTCTTTGACCAAGATATCACTCGGAAAGGATAATAAACTTCACCTGACTACTGGATTTCACCAAGAACGGTAACAATTTCTTCTTTAATCAAGATATCACCTGAGAAAGGTAAAAAACTTCTCAAACTTATGGATTTCACCTAGAACGAATAATATTTTATTCTTTGACCAAGATATCACTCGAAAAGGATAATAAACTTCACCCGACTTCTGGATTTCGCCAAGAACGGTAACAATTTCTTCTTTAATCAAGATATCACTCGGAAAGGATAATAAACTTCACCCAACTTCTGGATTTCTCCAAAAAGGGTAACAATTTATTCTGTAATCAAGATATCACTTGAAAAAGATAACAAACTTCTCTATCTTCTGGATTTCGCCTAATACGGAGAATGGTTTCTTCTTTGACTTAAATATCACTCGGAAAGGATAATAAACTTCACCGGAATTCTGGATTTCGCCAAGAACGGTAACAATTTCTTCTTTGATAAAGATATCACTTGAAAAAGGAAACAAACTTCTCAAACTTCTGGATTTCACCTAAAACGGAGAATAGTTTTTTTCTTTGACCAAGATAACCCTCGGAAAGGATAATAAACTTCACCCGACTTTTTTATTTCGCCAAGAATGATAAGAATTTCTTATTTAATAAAGATATTACTTGAAAAAGGTAACAAACTTCTCTAACTTCTAGACTTCACCTAGAATTTAGAATAGTTTCTACTTTGACCAAGATATCACTCAGAATGGATAATAAACTTCACCCGAATTCTGGATTTCGCAAAGAACGGTAATAATTTCTTCTTTAATCAAGATATCATTTGAAAAAGGTAACAAACTTCTCTAACTACTAGATTTCACCTAGAACGAAGAATAGTTTCTTCTTTGACAAAGATATCACTCGGAAAGGATAATAAACTTCACCAGACTTCTGGATTTTTCCAAGAACGGTAACAATTTCTTCTTTAATCAAGATATCACATGAAAAAGGTAACATACTTCTCTAACTTCTGGATTTCACCTAGAAAGGAGAATAGTTTTTCTTTGACCAAGATATCACTCAGAGGGGATAATAAACTACACCCGACTTCTGGATTTGACCTAGAACAGTGAATAGTTCATTTTTTGACAAAGATATCACTCAGAGAGGATAATAAACTTCACCCAAATTTCGGATTTCGCCAAGAACGGTAACAATTTCTTCTTTAATCAAGATATCATTTGGAAAAGGTAACAAACTTCTCAAACTTTTGGATTTCACCTAGAATGAAGAATAGTTTCTTCTTTGAGCAAGATATCACTCGGAAAGAATAATAAACTTCACCTGACTACTGGATTTCGCCAAGAACAACAACAATTTCTTCTTTAATCCAGATATCACCTGAAAATGGTAAAAAATTTCTCTAACTTCTGGATTTCACCTAGAACGGAGAATAGTTTCTTCTTTGACCAAGATATCACTCGAAAAGGATAATAAACTTCACCCGACTTCTGGATTTCACCAAGAACGGTAACAATTTCTTCTTTAATCAAGATATCACTCGGAAAGGATAATTAACTTCACCCGACTTCTGGATTTCTTTAAGAACGGTAACAATTTCTTCTGTAATCAAGATATCACTTGAAAAAGATAACAAACTTCTCTAACTTCTGGTATTCGCCTAGAACGGAGAATGGTTTCTTCTTTGACTAAGATATCACTCGGAAAGGATAATAAACTTCACCCGACTTCTAGATTTCGCCAAGAACGGTAACAAATTCTTCTTTGATAAAGATATCAATTGAAAAAGGAAACAAACTTCTCTAACTTCTGGATTTCACCTAGAACGGAGAATAGTTTTTTTCTTTGACCAAGATAACCCTCGGAAAGGATAATAAACTTCACCCAGCTTTTGTATTTCGCCAAGAATGATAAGAATTTCTTATTTAATAAAGATATTACTTGAAAAAGGTAACAAACTTCTCTAACTTCTAGACTTCACACTGAACTGAGAATAGTTTCTTCTTTGACCAAGATATCACTCAGAAAGGATAATAAACTTCACCCGAATTCTGGATTTCGCAAAGAACAGTAATAATTTCTTATTTAATCAAGATATAATTTGAAAAAGGTAACAAACTTCTCTAACTACAAGATTTCACCTAGAACGAAGAATAGTTTCTTCTTTGACAAAGATATCACTCGGAAAGGATATTAAACTTCACCCGACTTCTGGATTTTGCCAAGAACGGTAACAATTTCTTCTTTAATCAAGATATCACCTGAAAAAGGTAACATACTTCTCTAACTTCAGGATTTAACCTAGAACCGAGAATAATTTTTCTTTGACCAAGATATCACTTAGAAAGGATAATAAACTTCACTCGACTTCTGGATTTGACCTAGAACAGAGAATAGTTTCTTTTTTGACAAAGATATCACTCAGAAAGGATAATAAACTTCACCCAAATTCTGGATTTCGACAAGAACGGTAACAAAATTCTTCTTTAATCAAGATATCATTTGGAAAAGGTAACAAACTTCTCAAACTTTTGGATTTAACCTAGAATGAAGAATAGTTTCTTCTTTGACCAAGATATCACTCGGAAAGGATAATAAACTTCACCTGACTACTGGATTTCACCAAGAACGGTAACAATTTCTTCTTTAATCAAGATATCACCTGAGAAAGGTAAAAAACTTCTCAAACTTATGGATTTCACCTAGAACGAATAATATTTTATTCTTTGACCAAGATATCACTCGAAAAGGATAATAAACTTCACCCGACTTCTGGATTTCGCCAAGAACGGTAACAATTTCTTCTTTAATCAAGATATCACTCGGAAAGGATAATAAACTTCACCCAACTTCTGGATTTCTCCAAAAAGGGTAACAATTTATTCTGTAATCAAGATATCACTTGAAAAAGATAACAAACTTCTCTATCTTCTGGATTTCGCCTAATACGGAGAATGGTTTCTTCTTTGACTTAAATATCACTCGGAAAGGATAATAAACTTCACCGGAATTCTGGATTTCGCCAAGAACGGTAACAATTTCTTCTTTGATAAAGATATCACTTGAAAAAGGAAACAAACTTCTCAAACTTCTGGATTTCACCTAAAACGGAGAATAGTTTTTTTCTTTGACCAAGATAACCCTCGGAAAGGATAATAAACTTCACCCGACTTTTTTATTTCGCCAAGAATGATAACAATTTCTTATTTAATAAAGATATTACTTGAAAAAGGTAACAAACTTCTCTAACTTCTAGACTTCACCTAGAATTTAGAATAGTTTCTACTTTGACCAAGATATCACTCAGAATGGATAATAAACTTCACCCGAATTCTGGATTTCGCAAAGAACGGTAATAATTTCTTATTTAATCAAGATATCATTTGAAAAAGGTAACAAACTTCTCTAACTACTAGATTTCACCTAGAACGAAGAATAGTTTCTTCTTTGACAAAGATATCATTCGGAAAGGATAATAAACTTCACCAGACTTCTGGATTTTTCCAAGAACGGTAACAATTTCTTCTTTAATCAAGATATCACATGAAAAAGGTAACATACTTCTCTAACTTCTGGATTCCACCTAGAAAGGAGAATAGTTTTTCTTTGACCAAGATATCACTCAGAGGGGATAATAAACTACACCCGACTTCTGGATTTGACCTAGAACAGTGAATAGTTTATTTTTTGACAAAGATATCACTCAGAAAGGATAATAAACTTCACCCAAATTTCGGATTTCGCCAAGAACGGTAACAATTTCTTCTTTAATCAAGATATCATTTGGAAAAGGTAACAAACTTCTCAAACTTTTGGATTTCACCTAGAATAAAGAATAGTTTCTTCTTTGAGCAAGATATCACTCGGAAAGAATAATAAACTTCACCTGACTACTGGATTTCGCCAAGAACAGCAACAATTTCTTCTTTAATCCAGATATCACCTGAAAATGGTAAAAAATTTCTCTAACTTCTGGATTTCACCTAGAACGGAGAATAGTTTCTTCTTTGACCAAGATATCACTCGAAAAGGATAATAAACTTCACCCGACTTTTGGATTTCACCAAGAACGGTAACAATTTCTTGTTTAATCAAGATATCACTCGGAAAGGATAATTAACTTCACCCGACTTCTGGATTTCTTTAAGAACGGTAACAATTTATTCTGTAATCAAGATATCACTTGAAAAAGATAACAAACTTCTCTAACTTCTGGTATTCGCCTAGAACGGAGAATGGTTTCTTCTTTGACTAAGATATCACTCGGAAAGGATAATAAACTTCACCCGACTTCTAGATTTCGCCAAGAAAGGTAACAATTTCTTTTTTGATAAAGATATCAATTGAAAAAGGAAACAAACTTCTCTAACTTCTGGATTTCACCTAGAACGGAGAATAGTTTTTTTCTTTGACCAAGATAACCCTCGGAAAGGATAATAAACTTCACCCAGCTTTTGTATTTCGCCAAGAATGATAAGAATTTCTTATTTAATAAAGATATTACTTGAAAAAGGTAACAAACTTCTCTAACTTCTAGACTTCACACTGAACTGAGAATAGTTTCTTCTTTGACCAAGATATCACTCAGAAAGGATAATAAACTTCACCCGAATTCTGGATTTCGCAAAGAACAGTAATAATTTCTTCTTTAATCAAGATATAATTTGAAAAAGGTAACAAACTTCTCTAACTAAAAGATTTCACCTAGAACGAAGAATAGTATCTTCTTTGACAAAGATATCACTCGGAAATGATATTAAACTTCACCCGACTTCTGGATTTTGCCAAGAACGGTAACAATTTCTTCTTTAATCAAGATATCACCTGAAAAAGGTAACATACTTCTCTAACTTCTGGATTTCACCTAGAACCGAGAATAGTTTTTCTTTGACCAAGATATCACTCAGAAAGGATAATAAACTTCACCCGACTTCTGGATTTGACCTAGAACAGAGAATAGTTTCTTTTTTGACAAAGATATCACTCAGAAAGGATAATAAACTTCACCCAAATTCTGGATTTCGACAAGAACGGTAACAAAATTATTCTTTAATCAAGATATCATTTGGAAAAGGTAACAAACTTCTCAAACTTTTGGATTTCACCTAGAATGTAGAATAGTTTCTTCTTTGACCAAGATATCACTCGGAAAGGATAATAAACTTCACCTGACTACTGGATTTCACCAAGAATGGTAACAATTTCTTCTTTAATCAAGATATCACCTGAGAAAGGTAAAAAACTTCTCAAACTTCTGGATTTCACCTAGAACGAATAATATTTTCTTCTTTGACCAAGATATCACTCGAAAAGGATAATAAACTTCACCCGACTTCTGGATTTCGCCAAGAACGGTAACAATTTCTGCTTTAATCAAGATATCACTCGGAAAGGATAATAAACTTCACCCAACATCTGGATTTCTCCAAAAACGGTAACAATTTATTCTGTAATCAAGATATCACTTGAAAAAGATAACAAACTTCTCTATCTTCTGGATTTCGCCTAATACGGAGAATGGTTTCTTCTTTGACTTAGATATCACTCGGAAAGGATAATAAACTTCACCGGAATTCTGGATTTCTCCAAGAACGGTAACAATTTATTCTTTGATAAAGATATCACTTGAAAAAGGAAACAAACTTCTCAAACTTCTGGATTTCACCTAGAATGGAGAATAGTTTTTTTCTTTGACCAAGATAACCCTCGGAAAGGATAATAAACTTCACCCGACTTTTGTATTTCGCCAAGAATGATAACAATTTCTTATTTAATAAAGATATTACTTGAAAAAGGTAACAAAATTTTCTAACTTCTTGACTTCACCTAGAACAGAGAATAATTTCTTCTTTGACCAAGATATCACTCAGAAAGGATAATAAACTTCACAGGAATTATGGATATCGCAAAGAACGGTAACAATTTCTTCTTTAATCAATATATCATTTGAAAAAGGTAACAAACTTCTCTAACTACTAGATTTCACCTAGAACGAAGAATAGTTTCTTCTTTGACCATGATATCACTCGGAAAGGATAATAAACTTCACCTGAATACTGGATTTCACCAAGAACGGTAACAATTTCTTCTTTAATCAAGATATCACCTGAGAAAGGTAAAAAACTTCTCAAACTTCTGGATTTCACCTAGAACGAATAATATTTTCTTCTTTGACCAAGATATCACTCTAAAAGGATAATAAACTTCACCCGACTTCTGGATTTCGCCAAGAACGGTAACAATTTCTTCTTTAATTAAGATATCACTCGGAAAGGATAATAAACTTCACCCAACTTCTGGATTTCTCCAAAAACGGTAACAATTTATTCTGTACTCAAGATATCACTTGAAAAAGATAACAAACTTCTCTATCTTCTGGATTTCGCCTAATACGGAGAATGGTTTCTTCTTTGACTTAGATATCACTCGGAAAGGATAATAAACTTCACCGGAATTCTGGATTTCGCCAAGAACGGTAACAGTTTCTTCTTTGATAAAGATATCACTTGAAAAAGGAAACAAACTTCTCAAACTTCTGGATTTCACCTAGAAGGGAGAATAGTTTTTTTCTTTGACCAAGATAACCCTCGGAAAGGATAATAAACTTCACCTGACTTTTGTATTTCGCCAAGAATGATAACAATTTCTTATTTAATAAAGATATTACTTGAAAAAGGTAACAAACTTCTCTAACTTCTTGACTTCACCTAGAACGGAGAATAATTTCTTCTTTGACCAAGATATCACTCAGAATGAATAATAAACTTCACAGGAATTATGGATATCGCAAAGAACGGTAACAATTTCTTCTTTAATCAAGATATCATTTGAAAAAGGTAACAAACTTCTCTAACTACTAGATTTCACCTAGAACAAAGAATAGTTTCTTCTTTGACCAAGATATCACTCGGAAAGGATAATAAACTTCACCTGACTACTGGATTTCACCAAGAACGGTAACAATTTCTTCTTTAATCATGATATCACCTGAGAAAGGTAAAAAACTTCTCAAACTTCTAGATTTCACCTAGAATGAATAATATTTTCTTCTTTGACCAAGATATCACTCTAAAAGGATAATAAACTTCACCCGACTTCTGGATTTCGCCAAGAACGGTAACAATTTCTTCTTTAATCAAGATATCACTCGGAAAGGATAATAAACTTCACCCAACTTCTGGATTTCTCCAAAAACGGTAACAATTTATTCTGTAATCAAGATATCACTTGAAAAAGATAACAAACTTCTCTATCTTCTGGATTTCGCCTAATACGGAGAATGGTTTCTTCTTTGACTTAGATATCACTCGGAAAGGATAATAAACTTCACCGAAATTCTAGATTTCGCCAAGAACGGTAACAATTTCTTCTTTGATAAAGATATCACTTGAAAAAGGAAACGAACTTCTCAAATTTCTGGATTTCACCTAGAACGGAGAATAGTTTTTTTCTTTGACCAAGATAACCCTCGGAAAGGATAATAAACTTCACCTGACTTTTGTATTTCGCCAAGAATGATAACAATTTCTTATTTAATAAAGATATTACTTGAAAAAGGTAACAAACTTCTCTAACTTCTTGACTTCACCTAGAACGGAGAATAATTTTTTCTTTGATCAAGATATCACTCAGAAAGGATAATAAACTTCACAGGAATTATGGATATCGCAAAGAACGGTAACAATTTCTTCTTTAATCAAGATATCATTTGAAAAAGGTAACAAACTTCTCTAACTACTATATTTTACCTAGAACGAAGAATAGTTTCTTCTTTGACCAAGATATCACTCGGAAAGGATAATAAACTTCACCTGACTACTGGATTTCACCAAGAACGGTAACAATTTCTTCTTTAATCAAGATATCACTTGAGAAAGGTAAAACACTTCTCAAACTTCTGGATTTCACCTAGAACGAATAATATTTTCTTCTTTGACCAAGATATCACTCTAAAAGGATAATAAACTTCACCCGACTTCTAGATTTCGCCAAGAACGATAACAATTTCTTCTTTAATCAAGATATCACTCGGAAAGGATAATAAACTTCACCCAACTTCTGGATTTCTCCAAAAACGGTAACAATTTATTCTGTAATCAAGATATCACTTGAAAAAGATAACAAACTTCTCTATCTTCTGGATTTCGCCTAATACGGAGAATGGTTTCTTCTTTGACTTAGATATCACTCGGAAAGGATAATAAACTTCACCGGAATTCTGGATTTCGCCAAGAACGGTAACAATTTCTTCTTTGATAAAGATATCACTTGAAAAAGGAAACAAACTTCTCAAACTTCTGGATTTCACCTAGAACGGAGAATAGTTTTTTTCTTTGACCAAGATAACCCTCGGAAAGGATAATAAACTTCACCTGACTTTTGTATTTCGCCAAGAATGATAACAATTTCTTATTTAATAAAGATATTACTTGAAAAAGGTAACAAAGTTCTCTAACTTCTTGACTTCACCTAGAACGGAGAATAATTTCTTCTTTGACCAAGATATCACTCAGAAAGGATAATAAACTTCACAGGAATTATGGATATCGCAAAGAACGGTAACAATTTCTTCTTTAATCAAGATATCATTTGAAAAAGGTAACAAACTTCTCTAACTACTAGATTTCACCTAGAACGAAGAATAGTTTCTTCTTTGACCAAGATATCACTCGGAAAGGATAATAAACTTCACCAGACTTCTGGATTTTTCCAAGAACGGTAACAATTTCTTCTTTAATCAAGATATCACAAGAAAAAGGTAACATACTTCTCTAACTTCTGGATTTCACCTGGAACGGAGAATAGTTTTTCTTTGACCAAGATATCACTAAGAAAGGATAATAAACTTCTCCCAACTTCTGGATTTGACCTAAAACAGAGAATAGTTTCTTTTTTGACAAAGATATCACTCAGAAAGGATAATAAACATCACCCAAATTCCGGATTTCGCCAAGAACGGTAACAATTTCTTCTTTAATCAAGATATCATTTGGAAAAGGTAACAAACTTCTCAAACTTTTGGATGTCACCTAGAATGAAGAATAGTTTTTTCTTTGAGCAAGATATCACTCGGAAAGAATAATAAACTTCACCTGACTACTGGATTTCTCCAAGAACAGCAACAATTTGTTCTTTAATCCAGATATCACCTGAAAATGGTAAAAAATTTCTCTAACTTCTAGATTTCACCTAGAACGGAGAATAGTTTCTTCTTTGACCCAGATATCACTCGGAAAGGATAATAAACTTCACCCGACTTTTGGATTTCACCAAGAACGGTAACAATTTCTTCTTTAATCAAGATATCACTCGGAAAGGATAATTAACTTCACCCGACTTCTGGATTTCTCAAAGAACGGTAACGATTTCTTCTATAATCAAGATATCACTTGAAAAAGATAACAAACTTCTCTAACTTCTGGATTTCGCCTAGAACGGAGAATGGTTTCTTCTTTGACTAAGATATCACTCGGAAAGGATAATAAACTTCACCCGGCTTCTGGATTTCGCCAAGAACGGTAACAATTTCTTCTTTGATAAAGATATCACTTGAAAAAGGAATTAAACTTCTCTAACTTCTGGATTTCACCTAGAACGGAGAATAGTTTTTTTCTTTGACCAAGATAACCCTCGGAAAGGATAATAAACTTCACCCAACTTCTGTATTTCGCCATGAATGATAAGAATTTCTTATTTAATAAAGATATTACTTGAAAAAGGTAACAAACTTCTCTAACTTCTAGACTTCACCTAGAACTGAGAATAGTTTCATCTTTGACCAAGATATCACTCAGAAAGGATAATAAACTTCACCCGAATTCCGGATTTCGCAAAGAACGGTAACAATTTCTTCTTTAATCAAGATATCATTTGAAAAAGGTAACCAGCTTCTCTAACTACTAGATTTCACCTAGAACGAAGAATAGTTTCTTCTTTGACCAAGATATCACTAGGAAAGGATAATAAACTTCACCCGACTTCTGGATTTTGCCAAGAACGGTAACAATTTCTTCTTTAATCAAGATATCACCTGAAAAAGGTAACACACTTCTCTAACTTCTGGATTTCACCTAGAACCGAGAATAGTTTTTCTTCGACCAAGATATCACTCAGAAAGGATAATAAACTTCACCCGACTTCTGGATTTGACAAAGATATCACTAAGAAAGGATAATAAACTTCACCCAAATTCTGGATTTCGACAAGAAGGGTAACAAAATTCTTCTTTAATCAAGATATCATTTGGAAAAGGTAACAAACTTCTCAAACTTTTGGATTTCACCTAGAATGAAGAATAGTTTCTTCTTTGACCAAGATATCACTCGGAAAGGATAATAAATTTCACCTGACTACTGGATTTCACCAAGAACGGTAACAATTTCTTCTTTAATCAAGATATCACCTGAGAAAGGTAAAAAACTTCTCAAACTTCTGGATTTCACCTAGAACGGAGAATAGTTTCTACATTGACCAAGTAATCACTCGAAAAGGATAATAAACTTCACCCGACTTCTGGATATCGCCAAGAACGGTAACAATTTCTTCTTTAATCAAGATATCACTCGGAAAGGATAATAAACTTCACCCAACTTCTGGATTTCTCCAAGAACGGTAACAATTTCTTTTGTAATTAAGATATCACTTGAAAAAGATAACAAACTTCTCTAACTTCTGGATTTCGCCTAATACGGAGAATGGTTTCTTCTTTGACTAAGATATCACTCGAAAAGGATAATAAACTTCACCGGACTTCTGGATTTCGCCAAGAACGATAACAATTTCTTCTTTGATAAATATATCACTTGAAAAAGGAAACAAACTTCTCAAACTTATGGATTTCACCTAGAACGGAGAATAGTTTTTTTCTTTGTCCAAGATAACCCTCAGAAAGGATAATAAACTTCACCCGACTTTTGTATTTCGCCAAGAATGATAACAATTTCTTATTTAATAAAGATATTACTTGAAAAAGGTAACAAACTTCTCTAACTTCTAGACTTCACCTAGAACGGAGAATAGTTTCTTCTTTGACCAAGATATCACTTAGAAAGGATAATAAACTTCACCCGAATTATGGATATCGCAAAGAACGGTAATAATTTCTTCTTTAATCAAGATATCATTTGAAAAAGGTAACCAGCTTCTCTAACTACTAGATTTCACCTAGAACGAAGAATAGTTTCTTCTTTGACCAAGATATAACTAGGAAAGGATAATAAACTTCACCCGACTTCTGGATTTTGCCAAGAACGGTAAAAATTTCTTCTTTAATCAAGATATCACATGAAAAAGGTAACATACTTCTCTAACTTCTGGATTTCACCTAGTACGAAGAATAGTTTTTCTTTGACCAAGATATCACTCAGAAAGGATAAGAAACTTCACCCGACTTCTGGATTTGACTTAGAACAGAGAATAGTTTCTTTTTTGATAAAGATAACACTCAGAAAGGATAATAAACTTCATCCAAATTTCGGATTTTGCCAAGAACGGTAACAATTTCTTCTTTAATCAAGATATCATTTGGAAAAGGTAACAAACTTCTCAAACTTTTGGATTTCACCTAGAATGAAGATTAGTTTCTTCTTTGACCAAGATATAACTCAGAAAGGATAATAAACTTCACCCGAATTCTGGATTTGACCTAGAACAGATAATAGTTTCTTTTTTGACAAAGATATCACTCAGAAAGGATAATAAACATCACCCAAATTCTGGATTTCGCTAAGAACGGCAACGATTTCTTCTTTAATCAAGATATCATTTGGAAAAGGTAACAAACTTCTCAAACTTTTGGATTTCACCTAGAATGAAGAATAGTTTCTTCTTTGACCAAGATATCACTCGGAAAGGATAATAAACTTCACCCGACTTCTAGATTTCACCGTGAACAACAACAATTTCTTCTTTAATCAAGATATCACCTGAAAATGGTAAAAAATTTCTCTAACTTCTGGATTTCACCTAGAACGGAGAATAGTTTCTTCTTTGACCAAGATATCACTCGAAAAGGATAATAAACTTCACCCGACTTCTGGATTTCGCCAAGAACGGTAACAATTTCTTCTTTAATCAAGATATCACTCGGAAAGGATAATTAACTTCACCCGACTTCTGGATTTCACCATGAACGGTAATAATTTCTTCTGTAATCAAGATATCACTTGAAAAAGATAACAAACTTCTCTAACTTCTGGATTTCGCCTAGAACGGAGAATGGTTTCTTCTTTGACTAAGATATCACTCGGAAAGGATAATAAACTTCACCCGACTTCTGGATTTCGCCAAGAACGGTAAGAATTTCTTCTTTGATAAAGATATCACTTGAAAAAGGAAACGAACTTCTCTAACTCCTGGATTTCACCTAGAACGGAGAATAGTTTTTTTCTTTGACCAAGATATCCCTCGGAAAGGATAATAAACTTCACCCGACTTCTGTATTTCGCCAAGAATGATGAAAATTTCTTATTTAATAAAGATATTACTTGAAAAAGGTAACAAACTTCTTTAACTTCTAGACTTCACCTAGAACTGAGAATAGTTTCTTCTTTGACCAAGATATCACTTAGAAAGGATAATAAACTTTATCCGAATTCTGGATTTCGCAAAGAACGATAATAATTTCTTCTTTAATTAAGATATCAGTTGAAAAAGGTAACAAACTTCTATAACTACTAGATTTCACCTAGAACAAAGAATAGTTTCTTCTTTGACAAAGATATCACTCGGAAAGGATATTAAACTTCACCCGACTTCTAGATTTTGCCAAGAACGGTAACAATTTCTTCTGTAATCAAGATATCACTTGAAAAAGATAACAAACTTCTCTAACTTCTGGATTTCGCCTAATACGGATAATGGTTTCTTCTTTGACTAAGATATCACTCGGAAAGGATAATAAACTTCACCAGACTTCTGGATTTCGCCAAGAACGGTAACAATTTCTTCTTTTATAAAGATATCACTTGAAAAAGAAAACAAACTTCTCTAACTTCTGGATTTCACCTAGAACGGAGAATAGTTTTTTTCTTTGACCAAGATAACCCTCGGAAAGGATAATAAACTTCACCCGACTTCTGTATTTCGCCAAGAATGATGAAAATTTCTTATTTAATAAAGATATTACTTGAAAAAGGTAACAAAATTCTCTAACTTCTAGACTTCACCTAGAACTGAGAATAGTTTCTTCTTTGACCAAGATATCACTAAAAAAGGATAATAAACTTCACCTGAATTATGGATATCGCAAAGAACGGTAATAATTTCTACTTTAATCAAGATATCATTTGAAAAAGGTAACAAACTTCTCTAACTACTAGATTTCACCTAGAACGAAGAATAGTTTCTTCTTTGACCAAGATATAACTCGGAAAGGATAATAAACTTCATCGGACTTCTGGATTTTGCCAAGAACGGTAACAATTTCTTCTTTAATCAAGATATCACATGAAAAAGGTAACATACTTCTCTAATTTCTGGATTTCACCTAGAACGGAGAATAGTTTTTCTTTGACAAAGATATCACCCAGAAAGGATAATAAACTTCACCCGACTTCTGGATTTGACTTAGAACAGAGAATAGTTTCTTTTTTGACAAAGATATCACTCAGAAAGGATAATAAACTTCACCCAAATTCCGGATTTCTCCAAGAACGGTAACAATTTCTTCTTTAATCAAGATATCATTTGGAAAAGGTAACAAACTTCTCAAACTTTTGGATTTCACCTAGAATGAAGAATAGTTTCTTCTTTGACCAAGATATCACTCAGAAAGGATAATAAACTTCACTTGACTACTGGATTTCGCCAAGGACAACAACAATTTCTTCTTTAATCAAGATATCACCTGAAAATGGTAAAAAATTTCTCTAACTTCTGGATTTCACCTAGAACGGAGAATAGTTTCTTCTTTGACCAAGATATCACACGAAAAGGATAATAAACTTCACCCGACTTCTGGATTTCGCCAAGAACGGTAACAATTTCTTCTTTAATCAAGATATCACTCGGAAAGGATAATTAACCTCACCCGACTTCTGGATTTCTCCAAAAACAGTAACAATTTCATCTGTAATCAAGATATCACTTGAAAAAGATAACAAACTTCTCTAACTTCTGGATTTCGCCTAGAACGGAGAATGGTTTCTTCTTTGACTAAGATATCACTCGGAAAGGATAATAAACTTCACCCGACTTCTGGATTTCAACAAGAACGGTAACAATTTCTTCTTTGATAAAAATATCACTTGAAAAAGGAAACAAACTTCTCTAACTTCTGGATTTCACCTAGAACGGAGAATAGTTTTTTTCTTTGCCCAAGATAACCCTCAGAAAGGATAATAAACTTCACCTGACTTCTGTATTTCGCCAAGAATGATAACAATTTCTTATTTAATAAACATATTACTTGAAAAAGGTAACAAACTTCTCTAACTTCTAGACTTCACCTAGAACAGAGATTAGTTTCTTCTTTGACCAAGATATCACTCAGAAAGGATTATAAACTTCACCCGAATTCTGGATATCGCAAAGAACAGTAATTATTTCTTCTTTAATCAAGATATCATTTGAAAAAGGTATCAAACTTCTCTAACTACTAGATTTCACCTAGAACGAAAAATAGTTTCTTCTTTGACCAAGATATCACTCGGAAGGATAATAACCTTCACCCGACTTCTGGATTTTGCCAAGAACGATAACAATTTCTTCTTTAATCAAGATATCACCTGAAAAAGGTAACATACTTCTCTAACTTCTGGATTTCACCTAGAACGGAGAATAGTTTTTCTTTGAACAAGATATCACTCAGAAAGGATAATAAACTTCACCCGACTTCTGGATTTGACTTAGAACTGAGAATAGTTTCTTTTTTGACAAAGATATCACTCAAAAAGGATAATAAACTTCACCCAAATTCCGGATTTCGCCAAGAACGGTAACAATTTCTTATTTAATCAAGATATCATTTGGAAAAGGTAACAAACTTCTCAAGCTTTTGGATTTCACCTAGAATGAAGAATAGTTTCTTCTTTGACCAAAATATCACTCGGAAAGGATAATAAACTTCACCTGACTACTGGATTTCGCCAAGAACAACAACAATTTCTTCTTTAATCAAGATATCACCTGAAAATGGTAAAACATTTCTCTAACTTCTGGATTTCACCTAGAACGGAGAATAGTTTCTTCTTTGACCAAGATATCACTCGAAAAGGATAATAACCGTCACCCGACTTCTGGATTTCGCCAAGAACGGTTACAATATCTTCTTTAATCAAGATATCACTCGGAAAGGATAATTAACTTCACCCGACTTCTGGATTTCTCCAAGAACGGTAACAATTTCATATGTAATCAAGATATCACTTGAAAAAGATAACAAACTTCTCTAACTTCTGGATTTCACCTAGAACGGAGAATGGTTTCTTCTTTGACTAAGATATCACTCGGAAAGGATAATAAACTTCACCCGACTTCTGGATTTCAACAAGAACGGTAACAATTTCTTCTTTGATAAAGATATCACTTGAAAAAGGAAACAAACTTCTCTAACTTCTGGATTTAACCTTGAACGGAGAATAGTTTTTTTCTTTGCCCAAGATAACCCTCAGAAAGGATAATAAACTTCACCCGACTTCTGTATTTCGCCAAGAATGATAACAATTTCTTATTTAATAAACATATTACTTGAAAAAGGTAACAAACTTATCTAACTTCTAGACTTCACCTAGAACGGAGATTAGTTTCTTCTTTGACCAAGATATCACTCAGAAAGGATAATAAACTTCACCCGAATTCTGGATATCACAAAGAACGATAATAATTTCTTCTTTAATCAAGATATCATTTGAAAAAGGTAACAAACTTCTCTAACTACTAGATTTCACCTAGAACGAAAAATAGTTTCTTCTTTGACCAAGATATCACTCGTAAAGGATAATAACCTTCACCCGATTTCTGGATTTTGCCAAGAACGTTAACAATTTCTTCTTTAATCAAGATATCACCTGAAAAAGGTAACATACTTCTCTAACTTCTGGATTTCACCTAGAACGGATAATAGTTTTTCTTTGACCAAGATATCACTCAGAAAGGATAATAAACTTCACCCGACTTCTGGATTTGACCTTGAACAGAGAATAGTTTCTTTTTTGACAAAGATATCACTCAGAAAGGATAATAAACTTCACCCAAATTATGGATTTCGCCAAGAACGGTACCAATTTCTTCTTTAATCAAGATATCATTTGAAAAAGGTAACAAACTTCTCTAACTTCTGGATTTCACTTAGAATGAAGAATAGTTTCTTCTTTGACCAAGATATCACTCGGAAAGGATAATAAACTTCACCCGACTTTTGGATTTCACCAAGAACGGTAACAATTTCTTCTTTAATCAAGATATCACTCGGAAAGGATAATTAACTTCACCCGACTTCTGGATTTCTCAAAGAACGGTAACGATTTCTTCTATAATCAAGATATCACTTGAAAAAGATAACAAACTTCTCTAACTTCTGGATTTCGCCTAGAACGGAGAATGGTTTCTTCTTTGACTAAGATATCACTCGGAAAGGATAATAAACTTCACCCGGCTTCTGGATTTCGCCAAGAACGGTAACAATTTCTTCTTTGATAAAGATATCACTTGAAAAAGGAATTAAACTTCTCTAACTTCTGGATTTCACCTAGAACGGAGAATAGTTTTTTTCTTTGACCAAGATAACCCTCGGAAAGGATAATAAACTTCACCCAACTTCTGTATTTCGCCATGAATGATAAGAATTTCTTATTTAATAAAGATATTACTTGAAAAAGGTAACAAACTTCTCTAACTTCTAGACTTCACCTAGAACTGAGAATAGTTTCATCTTTGACCAAGATATCACTCAGAAAGGATAATAAACTTCACCCGAATTCCGGATTTCGCAAAGAACGGTAACAATTTCTTCTTTAATCAAGATATCATTTGAAAAAGGTAACCAGCTTCTCTAACTACTAGATTTCACCTAGAACGAAGAATAGTTTCTTCTTTGACCAAGATATCACTAGGAAAGGATAATAAACTTCACCCGACTTCTGGATTTTGCCAAGAACGGTAACAATTTCTTCTTTAATCAAGATATCACCTGAAAAAGGTAACACACTTCTCTAACTTCTGGATTTCACCTAGAACCGAGAATAGTTTTTCTTCGACCAAGATATCACTCAGAAAGGATAATAAACTTCACCCGACTTCTGGATTTGACAAAGATATCACTAAGAAAGGATAATAAACTTCACCCAAATTCTGGATTTCGACAAGAAGGGTAACAAAATTCTTCTTTAATCAAGATATCATTTGGAAAAGGTAACAAACTTCTCAAACTTTTGGATTTCACCTAGAATGAAGAATAGTTTCTTCTTTGACCAAGATATCACTCGGAAAGGATAATAAATTTCACCTGACTACTGGATTTCACCAAGAACGGTAACAATTTCTTCTTTAATCAAGATATCACCTGAGAAAGGTAAAAAACTTCTCAAACTTCTGGATTTCACCTAGAACGGAGAATAGTTTCTACATTGACCAAGTAATCACTCGAAAAGGATAATAAACTTCACCCGACTTCTGGATATCGCCAAGAACGGTAACAATTTCTTCTTTAATCAAGATATCACTCGGAAAGGATAATAAACTTCACCCAACTTCTGGATTTCTCCAAGAACGGTAACAATTTCTTTTGTAATTAAGATATCACTTGAAAAAGATAACAAACTTCTCTAACTTCTGGATTTCGCCTAATACGGAGAACGGTTTCTTCTTTGACTAAGATATCACTCGAAAAGGATAATAAACTTCACCGGACTTCTGGATTTCGCCAAGAACGATAACAATTTCTTCTTTGATAAATATATCACTTGAAAAAGGAAACAAACTTCTCAAACTTATGGATTTCACCTAGAACGGAGAATAGTTTTTTTCTTTGTCCAAGATAACCCTCAGAAAGGATAATAAACTTCACCCGACTTTTGTATTTCGCCAAGAATGATAACAATTTCTTATTTAATAAAGATATTACTTGAAAAAGGTAACAAACTTCTCTAACTTCTAGACTTCACCTAGAACGGAGAATAGTTTCTTCTTTGACCAAGATATCACTTAGAAAGGATAATAAACTTCACCCGAATTATGGATATCGCAAAGAACGGTAATAATTTCTTCTTTAATCAAGATATCATTTGAAAAAGGTAACCAGCTTCTCTAACTACTAGATTTCACCTAGAACGAAGAATAGTTTCTTCTTTGACCAAGATATAACTAGGAAAGGATAATAAACTTCACCCGACTTCTGGATTTTGCCAAGAACGGTAAAAATTTCTTCTTTAATCAAGATATCACATGAAAAAGGTAACATACTTCTCTAACTTCTGGATTTCACCTAGTACGAAGAATAGTTTTTCTTTGACCAAGATATCACTCAGAAAGGATAAGAAACTTCACCCGACTTCTGGATTTGACTTAGAACAGAGAATAGTTTCTTTTTTGATAAAGATAACACTCAGAAAGGATAATAAACTTCATCCAAATTCCGGATTTTGCCAAGAACGGTAACAATTTCTTCTTTAATCAAGATATCATTTGGAAAAGGTAACAAACTTCTCAAACTTTTGGATTTCACCTAGAATGAAGATTAGTTTCTTCTTTGACCAAGATATAACTCAGAAAGGATAATAAACTTCACCCGAATTCTGGATTTGACCTAGAACAGATAATAGTTTCTTTTTTGTCAAAGATATCACTCAGAAAGGATAATAAACATCACCCAAATTCTGGATTTCGCTAAGAACGGCAACGATTTCTTCTTTAATCAAGATATCATTTGGAAAAGGTAACAAACTTCTCAAACTTTTGGATTTCACCTAGAATGAAGAATAGTTTCTTCTTTGACCAAGATATCACTCGGAAAGGATAATAAACTTCACCCGACTTCTAGATTTCACCGTGAACAACAACAATTTCTTCTTTAATCAAGATATCACCTGAAAATGGTAAAAAATTTCTCTTACTTCTGGATTTCACCTAGAACGGAGAATAGTTTCTTCTTTGACCAAGATATCACTCGAAAAGGATAATAAACTTCACCCGACTTCTGGATTTCGCCAAGAACGGTAACAATTTCTTCTTTAATCAAGATATCACTCGGAAAGGATAATTAACTTCACCCGACTTCTGGATTTCACCATGAACGGTAATAATTTCTTCTGTAATCAAGATATCACTTGAAAAAGATAACAAACTTCTCTAACTTCTGGATTTCGCCTAGAACGGAGAATGGTTTCTTCTTTGACTAAGATATCACTCGGAAAGGATAATAAACTTCACCCGACTTCTGGATTTCGCCAAGAACGGTAAGAATTTCTTCTTTGATAAAGATATCACTTGAAAAAGGAAACGAACTTCTCTAACTCCTGGATTTCACCTAGAACGGAGAATAGTTTTTTTCTTTGACCAAGATATCCCTCGGAAAGGATAATAAACTTCACCCGACTTCTGTATTTCGCCAAGAATGATGAAAATTTCTTATTTAATAAAGATATTACTTGAAAAAGGTAACAAACTTCTTTAACTTCTAGACTTCACCTAGAACTGAGAATAGTTTCTTCTTTGACCAAGATATCACTTAGAAAGGATAATAAACTTTATCCGAATTCTGGATTTCGCAAAGAACGATAATAATTTCTTCTTTAATTAAGATATCAGTTGAAAAAGGTAACAAACTTCTATAACTACTAGATTTCACCTAGAACAAAGAATAGTTTCTTCTTTGACAAAGATATCACTCGGAAAGGATATTAAACTTCACCCGACTTCTAGATTTTGCCAAGAACGGTAACAATTTCTTCTGTAATTAAGATATCACTTGAAAAAGATAACAAACTTCTCTAACTTCTGGATTTCGCCTAATACGGAGAATGGTTTCTTCTTTGACTAAGATATCACTCGGAAAGGATAATAAACTTCACCAGACTTCTGGATTTCGCCAAGAACGGTAACAATTTCTTCTTTTATAAAGATATCACTTGAAAAAGAAAACAAACTTCTCTAACTTCTGGATTTCACCTAGAACGGAGAATAGTTTTTTTCTTTGACCAAGATAACCCTCGGAAAGGATAATAAACTTCACCCGACTTCTGTATTTCGCCAAGAATGATGAAAATTTCTTATTTAATAAAGATATTACTTGAAAAAGGTAACAAAATTCTCTAACTTCTAGACTTCACCTAGAACTGAGAATAGTTTCTTCTTTGACCAAGATATCACTAAAAAAGGATAATAAACTTCACCCGAATTATGGATATCGCAAAGAACGGTAATAATTTCTACTTTAATCAAGATATCATTTGAAAAAGGTAACAAACTTCTCTAACTACTAGATTTCACCTAGAACGAAGAATAGTTTCTTCTTTGACCAAGATATAACTCGGAAAGGATAATAAACTTCACCGGACTTCTGGATTTTGCCAAGAACGGTAACAATTTCTTCTTTAATCAAGATATCACATGAAAAAGGTAACATACTTCTCTAATTTCTGGATTTCACCTAGAACGGAGAATAGTTTTTCTTTGACAAAGATATCACTAAGAAAGGATAATAAACTTCACCCGACTTCTGGATTTGACTTAGAACAGAGAATAGTTTCTTTTTTGACAAAGATATCACTCAGAAAGGATAATAAACTTCACCCAAATTCCGGATTTCTCCAAGAACGGTAACAATTTCTTCTTTAATCAAGATATCATTTGGAAAAGGTAACAAACTTCTCAAACTTTTGGATTTCACCTAGAATGAAGAATAGTTTCTTCTTTGACCAAGATATCACTCAGAAAGGATAATAAACTTCATTTGACTACTGGATTTCGCCAAGGACAACAACAATTTCTTCTTTAATCAAGATATCACCTGAAAATGGTAAAAAATTTCTCTAACTTCTGGATTTCACCTAGAACGGAGAATAGTTTCTTCTTTGACCAAGATATCACACGAAAAGGATAATAAACTTCACCCGACTTCTGGATTTCGCCAAGAACGGTAACAATTTCTTCTTTAATCAAGATATCACTCGGAAAGGATAATTAACCTCACCCGACTTCTGGATTTCTCCAAAAACAGTAACAATTTCATCTGTAATCAAGATATCACTTGAAAAAGATAACAAACTTCTCTAACTTCTGGATTTCGCCTAGAACGGAGAATGGTTTCTTCTTTGACTAAGATATCACTCGGAAAGGATAATAAACTTCACCCGACTTCTGGATTTCAACAAGAACGGTAACAATTTCTTCTTTGATAAAAATATCACTTGAAAAAGGAAACAAACTTCTCTAACTTCAGGATTTCACCTAGAACGGAGAATAGTTTTTTTCTTTGCCCAAGATAACCCTCAGAAAGGATAATAAACTTCACCTGACTTCTGTATTTCGCCAAGAATGATAACAATTTCTTATTTAATAAACATATTACTTGAAAAAGGTAACAAACTTCTCTAACTTCTAGACTTCACCTAGAACAGAGATTAGTTTCTTCTTTGACCAAGATATCACTCAGAAAGGATTATAAACTTCACCCGAATTCTGGATATCGCAAAGAACAGTAATTATTTCTTCTTTAATCAAGATATCATTTGAAAAAGGTATCAAACTTCTCTAACTACTAGATTTCACCTAGAACGAAAAATAGTTTCTTCTTTGACCAAGATATCACTCGGAAAGGATAATAACCTTCACCCGACTTCTGGATTTTGCCAAGAACGATAACAATTTCTTCTTTAATCAAGATATCACCTGAAAAAGGTAACATACTTCTCTAACTTTTGGATTTCACCTAGAACGGAGAATAGTTTTTCTTTGACCAAGATATCACTCAGAAAGGATAATAAACTTCACCCGACTTCTGGATTTGACTTAGAACTGAGAATAGTTTCTTTTTTGACAAAGATATCACTCAAAAAGGATAATAAACTTCACCCAAATTCCGGATTTCGCCAAGAACGGTAACAATTTCTTATTTAATCAAGATATCATTTGGAAAAGGTAACAAACTTCTCAAGCTTTTGGATTTCACCTAGAATGAAGAATAGTTTCTTCTTTGACCAAAATATCACTCGGAAAGGATAATAAACTTCACCTGACTACTGGATTTCGCCAAGAACAACAACAATTTCTTCTTTAATCAAGATATCACCTGAAAATGGTAAAAAATTTCTCTAACTTCTGGATTTCACCTAGAACGGAGAATAGTTTCTTCTTTGACCAAGATATCACTCGAAAAGGATAATAACCGTCACCCGACTTCTGGATTTCGCCAAGAACGGTTACAATATCTTCTTTAATCAAGATATCACTCGGAAAGGATAATTAACTTCACCCGACTTCTGGATTTCTCCAAGAACGGTAACAATTTCATATGTAATCAAGATATCACTTGAAAAAGATAACAAACTTCTCTAACTTCTGGATTTCACCTAGAACGGAGAATGGTTTCTTCTTTGACTAAGATATCACTCGGAAAGGATAATAAACTTCACCCGACTTCTGGATTTCAACAAGAACGGTAACAATTTCTTCTTTGATAAAGATATCACTTGAAAAAGGAAACAAACTTCTCTAACTTCTGGATTTAACCTTGAACGGAGAATAGTTTTTTTCTTTGCCCAAGATAACCCTCAGAAAGGATAATAAACTTCACCCGACTTCTGTATTTCGCCAAGAATGATAACAATTTCTTATTTAATAAACATATTACTTGAAAAAGGTAACAAACTTATCTAACTTCTAGACTTCACCTAGAACGGAGATTAGTTTCTTCTTTGACCAAGATATCACTCAGAAAGGATAATAAACTTCACCCGAATTCTGGATATCACAAAGAACGATAATAATTTCTTCTTTAATCAAGATATCATTTGAAAAAGGTAACAATCTTCTCTAACTACTAGATTTCACCTAGAACGAAAAATAGTTTCTTCTTTGACCAAGATATAACTCGGAAAGGATAATAAACTTCACCGGACTTCTGGATTTTGCCAAGAACGGTAACAATTTCTTCTTTAATCAAGATATCACATGAAAAAGGTAACATACTTCTCTAATTTCTGGATTTCACCTAGAACGGAGAATAGTTTTTCTTTGACAAAGATATCACTCAGAAAGGATAATAAACTTCACCCGACTTCTGGATTTGACTTAGAACAGAGAATAGTTTCTTTTTTGACAAAGATATCACTCAGAAAGGATAATAAACTTCACCCAAATATGGATTTCGCCAAGAACGGTACCAATTTCTTCTTTAATCAAGATATCATTTGAAAAAGGTAACAAACTTCTCTAACTTCTGGATTTCACTTAGAATGAAGAATAGTTTCTTCTTTGACCAAGATATCACTCGGAAAGGATAATAAACTTCACCTGACTTCTGAATCTCACCAAGAACGGTAACAATTTCTTCTTTAATCAAGATATCACCTGAGAAAGGTAAAAAACTTCTCTAACTTATGGATTTCACCTAGAACGGTGAATATTTTCTTCTTTGACCAAGATATCACTCGAAAAGGATAATAAACTTTACTCGACTTCGGGATTTTGCCAAGAATGGAAACAATTTATTCTTTAATCAAGATATCACACGGAAAGGATAATAAACTTCACCCGACTTCTGGATCTTGCCAAGAACGGTAACAATTTCCTCTTTAATCAAGATATCACTTGAAAAAATATAACAAATTTATCTAACTTCTGGATTTCGCCTAGAATGGAGAATGGTTTCTGCTTTGACTAAGGTTTCACTCGGAAAGGATAATAAACTTCACCCGACTTCTGGATTTCGCCAAGAATGGTAACAATTTCTTCTTTGATAAATATATCACTTGAAAAAGGAAACAAACTTCTCTAACTTCTGGATTTCACCTAGAACGGAGAATAGTTTTTTTCTTTGATCAAGATAACCCTCGGAAAGGATAATAAACTTCACCCTACTTCTGTATTTCGCCAAGAATGATAACGATTTCCTCTTTAATAAAGATATTACTTGAAAAAGGTAAAAAAACTTCTCTAACATCTAGACTTCACCTAGAATGGAGAATAGTTTCTTCTTTGACCAAGATATCACTCAGAAAGGATAATAAACTTCACCCAAATTATGGATATCGCAAAGAACGGTAATAATTTCTTCTTTAATCAAGATATCATTTGAAAAAGGTAACAAACTTCTGTAACTACTAGATTTCACCTAGAACGAAGAATAGTTTCTTCTTTGACCAAGATATCACTAGGAAAAGATAATAAACTTCACCCGACTTCTGGATTTTGCCAAGAACGGTAACAATTTCTTCTTTAATCAAGATATCACCTGAAAAAGGTAAGATACTTCTCTAAATTATGGATTTCACCTAGAACGGAGAATAGTTTTTCTTTGACCACGATATCACTCAGAAAGGATAATAAACTTCACCCGACTTCTGGATTTGACCTAGAACAGAGAATAGTTTCTTTTTTGACCAAGATATCACTCAGAAAGGATAATAAACTTCACCTAAATTCCGGATTTCTCCAAAAACGGTAACAATTTTTTCTTTAATCAAGATATCATTTGGAAAAGGTAACAAACTTCTCAAACTTTTGGATTTCACCTAGAATGAAGAAAAGTTTCTTCTTTGACCAAGATATCACTCGGAAAGGATAATAAACTTCACCTGACTACTGAATTTCTCCAAGAACAACAACAATTTCTTCTTTAATCAAGATATCACCTTAAAACGGTAAACGATTTCTCTAACTTTTGGATTTCACCTAGAACGAAGAATAGTTTCTTCTTTAACCAAGATATCACTCTAAAAGGATAATAACCTTCACCCGACTTCTGGATTTCACCAAGAAAGGTAACAATTTCTTCTTTAATCAAGATATCACTCCGAAAGGATAATTAACTTCACCCGACTTCTGGATTTCTCCAAGAACGGTAACAATTTCTTCTGTAATCAATATACCACTTGAAAAAGATAACAAACTTCTCTAACTTCTGGATTTTTCCTAGAACGGAGAATGGTTTCTTCTTTGACTAAGATATCACTCAGAAAGGATAATAAACTTCACCCGACTTTTGGATTTCGCCAAGAACGGTAACAATTTCTTCTTTAATCAAGATATCATTTGGAAAAGGTAACAAACTTCTCAAACTTTTGGATTTCACCTAGAATGAAGAATAGTTTCTTCTTTGACCAAGATATCACTCGGAATGGATAATAAACTTCACCTGACTACTGAATTTCTCCAAGAACAACAACAATTTCTTCTTTAATCAAGATATCACCTTAAAATGGTAAACAATTTCTCTAACTTTTGGATTTCACCTAGAACGGAGAATAGTTTCTTCTTTGACCAAGATATCACTCGAAAAGGATAATAAACTTCACCCTACTTCTGGATTTCGCCAAGAAAGGTAACAATTTCTTCTTTAATCAAGATATCACTCGGAAAGGATAATTAACTTCACCCGACTTCTGTATTTCTCCAAGAACGGTAACAATTTCTTCTGTAATCAATATACCACTTGAAAAAGATAACAAACTTCTCTAACTTCTGGATTTTGCCTAGAACGGAGAATGGTTTCTTCTTTGACCAAGATGTCACTCGGAAAGGATAATAAACTTCAACCGACTTCTGGATTTTTCCAAGAAGGGTAACAATTTCTTCTTTAATCAAGATATCACCTGAAAAAGGTAACATACTTCTCTAACTTCTGTATTTCACCTAGAACGGAGAATAGTTTTTCTTTGACCACGATATCACTCAGAAAGGATAATAAACTTCACCCGACTTCTGGATTTGACCTAGAACAGAGAATAGTTTCTTTTTTGACCAAGATATCACTCAGAAAGGATAATAAACTTCACCCAAATTCCGGATTTCTCCAAAAACGGTAACAATTTTTTCTTTAATCAAGATATCATTTGGAAAAGGTAACAAACTTCTCAAACTTTTGGATTTCACCTAGAATGAAGAATAGTTTCTTCTTTGACCAAGATATCACTCGGAAAGGATAATAAACTTCACCTGACTACTGGATTTCACCAAGAACGGTAACAATTTCTTCTTTAATCAAGATATCACCTTAAAATGGTAAACAATTTCTCTAACTTTTGGATTTCACCTAGAACGGAGAATAGTTTCTTCTTTGACCAAGATGTCACTCTAAAAGGATAATAAACTTCACCCGACTTCTGGATTTCGCCAAGAAAGGTAACAATTTCTTCTTTAATTAAGATATCACTCGGAAAGGATAATTAACTTAACCCGACTTCTGGATTTCTCTAAGAATGGTAACAATTTCTTCTGTAATCAATATACCACTTGAAAAAGATAACAAACTTCTCTAACTTCTGGATTTTGCCTAGAACGGAGAATGGTTTCTTCTTTGACTAAGATATCACTCAAAAAGGATAATAATCTTCACCCGACTTCTGGATTTCGCCAAGAACGGTAACAATTTCTTCTTTGATAAAGATGTCACTTGAAAAAGCAAACAAACTTCTCTAACTTCTGGATTTCACCTAGAACGGAGAATAGTTTTTTTCTTTGACCAAGATAACCCTCAGAAAGGATAATAAACTTCACCAGACTTCTGTATTTCGCCAAGAATGATAACAATTTCTTATTTAATAAAGATATTACTTGAAAAAGGTAACAAACTTCTCTAACTTCTAGACTTTACCTAGAATGGAGAATAGTTTCTTCTTTGACCAAGATATCACTCAGAAAGGTTAATAAACTTCACCCGAATTCTGGATATCACAAAGAACGGTAATAATTTCTTCTTTAATCAAGATATCATTTGAAAAAGGTAACAAACTTCTCTAACTACTAGATTTCACCTAGAACGAAAAATAGTTTCTACTTTGACCAAGATATCACTCAGAAAGGATAATAAACTTCACCCAAATTCTGGATTTCACCAAGAACGGTAATAATTTCTTCTTTAATCAAGATATCATTTGAAAAAGGTAACATACTTCTCTAACTTCTGGATTTCACTTAGAATGAAGAATAGTTTCTTCTTTGACCAAGATATCACTCGGAAAGGATAATAAACTTCACCTGACTTCTGGATTTCTCCAAGAACGATAACAATTTCTTCTTTAATCAAGATATCACCTAAGAAAGGTAAAAAACTTCTCTAACTTTTGGATTTCACCTAGAATGGAGAATATTTTCTTCTTTGACCAAGATATCACTCGAAAAGGATAATAAACTTTACCCGACTTCGGGATTTCACCAAGAACGGTAAAAAAAATTTATTTAATCAAGATATCACTCGGAAAGGATAATAAACTTCACCCGACTTCTGGATTTCGCCAAGAACGGTAATAATTTCTTCTTTAATCAAGATATCACTTGAAAAAGATAACAAACTTCTCTAACTTCTGGATTTCGCCTAGAACGGAGAATGGTTTCTGCTTTGACTAAGGTTTCACTCGGAAAGGATAATAAACTTCACCCGACTTCTGGATTTTGCCAAGAACGGTAACAATTTCTTCTTTGATAAAGATATCACTTGAAAAAGGAAACAAACTTCTCTAACTTCTAGATTTCACCTAGAACGGAGAATAGTTTTTTTCTTTGACCAAGATAACCCTCGGAAAGGATAATAAACTTCACCCGACTTCTGTATTTCGCCAAGAATGATAACAATTTCTTATTTAATAACGATATTACTTGAAAAAGGTAACAAACTTCTCTAACTTCTAGACTTCACCTAGAACGGAGAATAGTTTCTTCTTTGACCAAGATATCACTCAGAAAGGATAATAAACTTCACCTGAATTCTGGATTTCGCAAAGAACGGTAATTATTTCTTCTTTAATCAATATATCATTTGAAAAAGGTAACAAACTTCTCTACCTACTAGATGTCACCTAGAACGAAGAATAGTTTCTTCTTTGACCAAGATATCACCCAGAAAGGAAAATAAACTTCACCCGACTTCTGGATATTGCCAAGAACGGTAACAATTTCTTCTTTAATCAAGATATCACCTGAAAAAGGTAACTTAATTCTCTAACTTCTGGATTTCACCTAGAACGGGGAATAGTTTTTCTTTGACCAAGATATTACTCAGAAAGGATAATAAACTTCACTCGACTTATGGATTTGACCTAGAACAGAGAATAGTTTTTTTTTTACAAAGATATCACTCAGAAAGGATAATAAACTTCACCCAAATTCGGGATTTCGCCAAGAACGGTAACAATTTCTTCTTTAATCATGATATCATTTGGAAAAGGTAACAAACTTCTCAAACTTTTGGATTTCACCTATAATGAAGAATAGTTTCTTCTTTGAACAAGATATCACTCGGAAAGGATAATAAACTTCACCTGACTACTGGATTTCACCAAGAACGGTAACAATTTCTTCTTTAATCAAGATATCACCTGAAAAAGGTAAAAAATTTCTCTAAGTCTGGATTTTACCTAGAACAGAGAATAGTTTCTTCTTTGACCAAGATATCACTCGAAAAGGATAATAAACTTCACCCGACTTCTGGATTTCGCCAAGAACGATAACAATTTCTTCTTTAATCAAGATATCACTTGGAAAGGATAATAAACTTCACCCGACTTCTGGATTTCTCCAAGAATGGTAACAATTTCTTATGTAATCAAGATATCACTTGAAAAAGATAACAAACTTCTCTAAACTTCTAGATTTCGCCTAGAACGGAGAATGGTTTCTGCTTTGACTAAGGTTTCACTCGGAAAAGATAATAAACTTCACCCGACTTCTAGATTTCGCCAGGAACGGTAACAATTTCTTCTTTGATAAAGATATCACTTGAAAAAGAAAACAAACTTCTCTAACTTCTGGATTTCACCTAGAACGAAGAATAGTTTTTTTCTTTGACCAAGATAACCCTCAGAAAGGATAATAAACTTCACCCGACTTCTGTATTTCTCCAAGGATGATAACAATTTCCCATTTAATAAAGATATTACTTGAAAAAGGTAACAAACTTCTCTAACTTCTAGACTTCACCTAGAACGTCGTATATTTTCTTCTTTGACCAAGATATCACTCAGAAAGGATAATAAACTTCTCCAGAATTCTGGATATCGCAAAGAATGGTAATAATTTCTTCTTTAATCAAGATATAATTTGAAAAAGGTTACAAACTTCTCTAACTACTAGATTTCACCTAGAACGAAGAATAGTTTCTTCTTTGACCAAGATATCACTAGGAAAGGATAATAAACTTCACCCGACTTCTGGATTTTGCCAAGAACGGTAACAATTTCTTCTTTAATCAAGATATCACCTGAAAAAGGTAACATACTTCTCAAACTTCTGGATTTCACCTAGAACGGAGAATAGTTTTTCTTTGACCAAGATATCACTCAGAAAGGATAATAAACTTCACCCGACATCTGGATTTGACCTAGAACAGAGAATAATTTCTTTTTTGCCAAAGATATCACTCAGAAAGGATAATAAATTTCACACAAATTTTGGATTTCGCCAAGAACGGTAACAATTTCTTCTTTAATAAAGATATCACTTGAAAAAGGAAACAAACTTCTCTAACTTCTAGATTTCACCTAGAACGGAGAATAGTTTTTTTCTTTGACCAAGATAACCCTCGGAAAGGATAATAAACTTCACCCGACTTCTGTATTTCCCAAAGAATGATAACAATTTCTTATTTAATAAAGATATTACTTGAAAAAGGTAACAAACATCTCTAACTTCTAGACATCACCTAGAACAGAGAATAGTTTCTTCTTTGACAAAGATATCATACAGAAAGGATAATAAACTTCACCCAAATTATGGATTTCTCCTAGAACGATAATAATTTCTTCTTTAATCAAGATATCATTTGAAAAAGGTAAGAAACTTCTCTAACTACTAGATTTCACCTAGAACGAGGAATAGGTTCTTCTTTGACTAAGATATCACTCGGAAAAGATAATAAACATCACCGACTTCTGGATTTTGCCAAGAACGGTAACAATTTCTTCTTTAATCAAGATATCACCTGAAAAAGGTAACATACTTCTCTAACTTTTGGATTTCACCTAGAACGGAGAATAGTTTTTCTTTGACCAAGATATCACTCAGAAAGGATAATAAACTTCACCCGACTTCTGTATTTGACCTAGAACAGAGAATAGTTACTTTTTTGACAAATATATCACTCAGAAAGGATAATAAACTTCATCCAAATTCTGGATTTCGACAAGAACGGTAACAATTTCTTCTTTAATCAAGATATAATTTGAAAAAGGGTAACAAAATTCTCAAACTTTTGGATTTCACCTAGAATGAAGAATAGTTTCTTCTTTGACCAAGATATCACTCGGAAAGGATAATAAACTTCAGCTGACTACTGGATTTCGCAAAGAACAGTAACAATTTCTTCTTTAATCAAGATATCACCTGAAAAGGTAAAAAATTTCTCTAACTTCTGGATTTCACCTAGAACGGAGAATAGTTTCTTCTTTGACCAAGATATCACTCGAAAAGGATAATAAACTTCACCCGACTTCTGGATTTCGCCAAGAAGGGTAACAATTTCTTCTTTAATCAAGATATCACTCAGAAAGGATAATAAACTTCACCCGACTTCTGGATTTCTCCAAGAACGGTAACAATTTCTTTTGTAATCAACATATCACTTGAAAAAGATAACAAACTTCTCTAACTTCTGGATTTTACCTAGGACGGAGAATGGTTTCTTCTTTGACTAAGATATCACTCGGAAAGGATAATAAACTTCACCCAACTTCTGGATTTCGCCAAGAACGGTAACAATTTCTTCTTTGATAAAGATATCACTTGAAAAAGGAAACAAACTTCTCTAATTTCTAGATTTTACCTAGAACGGAGAATAGTTTTTTCTTTGACCAAGATAACCCTCGGAAAGGATAATAAACTTTATCCGACTTCTGTATTTCGCCAAGAATGATAACAATTTCTTATTTAATAAAGATATTACTAGAAAAAGGTAACATACTTCTCTAACTTCTAGACTTCACCTAGAACGGATAATGGTTTTTCTTTGACCAAGATATCACTCAGAAAGGATAATAAACTTCACCCGACTTCTGGATTTGACCTAGAACAGAGAATAGTTTCTTTTTTGACAAATATACCACTCAGAAAGGATAATAAACTTCAGCCAAATTCTGGATTTCGCCAAGAACGGTAACAATTTCTTCCTTAATCAAGATATCATTTGAAAAAGATAACAAACTTCTCTAACTTCTGGATTTCACTTAGAATGAAGAATAGTTTCTTCTTTGACCAAGATATCACTCGGAAAGGATAATAAACTTCACCTGACATCTGGATTTCGCCAAGAACGGTAACAATTTCTTCTTTAATCAAGATATCACCTGAAAAAAGGTAAAAAACTTCTCTAACTTATGGATTTCACCTAGAACGGAGAAAAATTTCTTCTTTGTCCAAGATATCACTCGAAAAGGATAATAAACGTCACCCGACTTTGGGATTTCTCCAAGAACGGTAACAATTTCTTCTTTAATCAAGATATCACTCGGAAAGGATAATAAACTTCACCCGACTTCTGGATTTCGCCAAGAACGGTAACAATTTCTTCTTTAATCAAGATATCACTTTAAAAAGATAACAAACTTCTCTAACTTCTGGATTTCGCCTAGAACGGAGAATGGTTTCTGCTTTGACTAAGATTTCACTCGGAAAGGATAATAAACATCACCTGACTTCTGTATTTCGCCAAGAATGATAACAATTTCTTCTTTAATAAAGATATTACTTGAAAAAGGTAACAAACTTCTCTAACTTCTAGATCTCACCTAGAATGGAGAATAGTTTCTTCTTTGACCACGATATCACTCAAAAAGGATAATAAACTTCACCCGAATTCTGGATTTTGCAAACAACGGTAATAATTTCTTCTTTAATCAAGATATCATTTGAAAAAGGTAGAAAAACTTCTCTAACTACTGGATTTCTCCTAGAACAAAGAATAGTTTCTTCTTTGACCAAGATATCACTTGGAAAGGATATCTTCTTTGAACGGTAACAATTTCTTCCTTAATCAAGATATCACCTAAAAAAGGTAAAAATTTCTCTAACTTCTAGATTTCACCTAGAACGGAGAATAGTTTTTCTTTGACCAAGATATCACTCAAAAATGATAATAAACTTCACCCGACTTCTGGATTTCACCAAGAACGGTAACAATTTCTTCTTTAACAAAGATAACCCTCAAAAAGGATAATAAACTTCACTCGACTTCTGGATTTCTCCAAGAACGGTAAAAAAAATTTATTAAATCAAGATATCACTTGAAAAAGGTAAAAAACTTCTCTAAATTCTGGATTTCACCTAGAACGGATAATAATTTGTTCTTTAACCAAGATATCACTCGAAAAGGATAATAAACTTCACCCGACTTCGGGATTTCTCCAAGAACAATAACAATTTCTTCTTTAATCTAGATATCACTCGGAAAGGATAATAAACTTCACCCGACTGCTGGATTTTGCCAAGAACGGAAACAATTTCTTCTCTAATAAAGATATCACTTGAAAAAGATAACAAACTTCTCTAACTTCTGGATTTCGCCTAGAACGGAGAATGGTTTCTTCTTTAACTAAGATATCACTCGGAAAGGATAATAAACTTCACCCGACTTCTGGATTTTGCCAAGAACGATAACAATTTCTTCTTTGATCAAGATATCACTTGAAAAAGGAAACAAACTTCTCTAAATTCTGGATTTCACCTAGAACGGAGAATAGTTTTTTTCTTTGACCAAGATAACCCTCGGAAAGGATAATAAACTTCACCCGACCTCTAGATTTCTCCAAGAATGATAACAATTTCTTCTTTAATAAAGATATTACTTTTAAAAGGTAACAAACTTCTCTAACTTATGGATTTTACCTAGAACGGAGACTAGTTTCTTCTTTGACCAAGATATCACTCAGAAAAGATAATAAACTTCACCCGAATTCTGGATTTCGCCAAGAACAGTAACAATTTCTTCTTTAATCAAGATAACATTTGAAAAAGGTAACAAACTTCTCTAACTACTGGATTTCACCTAGAATGAAGAATAGTTTCTTCTTTGACCAAGATATCACTCGAAATGGAGAATAAACTTCACCCGACTTCTAGATTTTTCCAAGAATAGTAACAATTTCTTCTTTAATCAAGATATCACCTGAAAAAGGTAACAAACTTCTCTAACTTCTGGATTTCACCTAGAATAGAGAATAGTTTTTCTTTGACCAAGATATCACTCGGAAAGGATAATAAACTTCACCCAACTTCTGGATTTCGCCAAGAACGGTAACAATTTCTTCTTTAATTAAGATATCACTCGAAAAGGATAATAAACTTCACCCGACTTCTGGATTTCGCCAAGAACGGTAACAATTTCTTCTTTAATCAAGATATCACTTCAAAAAGATAACAAACTTCCCTAACTTCTGGATTCCGCCTAAAATGGAGAATGGTTTCTTCTTTGACTAAGAAATCACTCAGAAAGGATAATAAACTTCACCCGACTTCTGGATTTTGCCAAGAACGGTAACAATTTCTTCTTTAATCAAGATATCACTTGGAAAAGGTAACAAACTTATCTAACTTCTGGATTTCTCTTAGAACGAAGAATAATTTCTTCTTTGACCAAGATATCACTCAGAAAGGATAATAAACTTCACCCAACTTCTGGATTTCGCCAAGAACGGTAACAATTTCTTCTTTAATCAAGATATCACTTTAAAAAGGTAACAAACTTCTCTAACTTCTAGATTTCTCCTAGAACTAAGAATTAGAAAGGATACACACTTTCTGCTTAAGTTGACACTCTAATGGGAAGAGGAAATACGCTACTTGGGGATACACATAACCAAAGTAAACGAAACTAAGAACATCGAGAAATATGAATGTCCATGAATGATGTAAATGTGAATGAATAAATGAATGTCATTTATATGCTGACAAAACAGACCAAAAGAGATAAACTAGAGATGAAAAGACATCACAGTACAAACAGATACTTAGTTAACCTCTACACGATGGGAACGTTACTGGGGATAGAACAAAATCCATCGACAAAGCATATTTCTGTTATAAGGCTCTAATCTCTGGAGAGGAAGATACTTTTGGAAGAAAACCCAAAGTTCAATCCTCTTACATCAATAATTCGTTGAAAGGATAATACCATGAACAATGCTTTAGCTGGAGTAAAAAACTTGTTTAGTTGGAGATACTAAGGAACACCACCATCTGATAATGTTTACAAAATAGATCAAATATCTTTATAAATCCGGATTTCCCCTGGAACTAATTTTGTATGCCCCAAGTTTACTGCTGATAAACTGCATGATGCACGACAATTCTTGCGAATAACCTCACTTCTTAAATGGCCCAAGTTACATGGTTACGTGAAGAAATCGTCTCAATAGGATTTAAAAAAAAGAGATGGCATCCAAAATGGCCAAATGTCTTCAAACTCTTGGAGAGATTCATTGGATCTTGACGTGACTGCCCCATATTTACTTTATTTGGAAAAATAGTGTCTTCAAATTTTCCCTATGAGAGTAAACGAACTATGAAGGCAACAACCTGTTAATGCTAAAGGTCTTCAGGTGACATTCCTCTTGGTATGATCATTCTTAAAAGTGATTCGCCAACTACTTAACAAAGTTTCAGACCTCAAAAGATTAAAATCATCATTGGTGCTTATATTTAAGTTCCCTTGACATTAAGCAACTGTTTTACAAGCAGAAAAAGTTTATTATGAGAAGAAAATTCTAATGCAACAGTTATGTAAGCCTTGAAAATTAGTGCATCATTTATTTTTTGTATGAAAGATAATAAAATCATATGATACCAAGACAAATATTTTAGTAAAACTTATTGGGAGTCAGGAAAACTATCTCTTTGGAGTATGCTTTTGAAATAAACCATGTTTCAATTAGGACTTTTGAAGGTTGTAACGTGACCCGGTTCATGGTTTATTTAGAAAAAAAGTTTTAAGGCTCGAAATATTTGGTGCCCGCCCCTTCATGATGTTCTTCATTCCTATGTTTAGTTAAACCAAAATGAGCACTCATCTCCCGAGAGGATTTAGTTAATGGTTGAGTAACCACTAATATTATTTAGACATGACAGTCACTCACCTTTGTTTATTGTCACGCGACCATGTTCTTTGTTGAGGATTTTATGTTGTAATCCTTGTTCACCTTTCACGTTTGCTTTCCCTACATTTTTCATGGACAAAATCCTTTTGAGTTTGACTCTGAAGTCCAGCGGGATGCCTTGACTTTTTCCTAAGCAACTTGTTTTTCAAGTTTCGACTTAGCGGGGCTTTCTGTGTCTTTCTTTTTCATTTCCTATTCATATTACCTTTTCTTTCTATTTGAAAACATCGCGTGACTTCAAGTCATTCTTGACTTGTTGGAAGAATTGTGATTACCTTATTTCTTGGTAGATGAGGGATAGCCATTATTGTATCCTTATATGTTGACAACTTGATGTGTGAGAGATACCCATTGGGATATCATCTTGTTTTGTTGCCCACTACTGATAGGTGAAGATTGACCATTGCGATTTTGAATTTTCTCAACCTTTTGAAGGATAACCATTGTTGTATCCTTGGATGCGCACTCTTGATGAGATTTGAATACTCAATTAATTAACTGAACACTACCCTGCCCGAGGTTAAAACGAGAGTTTTTTTAATAGAAAAGAAACTCCTACTTCAAGGCTCAAAGGGGTTAACAAAGGTTTCACTCCCTTATATCTCCGGTGTTTGGGAATTTGGAACAATGCCCATACATCGTCAACATGGTTTTATCCAAAAGCATACAACCAGAAATTTTGCATTTTAAATTCATCATCCTCCCTCCAATATATGCCTAGGCAATATAATTGGTAACAAGTTGGTATAATAATGCAAAAAGCAACTTAAAATTGAAACATATATGAGTGAAACAAATGGGTTTCTTAAAGACAAACATGATAATTGTATTAAGATAATCATTCAAATGCAAATATGTTCTTACATGTAAAAACAAATACATTAACAAACACGAAAGGTTACGAAAATGAAAAGCATAAGTGAGTTAATAATATGAAGAAGGCTCTCTATCTGGACTTGTGATGAATGAAACCTCTCTCAAACTTCAAGGAAAAAATCAACAAAGATTCACTCATGCCTTTGAAAAAGGGTTTACTTGAACATTAGGACCACCGTCTTTAAATGACAAAATACCACTCTTGACCAATTTATGTACTTCAGCCTTCAAAGAGAGACAATGATCAAGGTCATTCCCAGGAGCAACTTGATGAAAAGCACAAAAGGAATATTCCTCATACCACCGTGGTAGATCCTCAAGAACAATTGGTGGTGATCGAGTATGAATCAAATTCTTTTGTAATAAGAAAGGAAACAACTTTGAATGCAACATTGGAATCAGATCAAACTGAGGTTTCCTTCGATTATGAACTTGCTGATTGAGAGCTTCAAAAGATGAATTTACCATAGGGGTGACAAGAAAAACATGTTGTTGATCATGATCATTCTTTCTTCGGGGTCTCCTCGGCCCTTCTCTCGAAATAACATTGGAATTATGTTCTTTCTTCTCGACAAAGTTATCACCATAATTCTTAGAACCATCAAATGAGTTCCTATCTTTGGATAAATGGCCTTCATGGAAAGCATCTTCTAAATGGACTACCATGCTTACCATTTCAGCGAAATCAGTGGGAGCACTTGCGACCATCTTTTCATAGTAGAAGGAATCGAGAGTTTTCAGGAAGATCTTTGTCATTTCTTTCTCTTCTATGGGAGGTATCACCTTGGCGGCTACTTCACGCCACCTATGTGCATATTATTTAAATGAATCCTCATATTTATGAGCCATCACTCTCAGCTGGTCACAGTTAGGTGTCATAAACACGTTGTACTTATACATTTGATAAAAGCTTCACCCAAATCATTGAATGTGCAGATGTTGCTATTGTTCAATCCCATAAACCATTTCAAAGCAGCACCAGTTAAACTATCCTGAAAGAAATGAATAAGAAAATGTTGGTCATCCATATGAGTGGACATCCTTCTGATAAACATCACAAGGTGGTTACGGGGGCTAGAGTTTTCCTTATACCTCTCAAACTCTGGCACCTTAAACTTCGATGGAACTTTTATGTTAGGAACTAAGCAGAGTTCACTGACGTTTTGTCCAAATAACTATTTTCGTCTAAGAGCCTTCATTTCTTTCTGCATGTCAATGAATTGGTCTTAAAAGTCATCCAATTGACCATAGAAGCCCACACTTTCACTTGGTGGAGGAACATGACGATAAACTTCATCATTAGCAAACGACATGGAATTCACTGTACGGGGTGCAGTGTAACGAATCTCATTTTTAGCAGCAGGAGTAATTTGCACCACAGAAGGTGTAGGAATAGTAGCAGGTTGAGCATCGGGATTATAACCTTCTGGAATGAAATTTTTAGGCATTCCCCATAGGTAACCCTGAAGCACACGGTATTGAGCAATAGTAACTGGAGTAACAAAAATGGGAAGTGACTGAACCTCAAAAGCAACAATTGTCTGTTGTGGCTGAGTAACATGAGGAGACGGAAGAGTAGGCGGTGGCTAATTCTGAGAAACCACCAATGATTCCAACAAAGCAGTCAAATTCTCCATACCAGCTCTCAAAGCAGTAACTTCTTCGTTCATCTCGCGGTTCTCTTGTTCAATATTTTCCATCTTCTCTTAGCATGAGTGTTGTACTGGTGAGACTCAAAGGAAAAACAAGGCTTAAAAATGACTTTTGAAAGTGAAACAAAAAAATGTAGACTGATGCATGATATGTAAATGAAAAAGAGTGTTTTTATTTGACTTTCAAAGGACTCAAGATATTAAGTTGTAAACATCAAAGTATGAATATAGAAAATGAATTCTAAATTAGATCAAAGCGTTGATCAAGTTATCATCAAGATCAATCATCCATTTTGGTAGATTAGGGTTTTCACCCCATCAACACCCAAGATCCATTGAGTTTGGCGAAACTTATGATGTTTACAAAGAAAAATCTACAAATTCCTTGAAAATCAAGTGAAAAAGAGTTTCACGGATGCATGATGGCATGGTTATGCAACAAACACAAGCAATGTTATAAACAAAGTTGAAAGCTTCGACGTCACGAGCATGGATTCAAAGGTAAGAACTACCCACAAGGTATTAACTAAGGTTTTAAAATCACCTGCCGAACAAGGTTCTAGGGAAACCTCAGAGTCTACGCTCTTCCTTTGGATATTACAGACATTCCAATTACTCGGTAATCAGTAATATTTACAAGAAAAACTCGTCCGAGTGCAACATCGCGTGACAACTATTTCCGAATTACTCTGTTATAGTCTCCTCACTACACCTAAAAAGGCCAGGAGGGGTTAATGTTTCTACGGCCCTCAGCTTCTCTGGCTCAAAGGTCAAAAGCAACTTGTCTTCACAATTACTCGGTAAACAATGATACAGTCAAATGGGCTTCCACTGAGTGAGGGATTTCATGTCTCCTTCTTCGGGATTTCTCCTTAAAAGTTAACATGACTATACCGTTCGTCCTATCTTTAGTGTACCTTAGTCCAGGTATAGGATTTATCCTTTGTAATCAACACCTAAAGAAACCATAAAATAACACATATAAGCACATAAGAAATAATAACAAAAATAGATATGAAAAATTAGGTTTAACCCACTTAGAGTATTTAATTCCCCAGCAGAGTCGCCAATTCTGTAGCGGTGAAAATCGGATATCAAGATATTGATTAACTTGACTCGTAAATAAGCAAGAGTCTGCACCGAGCTTTATTATTCCAAGAAAAAAGGGAAAAGTGCTAAATAAAACTCATAAATATGCAAAGTAAGTGCAATACTAAAAGTAAAGAAAAATACAATGCATTTGAAAGAGATCGAAGGTTCGGGGTTGGTTATACAAAGGAAAGGTACTAGAACCCTATGTATCTATAGTATCCTATAGGAACCTTTTGAAATATCTGTTTTTTAGTTAAAATTGGATTGCTTGCTAAATGAGTGTGAGAATGAGAATTGGAAAATGCGACGACCTATTATCGAAGTTTTTTGGCTTAAAAGAGGTGCTAGTTTTTAAAATTATGGTTTAGAAGAGATTTGTTTTTAGGTTAATAAAACTAAAAACAATGTACAAAGGAGTTTTTGCACAATTGTATTAAATGTATTTGATGACATGAAGTCAATGAATTCGATTTTTCCTTTGGAGTTAGACGTAAACAAAATATAAAGACTAAATGATTGAGAAAGGGAAATTAAATAAATAGAAATTAGATAACTAAATAATTAACAACCAAAAATTAAATAAAAGAAAGACAAAATTATACTAATATATATTTTTGTTATTTTTACGATGGAGAATAATAATTATAAACCTATACTATTTTTTTGTATTTTTTGTGTGAAATTTAGAATGAAATAAGGCTAAGGAATAAAAAGAGATATTTATAAATAAAAATAATTAGAACTAGGGATCGAACACGAGTTCCTTTTGTCACACATGAACTGCTTAGCAGCAACATGTTATTTGTCCCTCTATGACATAATTCATTGTGTTAGTTGATAACGCAAAAATACATAGCATATTTGACTTGGGTGTTTTACATTTTATGATAATTGTTGCCGATAGCAAGAGTCACCACCGACTTTTCTTATATCTAATAAAGGAAAGGGTGAAAAGAACAGGAAAGACCTTTTGAGAATTTTCTTGAGTTCGGGGGTAGGTTATGAAAAGGAAGGTGTTAGCACCGTTTTCATCCGTAGTTATATACGGGCTCTTAATTTCTAGCTCACTTTGAAATTCTTTGTAAATATGTTTATGATTTGTTTTGAAATTATTTTTGAAAAGTGCCTTCGTTTTGGCGAACTTTGTAATGATTCTCGTCTCTAAGAATGTATACAAAATGTTGACTTTTGAAAATATTTCATTAGAGTGTTAGTGTTTTTGAAAGATGTTTTAAAATGTCGTGAGCAAGCAACTATGAACATTCTACCGACTCAAAAAGTCTTTGTTCATTTCCTCCTCCGTTAGATATTGCTATCTTACCATAGATTGGTAAGAAGCCCTATTATTGAATGTGAAGGGACAGACATGGGTCGTCGTACAGTCATAGAAAGTAACATTGTAGGATACTTAGCAATTTGTTGTAAGGGTCTAAGATTGTTTATCGAAGGCAACATTGAAGGGTCATCGAGGGACTACGATCTTGTATTCGAGAGTTTTTGCTAAAGTATCCCACGTTCGAGGGACATGACTGTTTATTTTGAAGACAACAAGTGGGGGTTAACTCTAGAGGTGCAAGTGTGTGAAATATGTTGTTTTCATGCATTTTTGTCTTTGAAATTAGGGTTTTATAATGGTTTATTTTATGTCTTTCCATACAAACCCTAATTACTAGCAATAATATTGAAAGCGATAAATTGCGGAAATTTAATGTTCTACACTATTACATCACTTGGGGGACGGAGATACAATTTACAAATGGGGGAATGAAAGAAATTAAAGCATAATGACTATTACAATCTTGTTGAATATCACTTAATAATGTACAAGAATGTAAAGATAAATTGAAATTGGAAAGAATATTGTTTTTATGTTATTTGTGAAAAATGCTCTAATTAAACTAGTAAAAAAAGATAGAAAATAATTAATTAAACTCCTAGATTCAAAGTTAAAAGAAAAATAAAATAAAAAACTAAGTCCAATATTAATTCAATTTAATTTAAGAAAAGAAAAAAGAAATTAAATTTGTTAGGAAAATATTTGTTAGGTTTTCATATATTTGAGAAAAGAGTTTGAAATTTGAAATGAAAAGAAATTAGAAACTTAAATCTAATTTTAAGTATTTACAAATTGATTAAAAGAAAGTGTGATAAATTAATTTATTTATGAAAATAAATTAAACTATAAAACATTCTAAATATTTTAGGAAAATAGTTTATTTGTTTTGTTTAAGAAAATATTTTAATGTGTAAAAATAATAAGGAAAACCCTAGTTCTAATTAATAAAACAATGAGGTGATTAAAATTAATTAATTTTCTTGTCAAAAAATTAGTTTAATTAAATAAAAACCTAAATATAATATTTTTGTGATTTTATGATTTTACGATATTAAATAAAAAATGTTTAAACAAAAATAATTAAATAAAATAAGAAAAAGAAAATGTTTTGGGCCTATGAGTGAAAGTAAAAGGGAGGTAAGAATTTAGCAAAATTCAGGCCCATTACAGTGAGCCCAGCGCCTGTTTTAGTATCCAGTGGGGGAGGCCCTTTGAGGTTCACCATGAGGAAGTGTGTGGGGCATTGGATCTGGTCTTGGATGATGATCAGAAGGTGTGGAGATGAGGTGCATGGGATGCATGTTAACTGGCTTGTATTGGATCCTGTAAGAAAATGTTATAAAAATACAAAAGGGTACAACTAGGGCTCGAATCCAAGTCCCTATAGTCACAAACGCGCGCTTCTTACCACTGGGTTAGCTATACATCCGGTTTTATAAACAAAACCAAATGTATATATATTATAAAACAAGCCATGAGTGTGACTTCATCTTCTTCCTCGCACCAGAAGTTACACCACCATTTTTGAAAATGTTATCTCCTTCGTTTCTCAACCATTAGCAAAAGTACAAACATGAAACTTCCTCCAAAATTCATCATGAGTTCAGTCATATAAATGATTAAAGGTATAAATCAAAGATGAGCATGAATTTTGTTTGGTACCAAATTTAACCTAACTTTTTCAGCAATTTCAAACTCAAAATTCTCCCTACTCAAGCAATATAAATGAATTATAAGGACATGGTTAGTTTCTGGGCTATGATGTCTACATTTTATCTTCACAAATGGAAACCAAATGGTTCCTATATAAAAGAGTTCAAAAGTAAGAAAACTCACCTTGAAAATGGAATTCGTGTTTTGAGTTTGAGCTTGCTTCAAGGTGCTGCAATGATCTGTTTAGCTTCCTTGGTCCTCTAGGAAGCTAATGTAATGCTTAGCTTGAGCTGAGAGTACCTATAACGTCCTGGAGAAGTCAAGTTGTAGTCCTCTGTTTTTGGTTATTGAAGATGAGGAAGATGGTGTTACATTTGGGAAACAAGGATAGGGATGAGTTGTATTTGATATAAGGAATCTTTAAAAATGATTTTGAGGGAAAACACACGATGGAAATGAAAGATACAAGTTGAAGGTCAGAGTCTGCATAAAAGTGGAGTTTGTGTGCAATTTCTGGCTAGAGGGAGTTTGGGAGAGTTTAAGGGATTGTTAATTCATGTGTTATGTTGCAATATGTGTCTCTATTTATAAAGAAGAGGTTTGGAGGATGAGAGGACTTGGTTTCTCAGTTTCAAAACCTGGTTTGGTTGATATGAAACAACCAAGTTATATGAAAATTGGTGTTCCAATGCATAGCACAAGAACTTGTAGGGTTAATTTACAGGTTATAGATGGTTGCTTCTTGGTGTTGAAGTGTTTTGAAGTCAGAATCAACAATGTATAGGCTCAAGGAGGATTGACATTATGATTAAAGTTACTTTTCCAAAATGAAAGTGTGAACTTTCTTCCCTAAATGGAAAATCATCTTGGACAATGCTTGAATCAATTGGAAAATTGATCAATCAATTATGTAAACATTAAATTAAGGAGTGAAACACAAGTTAGAAGGCTGCAAAGCAAGATTGTGCAGCATGGATATGAGATTGCATCAAATGTTCATCAAGAAAATGACCTATAATTTAAGTTTATGAGGCCATCTTCATCTCTTCGAAACTTCTAGCTCAAGCAGGATCTCTTCAAGTTTTTGGACATTATGGAAAGCTTGAAACATCCTCTACAACCTTCTGTAATACCCCAAATGTGTCCTACCCTTTCACTTTTATGTGGCTTATGCATTTGGCACTTTTCTCATGTACATAACTACTATTAGGTCAGCTAATATCTCATGCTACATTCATCAATAAATTTAGCATGAGATCAATGTTCATGAACAAGATTAGGGTTTTATTCTGGTTTGAGGTATACGAATCAAATGAGCTCGAATCTTAGGGTTCTCTTATAAAGTGTGGATTATTATGGCAAGGCTTTGATATGGTCATTCACTGTGGACTCCTTTCTAATCGAATTACATGGTGCATGCGCTCCCACCAAGATTCATTAAAAGGGCATTAATTTTGTGTTGAGATCATTGGTCTTAAAGTCAAGACATGAATCATGGTGCAATATGTGGAGCTTGATGATTTTTTGTGTTCAAGGCGTCATTATTCTTTCAACTACTTTTTGCTTCAGTCAAAAGTTAATTCAATTGAAGATAAGGTTCATCCATCCAGCGTGACGTGTATTTGGTTCATCTTCTCGTGGAATATTGGTTTAAGGGTTTATATGCGCGATGAATTAATATTTACAAGAGGTACTAAGCAGTGTAATCCAAAGTGTTAGTCCATGGATTTTTTAAGGTATCAAAGATCTCAAGCATATGTTTTGGTCATGATGTCAGGAATTAATTCAAGGAAAGTTGAAACATCCATTCATGGTTAATCTCTTGAATTCAATTTACAAGTTAAAAATCTAAATAACATTCGTCATACAATTTTCAATGTTCATTCAAAATTCAAGTTTGAACCAAATCCACATAAACCTATTTTTGCTAAAAAAGCTTTTTGATCCTAAACTTGAACATAAACTCTTGATTCAACTAGTAGCCAAAAATCATCACCATTTACATTACCAAAATAAACCGGAACAAAATTCAATTGTCACATTACTTTTTATATCAAAGAAAACCATTACACAAACTTTTTATTCTAAGCCTAGGTCCTAGTGCTTATACATCTTCATGCTTGCTTCCCATGACAAGATTCCATATTTTCAAACCTTTTTCTCACTTTGTTACTTGCAACCAAATCCAAGGACTTCACCATTTGAAACCGTGAACCTGCATAACCAATATCCTGCATCAATAAAAATCAGTCCATAACCAATAAACCAAAAACCAATACAGAAAATCCACTCAACATCCTAACTTTCACAACAGAATCTAAACCAAACTGTCATAACCGAACCAACTAACCTCTAAAAATATCCTAACCGCTTTAGCCTCTAACTAATTACATAGTTAACAGTGGCATAACAGAAAACAAAAACATAAATTAACAGCCCTGCAGACTATCAATTAGCTTCTCTAACATCCTAATTCATCTAACCGAAAAATAACAACCAAAATGACTTTTCATAACTTGTTGTGATAGTCCATAACTAACTTAACAAAGCCCAAAACTGATTCACAACCTTCATAACCAACTAACTTGTTAGAACATAGTTTGATTCTACAACCCTTAGGTAGAGTTTTGATGATAAAAAATACAAAGAATATATAATAAATACAAAGAACAAATATGCACCCTAAAAATTATGTTCTATGAATGCTGAAGTTCTGACCATATCAACATCAGAAGATAAGCCATAAGAGTTACACGCTGAAGTAATCAGAACATGTGCGGAAGATTGATGACCAGAACATGCGCTTAATTAAAGTAAACTCTGATTCTGAACAAGAACATACCAATCCAAGTCATCAATATTCTGAAGCGTCATCAGCAAGTAAGGAGATAATATTCTGAAGCGTCATCAGCAAGTAAGGAGATAAGATTCTGAAGCATTACTGATCATTCTTAACAACATCAATTCCAACGGCTTCTTTCAGACAGGATCTTCTCCAAATGGAAAGTGTGTTAATGACATTAAACATACTTTATGATCAACATCATTCCACTGCCTATATAAACAAAGTCAGCATTCAAAATCAAGAATGATTTTTGCCATATTACCACTCATGCATATTCAAAGCTGCAAGCAATATCATTTACATTTCCAAGCTATAATCCTGTGTAATTTATCACAGTTGGGATAAACAGTTTTTGTTAGAAAAAAAACAACACATATCTTGTATAATTGTATTGAAACAGTGTTCCTTGAGATTAACCGAACTGTGGTTGTACTCAAGAAGACTTTAACATTTGTTAAAGTAGCGATTGTAATCTTGATGAGAATGGTGAGTTAAGACCTCGTTGGAGAGAGGCGAAATCACCTTGACGGATGGACTAGAGTAGTTTGAGATCAAACGAACCAGGATAAAAATACTGTGTCATTACGCTTTGATTTCAAGTTTGTCAATTCAACCCCCCCCCCCTCTTGTGTTTTTCACATCTTCAATTGGCATCAGAGCGCCTGGTTCTAAGCTTAAACACTTAACCGTGTCAGTATAAGATCCAAGCTTCAGAAAAACACTATGGTGGGACCAAGCCAAAACATAAGCAATGACAACCGTGAAGACAAGGACAGATTCAGTGGCAAACCTCTAGTCTTAGATGGAGAAAACTTTGACTACTGGAAACACAGAATTGAGAGTTTCTTTCTGGCTCATGATGTTGATCTGTGGGACATGGTGACTGATGGATACATGCACCCAGTGGATGGACGTGGTCAGAAAATAGACAGAAAAATGATGTCTGATCAGCAAAAGCGTGAATTCAGAAACCACCACCAGGCCAGAATAATGCTTCTCGGTGCCATCTCATAATCAGAATATGAGAAAATATCAAACAGAGAGACTGCCAAGAACATGTTTGACTCTCTGAGAATGACGCATGAAGGCAACATTCAAATCAAAGAGACCAAGGCCCTTGCACTTATTCAGAAGTATGAGGCATTCAAGATGGAAGATAATGAATCAACATAAACTATGTTTTCAAGATTCCAAATCCTTGTTGCTGGACTGAAGGTTCTTGACAAAGGGTATTCCACTGCTGATCACATTAAGAAGATCATCAGAAGCTTACCCAAACAATGGAGGCCAATGGTCACATAACTTAAGCTAGCTAAAGATCTCAACAAAATATCTCTGGAGGAACTTGTCAGCTCTCTCATAATTCACGAGATAGAGCTAGAAGAAAATGAGCCTCAAAAGCAAGGTAAGCCACTAGCTTTAAAATCTAACAGAAAATCTGACTTTAAGGTTTTGCAGGCTGTGGAAGAAACTTCTGATGGATCCTCATCAGAAGAAGATGAATTGTCTCTCCTCTCCAGAAGAGTGAACCAACAGTGGAAGCAGAGACAAAGGAAGTTCAGAAATCCCAGAAGATCAGAGAATCAGAATGAATCCTCCTCCAGATACAGAAAGTATGAGTCTTCCTCTAGACACAGAAGATCTAAAGGTTCTTCAGGATACAGAAAGCCAAATAACAAGGACATCATGTGCTATGAATGTAACGAGCAAGGGAACTACAAAAGTGACTTCCCAAAGCTTCAGAAGGAAAAGCCCAAAAATAAGTTCTTCAAGGAAAAGAGGAAAAGCCTCATAGCTACATAGGATAATTCTGACACATCTGAAGCTGACTCAGAATCAGATGATGAAAGAGCAAACATAGCTCTCATGGAAAACGTATCAGAAGACAGTGAAGCTTCTGGTTCAGACTCAGAATCAGACACTGAAGAGGTATTTCCTGATATTACCATAAATTTTACTAAGGCTGAACTTGCAGAAAGCCTAAATGAAATTTTGGAAAGGTATCAGCAAATCAGAGTCAAATTCAGGAACCTGAAAAGGAATCTTTCCTCTGAATCTGAAAAGTCTGAGAGTCTCAGATTAGAGAATTCTGAGTTAAAAGAAAAATTTTCAAAATTAGAAAATGATTTGCAAAACTCTCAGAAGGAAACAATCTCTGAAACTCCCAGTAATGCTGATGAGATCATCAAAGAGTATGATCACAACTTTCAGAAGTTTCTAGCTAAAAACATAGACAGAAGCAAGATGGCTTCAATGATCTACGGAGTTAACAAAAATGGCAGAAAAGGGATAGGATATCAAGGTAAGGTATCTACACCAAAAAATGCCATGGACTTAGTTATAAAACGCACACCACTAAAATCACACTTTATATATGGGCACACACATGACATAAAATACACAAGTAGTGATTATTCTGTCAAACCAAAATTCAATCAGAATTTTGGTAAAACTAACAAATCAGGACCCAAGAAAGTGTGGGTACCTAAGGATAAAATTATACATGTAGAAGATATCTTTAGAAGCAAGGCTAAGACACCAATCATGGTACCTGGACTCTGGCTGCTTGCGACACATGTCGGGAAGAAGGCAAATGTTCCAAAGCCTAGAACTTAAGCCTGGAGGATACGTGGGCTTTGGAGGTAATCAGAGAGGAAAGATCATTGGCTCTGGAACAGTAGGTAATGGAAATCTTCCCTCTATAAATAATGTATTATTTGTTGATGGCTTAATGCATAACCTATTATCCATAAGTCAATTAAGTTATAATGGTTATGATATAATCTTCAATCAAAATTCATGCAAAGTTGTTAGTCAGAAAGATGGGACTATCCTATTTAATGGAAAGAGGAAAAACAACATTTATAAAATAAAACTTTCTGAACTAAATAGTCAGAATGTAAAATGCTTACTTTCTGTTAACAACGAGCAATGGGTCTGGCACAGAATATTGGGGCATGTTAGTATGAGAAGAATATCTCAGATTAACAAACTCAATCTGGTCAGAGGACTTCCAAAATTGAAGTTCAGCTCAGATGCTCTGTGTGAAGCATGTCAGAAAGGAAAATTTGAAAAACCTACTTTCAAATCCAAAAATTTTGTTTCCACCTCTAAGCCATTAGAACTTCTGCACATTGACTTATTTGGACCAGTAAAAACTGCTTCAGTCAGTGGCAAGAAGTATGGGTTAGTAATCGTAGATGACTATAGCAGATGGACATGGGTAAAGTTCTTAAGACACAAGGACGAGTCACTGTTAGAACAATGTTTGAATCTACTACCCTATATTTAAGTTTTGATGATAACAAAGTGAAAAGATATAGTATGTATAAGTTTCATGAATGAACTATCTGCTTCCTAAAATTATTATGTTCTGACTTGCAGATACTCTGATTGATATAAGCAAGATCACGTCTATTCAGCATCAGAACTTGATTTCAGACACCAGCATCAGAAGTTGCTACATCAGAACGTCAAGATCAGATGATCAACTCACGTACATGCTGAAGCCTGATGAACAAGACTGCGCTCAAACACTCTGATACAGAAACACAATAGTTCATCAGCAGCGAAGCAGAATCAGAATGAGCCAAGCCAGAACTTGCGTTAAGTAAGCAACGGTACTGTGCATTGAAAGCTAATTAATTCCAACGGCCTCATTCCAGACAAGATCTGCTCAAAAAGGAAAGCTTGTTATTAGCATTGAATCAAGAATATTGCATTCAACGTTCATCATCTCAAGTGTTATATAAACAAGGCTTTGAAGATTTTAATGGCTAATGCTCTCCAAATCTCTACACGCACAAAAGCTGAACCATAATCTTCGTTCTACCAGTTTTGTTAAACCACATACTCTGATACTCCATTACTGTTTAGCAATCTAGTTTCTAAGCTTCAATTTGTGTATACATCACAGTTGTGATAAAGTTTTGTAGAAAACATCCACACACATTGTTTTATCTCTTTGTAAGAAATTGTTACCTTGACAAACCGGGTTGTGGTTTGAATCAAGAAGGCTTTAGCAGTTGTTAAAGCAGTCTGTAATATTCAGTTGAATATAGTGAATTAAGACCTCGTTGGAGAGAGGCGAAATCACCTTGACGGGTGGACTGGAGTAGTTTGAGATCAAACCAACCAGGATAAAAATATCTTGTCAATTGCTTTAGATTTCAGTTTTACAATTCAACCCCCCCCCCTTCTTGTATTTTTCACCCCTTCAATTGGCATCAGAGCGCCTGGTTCTGAGCTAAAACACTTAACTGTGTCAGTACAAGATCCAGCGTCAGAAAAACACAATGGCAGGAAACAATTCTCACATCAGCAATGACAACAATGAGGACAGAGACAGATTCAGTGGCAAACCTCCAGTTTTTGATGGAGAAAACTTTGATTACTGGAAAGACAGAATTGAAAGCTTCTTTCTAGCACATGATGCTGATCTGTGGGATATGGTGACAGATGGATACACGCACCCTGTGAATGCAAGTGGTCAGAAGATTGATAGAAAATCAATGACTGATCAACAAAAGCGTGACTTCAAGAATCACCACAAGGCCAGAACCATCCTCCTCAGTGCCATCTCCTATACTGAGTATGAAAAGATCTCCAACAGAGACACATCAAAGAATATCTTTGATTCTCTCAGAATGACGCATGAGGGCAACGTTCAGGTCAAAGAAACAAAAGCTCTGGCGCTCATTCAGAAGTATGAGGCGTTCAAAATGGAAGAATCTGAATCCATTGAAACTATGTTCTCTAGATTCCAGATTCTGGTAGCTGGTCTCAAAGTTCTGGACAAAGGATACTCTACTGCTGACCATGTCAAGAAAATAATCAGAAGTTTACCTAAGCAGTGGAGGCCTATGGTTACTTCTCTGAAGCTAGCTAAAGATCTCAACAAAATCACTCTGGAGGAACTTATAAGCTCCCTCAGAAGTCATGAGATAGAGCTAGAAGCTGATGAGCCTCAGAAGCAAGGTAAGCCTTTAGCATTAAAATCTAACAGAAAATCTGAGTCTAAAGTTTTGCAGGCAGTTGAAGAAACATCTGATGGATCCTCATCAGAAGAAGACGAACTTTCCCTTCTCTCCAGAAGAGTAAATCAACTGTGGAAGCAAAGACAAAGGAAGTTCAGGAATCCCAGAAGATCTGATCAGAACGAGTCTTCTTCCAGATACAGAAGGACAGATTCTTCCTCTGGATACAGAAGATCTGAAGGCTCCTCCAGTAGCAAGAAGCCAAACACCAAAGACATCATCTGCTACGAGTGCAATGAGCAAGGACACTACAAGAGTGACTGCCCAAAGCTTCAGAGGGAAAAGCCCAAAAAGAAGTTTGGAAGAGAGAAGAAGAAAAGTCTCATGGCTACATGGGATGACTCTGACTCATCTGAAGCTGACTCAGAATCAGATGATGAAAGGGCAAACATAGCTCTCATGGCAAACATTTCAGAAGATAGTGAAGCCTCTGAATCAGACTCAGAATCAGACATAGAAGAGGTATTTCCTAACTTCGCTGTTAACTTTACAAAGGCTGAACTTGCTGAAAGCCTTAATGAGATTCTGGAACGTTATCAGCAGATTAGAGCTAAATTCAGAGACCTGAAAAGGAATCTTGAATCTGACTCTAATAAGTCTGAGAGTCTCAAATTGGAAAATTCTGAGCTGAGAAATAAGATTTCAAAATTAGAAAACTCTTTACAAAACTCTCAGAAGGAACCAATTTCTGAAACTCCCAGCAACGCTGATGAGATCATCAAGGAGTATGATCACAGTTTCCAGAAGTTCCTAGCTAAAAGCATAGATAGAAGCAGAATGGCTTCAATGATCTATGGAGTTAGCAAAAACGGCAGGAAAGGAATAGGATACCAAGGTAAGGTTCCTACACCAAAGAATGTCATGGACTTAACCATTAAACACACTCCTTTAAATTCACACTTTGTGTATGGTCACACACATGATATCAAATATACTAGCAGTAAGCACTCTGTGAAACCAAAATTCAACCAGAGTTTTGGTAAAACTAACAAGTCAGGACCCAAGAAAATCTGGGTACCTAAGGACAAAATAATACATGTTGCAGATATCTTTAGCAGCAAGTCAGAAACACCAGTCATGGTACCTGGACTCTGGCTGCTCACGACACATGACGGGAAGAAGGCATATGTTCCAAAGCCTGGAACTTAAGCCTGGAGGCCACGTTGGCTTTGGAGGCAATCAGAGGGGAAAGATAATTGGCTCTGGAACTGTAGGTAATGGAAATCTTCCCTCTATTAATAATGTTCTGCTAGTAGATGGATTGATGCATAATCTGTTATCCATAAGTCAATTAAGTGATAACGGTTATGATATAATCTTTAATCAAAAATCATGTAAAGCTGTTAGTCAGAAAGATGGGACTATCCTGTTTAATGGTAAGAGGAAAAACAACATTTACAAAATCAAACTTTCTGAACTAAAGAGTCAGAATGTAAAATGTCTTCTATCTGTTAACAACGAGCAGTGGATCTGGCACAAAAGATTGGGGCATGTTAGTATGAGAAGAATATCTCAGATTAACAAACTCAATCTGGTCAGAGGACTTCCTAATTTGAAGTTCAATTCAGATGCTCTGTGTGAAGCATGTCAGAAAGGCAAATTTGCAAAACCTTCTTTTAAATCCAAAAATGTTGTTTCTACCTCTAAGCCATTAGAACTTCTGCACATTGACTTATTTGGACCAGTTAAAACTGCTTCAGTCAGTGGTAAGAAGTATGGGTTAGTAATCGTAGATGACTATAGCAGATGGACATGGGTAAAGTTCTTAAGACACAAGGACGAGTCACACTCTGTGTTTGTTACCTTCTGTAACCAAGTTCAGAATGAAAAGGATCTTAGAATCGTTAAAGTCAGAAGTGATCATGGTGGAGAACTTGAAAATAAAGATTTTGAGTCATTCTTTAATGACAAAGGCATTCTGCATGATTTCTCTTGTCCTAGAACTCCCCAACAAAATGGAGTTGTAGAACGAAAGAACAGAACATTGCAAGAAATGGCCAGAACCATGATCAATGAGACAAACGTTGCTAAGACTTTCTAGGCAGAGGCAATAAACACAGCGTGTTACGTTCAGAATAGAATCTCAATAAGACCTATTCTGGAAAAGACTCCATATGAATTGTGGAAGAACAGAAAGCCCAACATTTCATATTTTCATCCATTTGGATGTACTTGCTTTATATTAAATACAAAGAATTATTTGAACAAGTTTGACTCTAAGGCACAGAAGTGTATTATGTTAGGATACTCTGAACGCTCAAGAGGGTACAGAGTATACAATACAGAAACACAGATTGTGGAAGAATCAATCAGTGTTCGTTTTGATGATAAGCTTGACTCTGAAAAGTCAAAGCAGAATGAAATTTTTGCAGGTATAGAAATTGAATTTGCAGGTTCTGAAGACAAGTCATCAGAAGCTCTCAACACAGACATTCCTTCAACGTCTGAAAGGAGCACTGCTAGAAATCCTACAACAGCTGCTGATCAGCCTCAGAAGAGATTACCCAGAAGCAGCTTGGATCACCCAGAAGAGACTATCCTAGGAAGAAAGGAAGATCCAATCAGAACAAGAGCAAGCTTCAGAAACTTTGAAGAAACTCTTATGGGACTGGTGTCTCTGATTGAACCTTCTTCTATTGATGAAGCACTTCTGGATAATGACTGGATTCTGGCAATGCAAGAAGAGCTGAATCAATTCACCAGAAATGACGTATGGGATCTCGTTCCCAGACCAAAAGGATTCAACGTCATTGGAACAAGATGGGTGTTCAGAAACAAGCTAAATGAACAAGGTGAAGTCATCAGAAACAAGGCACGACTGGTTGCACAAGGTTATAGTCAGCAAGAGGGGATAGACTATACAGAAACCTTTGCCCCAGTCGCCAGGTTAGAATCTATCAGACTTTTAATTTCATTTGCTGTTAATAGAGGCATCACTCTGTATCAGATGGATGTCAAAAGTGCATTCTTAAATGGTTATATAGAAGAAGAAGTTTATGTTCACCAACCCCCAGGTTTTGAAAATACAAAACATCCAGAACATGTTTTCAAACTAAAAAAGTCACTGTATGGTTTGAAACAAGCTCCCAGAGCTTGGTATGAAAGGCTAAGTAACTTTCTGCTTGAAAATGAATTCACCAGAGGGAAAGTGGACACTACTCTATTCTGTAAAACAGTTAAGAGTGACATCTTAGTCTGTCAAATTTATGTTGATGATATCATTTTTGGTTCTACTAATCCTTCTCTTGGAAGAAAATTTGCTAAGTGTATGCAGGCAGAATTTGAGATGAGCCTCATGGGGGAACTGAAATTCTTTCTAGGAATTCAGATCAATCAAACTCCAGAAGGAACTTACATTCATCAGAGCAAATACATCAGAGATCTTCTGAAGAAATTTGACCTCTCAGAATGTAAGCCATCAAAGATTCCAATGCATCCCACGTGCATTCTGGAAAGAGAAGAGGTAAGCAAAAGTGTAGAACAGAAAGTCTACAGAGGTATGATTGGTTCTCTCCTCTATCTGACTGCTTCAAGACCTGACATATTATTCAGTGTTTGTATCTGTGCTAGATTCCAATCAGATCCTAGAGAATCTCACTTAACAGTTGTTAAGCGAATTTTCAAGTATCTGAAAGGTACTACTAATCTGGGTTTGTTTTATAGAAAATCTAGTGATTACAGCTTAGTAGGCTACTGTGATGCTGATTTTGCTGGAGACAGAGTGGAACGTAAAAGTACTTCTGGAAGCTGCCAGTTTCTGGGAGAAAATCTGATCTCTTGGTCCAGCAAAAGGCAATCAACAATTGCTCTGTCAACAGCAGAAGCTGAGTACATAGCAGCAGCAGGATGTAGCACACAAATGCTCTGGATGAAAAGTCAGCTTGAAGACTTCCAGATTTTTGAGAGTAACATTCCTATACTTTGTGATAATACTTCTGCAATTTGCTTAAGTAAGAATCCTATTTTACATTCTAGGGCTAAGCATATAGAAATAAAGCATCACTTCATTAGGGACTATATTCAGAAAGGTATTTTGAACTTAAAATTTATAGATACAGACCATCAATGGGCTGATATCTTTACTAAACCCCTTTCAGAAGATAGGTTTAATTTCATTCTGTAACATCTCAGCATGAAAGTATGCCCAGAATGAAAATGTTTTAATTCCATATATTTATCTTCAGAATGTAATTATTTTATTGTGAACTTCTGATCAATCTCCTTTCAGAAAGATAGAACATGCAGATTGTATCAGATGCAAGTCTAAAGATCTGAGAGTCTAATCTCAAAGACAGACGTGCTGATCACTACATCAAACAAGTGTCATCCAATCATCAGCATATCTCTGAAGCAGAACGCGTGCACGCTTCTGAGAAGGCAAAGCGCTGATTGGGTGCATTGAGACACATGTCTGGTAACCGTTTTTAAGTATCTTTCTCAAATCCCCCAAAATCAGCAAGCATTTAATGAAAAGTAATCATGCTTTTAAATGGCAATCATGATTTTTCTCTCTCTTAAAAACGTTTATCTTTTCAAAATAATTTTGAAAACTCTATTTAAGCACATTAATCTCTCATTCTTATTCCTTACGCTTTCTCATTAACACTCAAGCATTTTCTGCATATTTCTGAGTTCATCCCTTGCAAACCTTTTTCTTCAATTCATTCTCAAAACCCTTTTTAGTGTGAACAATGGCATCCTCCAGCAGCGTCTCTGCAGGTATTCAGAAGAAAGCAACTTCTGAGCAATATCAAGTGCCACTCAGAACTCTCCTCACTCCGGTGAAGAACCTTGAAGTGCTCTCTGAGTTAATCATTGACTTTGAAAGCTTGAAGGAGAATGGTTTTGACCTAACTGAAGAAATTAGGGCTCAAAAGTGGGAAAGGTATTTCGATAGGTTGGTTGGACCAACATTCCCAGCACTGGTCAAGGAATTTTGGATTCACGCCAAGGTTTCAAAACATCTAGTCATCTCCTCTGTCATGGGGAAGAAGATTGTGATTTCTGAAGATCTCATTGCAAGGCTAATCGGTCAAAGTGGTGGTGGCGTCCGTTGTGTGGACATGGCTGAAAGATGTGCTGATACAGGTGTGGTAGCTAACAAGATTTTCACTCTTGGGATGCCCAGCAGCAAGATTAAGGATCTGAAGGATCATTGCAGAGTATGGGCTAAGATTGTTCTGGGATGCTTCAACCACAGGAAACCAACAAGTTCTCCTGATTATATAAATGTGGATCAGCAGTTTCTGATCTACTTTATTGATCAGAAGATAAAGATCAATCTGGCTCACTTCCTGTTCAACCATCTCAAAACCAGTGTGAAAGAAACAAGAGAAGAAGAAAGAACCAAGAGGGACTGGATACCGTTTGGAAGGCTAATATCAGATATTCTGACAGAGAATAGGCTGATTGAACATCTGATAGAAGCTCAGGAGCTGAGCACTATTGAACCAACAATTGGGAAACCTCTGAACGCAAAGAATCTGAAAAAGATGAAGCTGATAGAAAATATTCAGAAGGAACCCAGAGCTACTTCAACTGCTGATATCTCCAGCAGAAGAGTGCCTCTGAGTGATTTTCCGGTATTTTCTGAAATGGAATCCAAACCAGAGATGTTTCTCAGGTACCCAGATGCGTACAAGGCAGAAGATACAGATCCAAAGCTAAACATCAGAGATCTGCATCAACCCCAACCAGAAGTAACTTTGAAGAAGACAAAGAAGAGGAAAGTGCCATCAGAAGGATCATCTCAGCAGACTCCAAAGAAAAGAGGTATTTCATCTGCTGCCCCTATTTCAAAATCTTTTACTATTCCAGCATCTATCCCTCCTCAAACCTCCCACAGAATATCAATTCCAATCCCCACCATTGATGAAACCATACAAGAAGAAGACCCTTCTGAGGCATTAAAACTCAGAAGACCCAGAACCAAACTCCCCAAACAGCCAACAATTTCAACAACAACAGCACTTGACCAAGTGCTGGCTGATATTGAGCGTGAACATGCCTCTGCACCACAAAATGTTCCTCCTCCACAACCAGAACAACAACATCAACCAGACCCAGAACCACAACAACAACCACTCTCAGAAGAACCTCTGATCCCTGAGCAATCAGAGATTCCACCTCCCTCTCCCCAACCAGAAATAAATCCTCCTTCACCACAAATAGAGTTTCACCACTCTGAAACTCCTTCTCCTCATCAATCTGACCCTCACTCACCTCAACCATCACCGTTGGCAATGCAGTTGCCATGTGGAACCACTGTTTTCATGCCCCAGTTACCATCCTCATTAGAATCGACACCTCCAAAAACTCCCAAAACACCACCCACTCCAATCGAAATATCTGACTCTGATACCCCTCCTCCAAAACAAACAGCCTCTCAGAAAACCGCTGAAAACCCCAGCAGGACTTTCATTGACTTAACCAGTCTTGACCGTCTTGCTGATCTAAAACACAAAATTGCCATCCCAAAACCAAAGCAACCAGATGTTGGCTCTGGTATTTTGAATTTTGAAACAGGTGTGCTGCAATGGATTGCTTCTTTGAAGCAAGTCTGTCCTGGGATGATTGACCCAACTGCTTCTGATCAGCTCTGGTCACAGTTCAGATCTTGGGTACGTGCTGAAGCCCTCAAGTTGCAGGATATCAACTATGAGCAGGCACAACAGAACTTCAGCAAGCTGCTGAAGGAAGTTGAAAGTCAGCTGCCTCAGGAAGTTGTGCTCCCTCTGGACAGTGAACCTTGGTCTGAGAAACAGCAAGCTGCAAAGGTGCAACCATCAGAAGAAGACAAGAACTTTCAGGCTGAGGAAAATCAAGCAGAGGATGTCGCAGAAAGTTCTGAGAAGCCTCCTCCTTCTGATGCTTCTCAAGCTGCCTTGGACAGGCAGACTCTGGAAGAACTAAGGCTGAATGACTTGCGTCTACAGCAGCGGATGGATGACAACGATCAGAAGATGAAAGCAAGAATGGATGTGCAGGACAGCAAGATTGACACTGTTGTCAGCATGGTTCATAAGCAAAATGAAACTTCTGAAAAGATTCAAGCGATGCTGGAGCGCCTGTTCACACGCTTGCCTCCTCAACCTTAAATCTTTTTCATGCATGACCTTTTTCATGTTTTCTTCATTTTCTGATGTACTGTTTTGACTATGTTTTGTAATATTTTCTTGCTCTGATTCTGAACTATCCTAATATAATTAGTTTTTCTGATCTTAATTGTTTTAGCACATCACCAACACTTTTTGATTGCTGACAAAAAGGGGGAGAACAAGAATGATATTTAAATCAATAACGGCTAACTAGACAGAAATTCTCAAACATTCTAACTCTATTACTTGAAATGTTTTTTCTGTTTTGTTTAAAGTCTACAGGCACAAGGAAGCTCCTGGATACTCTGAAGACTAGAAGCTCTGATCAATGTTGCTCTGATCAATATGAAGTTCTGATCGTCCTGATACTCTGATCCAAAGCAAAGCTCTGACAAGAAAAGCTCTGAAGCTCTGCTCTCTGATAAGTCAAAGACTCTGATAATCTGATGTTCAAAGAAAGAAAAAGATCTGATCCTGAAGAACACGTATAATCAAAGGGAAGTAATAAACTCAGGGGGAGTATTTCCTTACTCCTTATTCTTTTACTTCTTATTCTGATACATATTCCAGATACCTTTTCACGTTATTTTCATTTAAAATATCTAGTTTTTGTCATCATCAAAAAGGGGGAGATTGTTAGAACAATGTTTGAATCTACTACCCTATATTTAAGTTTTGATGATAACAAAGTGAAAAGATATAGTATGTATAAGTTTCATGAATGAACTATCTGCTTCCTAAAATTATTATGTTCTGACTTGCAGATACTCTGATTGATATAAGCAAGATCACGTCTATTCAGCATCAGAACTTGATTTCAGACACCAGCATCAGAAGTTGCTACATCAGAACGTCAAGATCAGATGATCAACTCACGTACATGCTGAAGCCTGATGAACAAGACTGCGCTCAAACACTCTGATACAGAAACACAATAGTTCATCAGCAGCGAAGCAGAATCAGAATGAGCCAAGCCAGAACTTGCGTTAAGTAAGCAACGATACTGTGCATTGAAAGCTAATTAATTCCAACGGCCTCATTCCAGACAAGATCTGCTTAAAAAGGAAAGCTTGTTATTAGCATTGAATCAAGAATATTGCATTCAACGTTCATCATCTCAAGTGCTATATAAACAAGGCTTTGAAGATTATAATGGCTAATGCTCTCCAAATCTCTACACGCACAAAAGCTGAACCATAATCTTCGTTCTACCAGTTTTGCTAAACCACATACTCTGATACTCCATTACTGTTTAGCAATCTAGTTTCTAAGCTTCAATTTGTGTATACATCACAGTTGTGATAAAGTTTTGTAGAAAACATCCACACACATTGTTTTATCTCTTTGTAAGAAAGTGTTACCTTGACAAACCGGGTTGTGGTTTGAATCAAGAAGGCTTTAGCAGTTGTTAAAGCAGTCTGTAATATTCAGTTGAATATAGTGAATTAAGACCTCGTTGGAGAGAGGCGAAATCACCTTGACGGGTGGACTGGAGTAGTTTGAGATCAAACGAACCAGGATAAAAATATCTTGTCAATTGCTTTAGATTTCAGTTTTACAATTCAACCCCCCCTTCTTGTGTTTTTCACCCCTTCAGTCACACTCTGTGTTTGTTACCTTCTGCGACCAAGTTCAGAATGAAAAGGATCTTAGAATTGTCGAAGTCAGAAGTGATCATGGTGAGGAATTTGAAAATAAAAATTTTGAATTATTTTTTAATGAAAAAGGAATCTTACATGACTTCTCCTGTCCTAGAACTCCCCAGCAAAATCTAGTTGTAGAACGAAAGAACAGAACATTGCAAGAAATGGCCAGAACCATGATCAACGAGACTAACGTTGCTAAGATCTTCTGGGTAGAGGCAATTAACACAGCGTGTTACATTCAGAATAGAATCTCCATAAGACCTATTCTGTAAAAGACTCCATATGAATTGTGGAAGAACAGAAATCCCAACATTTCTTATTTTCATCCATTTGGATGCACCTGCTTTATTATGAATACAAAAAATTATCTGAACAAGTTTGACTCTAAAGCACAAAAGTGTATTATGTTAGGATACTCTGGACGCTTAAGAGGGTACAGAGTATACAATACAGAAACACAGATTGTTGAAGAGTCAATTAGTGTTAGGTTTGATGATAAGCTTGACTCTCAAAAGTCAAAGCAGAATGAATTCCTTGTAGGTATGGAAGTTGAACTCACGGGTACTGAAGACAACTTATCAGAAGTTCTCCATAGAGACACTCCCTCAACATCAGAAAGAGTTATTGCAAGCAATCCAGAACTTTCTGTTGATCAACTCTAGAAAAGACTATCCAGAAGCAGCATTGATCACCCAAAAGATACAATACTGGGAAAGAAGGATGATCCAATCAGAACAAGATCAACATTCAGAAAATTTGAAGAATCCATCATGGGACTGGTCTCTCTGATTGAACCAACAATAATTGATGAAGCACTTTTGGACAATGACTGGATTCTGGCAATGCAGGAGGAACTAAATCAATTCACCAAAAATGACGTATGGGATCTGGTTCCTAAACCAAAAGGATTCACCGTCATTGGTACAAAGTGGGTGTTCAGAAACAAACTGAACGAGCAAGGTGAAGTCATCAAAAACAAAGCACGGCTAGTAGCACAAGGTTTTAGTCAGCAAGAGGGGATAAACTATACAGAAACCTTTGCTCCAGTCGCCAGGTTAGAATCTATCAGACTTTTAATATCATTTGTTGTAAATAAAGGCATCGCTATGTATCAGATGGATGTCAAAAGTGCATTCTTAAATGGCTATATAGATGAAGAGGTATATGTGCACCAACCCCCTGGGTTTAAAAATTCCAAAAATCCAGAATATGTTTTCAAACTAAAGAAGTCACTCTATGGTCTGAAACAAGCTCCCAGAGCTTGGTATGAAAGACTAAGTAACTTCCTGTTAGAAAAGGAATTCACCAGAGGGAAAGTGGACACAACCTTATTCTGTAAGACAGTTAAGAATGACATGTTAGTATGTCAGATTTATGTTGATGACATTATATTTGGATCTACTAAACCCTCTTTGGGATGAGAGTTTGCTAAATGTATGCAGGCAGAGTTTGAGATGAGCTTAATGGGGGAACTCAAATTCTTTCTGGGCATACAGATAAACCAAACTCCAGAAGGAACTTACATTCATCAGAGAAAATATGTCAGAGAACTTCTGAAGAAATTTGATCTCTCAGAATGTAAGCCCTCAAAAATTCTAATGCATCCCACGTGCATTCAGGAAAAGGAAGAGGTAAGTAAAAAGGTAGAACAGAAGGCCTACATAGGTATGATTGGTTCTGTCTTCTATCTGACAGTTTCAAGGACTGACATTTTATTTTGTGTTTTCTTATGTGCTAGATTCCAATCAGATCCTAGAGAATCTCACTTAACAACAGTTAAGCGAATTTTCAAGTATCTGAAAGGTACTACTAATCTGGGTTTGTTTTATAGAAAATCAAATGATTACAACTTATTAGGATATTATGATGCTGACTTCGCTGGAGACAGAGTAGAACGTAAAAGCACTTCTGGAAGCTGCCAATTTCTGGGAGAAAATTTGATCTCATGGACCAGTAAGAGACAGTCCACAATAGCACTATCAACAGTAGAAGCTGAATACATAGCAGCTGCTGGATGTAGCATGCAAATGCTCTGGATGAAAAGTCAACTTGAAGACTTCAACATATTTGAGAGTAACATTCCTATCCTCTGTGACAATACTTCTGCTATTTGTCTCAGCAAGAATCCAATTTGCATTCTAGGGCTAAGCATATAGAAATAAAACATCATTTTATTAGGGACTATATTCAGAAAAGGATTATTAACTTAAAATTCATTGACACAGACCATCAATGGGCTGATGTCTTTACAAAACCTCTTTCTGAAGATAGGTTTAACTTCATTCTGAAACATCTCAGCATGAAGCTATGCCCAGAATAAAATATTTTATTTGCATATCTTAACCTTCAGAACTTTGTTATTTTTTGTGAATTACTGATCAACCTGTCTTCAGAGTTTTAGAAGTACATATTGCATCAGAATCTATCCATGATGATCTGAATGTTTCATTTCAAGGATAAAAGCATGTTGTTCACATAATCAAACAGTTGTCATCCATTCATAATCTACTTTCTGAGGCTGAACACTCGTTCACCTTTCTGAAAGGTCAAAAGCGCTGATTGGGTGCATTGAGACACATGTCATGGGTAACAGTTCCAGTATCTTTCTGAATCCCCTAATTTCAGTTGTCATTAATGCTTATAATCATGACTAATTATTTCTCTCTCTTACTGTTTACGCTTTCAAGAAAAACTATTTAAACTCAAATCTCACTTTTTACATTCACTTCTTTTTACTCTCTAAATACTTTCTATCGTTTCAAGTTCGTATTTTCAAAAACCCCTTTCATCTTCCTCAAATCTTGTATGAACAATGGCTTCTTCAAGCGTCCAAAACATCAGTACTCAGGAATCTGCTTCAATGGAACAATACGAAGAACCTTACAGAATGCTACTCACTCCCATTGATAATTTGGAAGTTCTTTCAGAACTGATTATTGACTTTGAAAGCTTGCAAGAAAATGACTTCAATCTGTATGAAGACGTTACTGCTCAAGGTTGGAACAAATACTTTGACCATCTTCTGGGGCCAACATTTCCAATTCTTGTCAAAGAATTCTGGATACATGCTTCTTCTTCAAATCATCAAGTTACCTCTTATGTCATGGGGAAGAAAATTGTCATTACAGAAGACCTAATTTCAAAGCTTATTGGTTACAATGGTGGAGGTGTCAGATGCATTGACATGGCTGAGAGATGCTCTGACGTAGGCTCTATTGCAAGGGAAATATTTACTCATGGACTTCCCTCCAGCAAAATCAGAGATCTGAAGGATCACCACAGAATATGGGCAAAAATTATTCTGGGGTGTATCAACCACAGGAAGCCAACTAGCTCTCCTGATTATATCAACATTGATCAGTAGTTTCTGATCTATTTCATTGCCAAGAGGACTAAGGTAAACCTCCCACACTTGCTATTTAATCATCTTAGAACTAGTGTGAAGGAAACACGAGAACATGAATGAACCAAAAGGGATTGGATACCCTTAGGAAGACTCATATCAGATATTATGACAGAGAATAGGCTGATAGAACATTTGACTGAAGCCCAAGAAATCAGCACTTTGGAAGCAACCGCTGGGAAGCCCCTGAACGCAAAAAATCTGAAGAAGATGAAAATCATTGAGAATAATAAGAAGGAACCAACTATTACTTCTCATGCAACCATCACTTCAAGAAGGATACCTCTGGATGATTTTCCTCTATTTTCTGATATTGACTCCAAGATAGAAATAATATTCAGATATCTGGACGCTTGCAAGGAAGATGGTACTACACCAGAAATCAATATCCAAGACTTATACAAGGCGGCTCCATAAGTTGCTTTAAAGAAGACCAAGAAGAGGAAAGCTGCAGCAGAAGGACCATCTCAGAGGACTCCAAAAGCTGCCAAAAATAAAGGTAATCCTTCCTCTGTTTCTGTTATAGAATCAATAAATGTATCAACATCTGAAGCCATGTCTACTCAACTAGAACATCCAACTCCACAAACATTTGAAGACTTTGGCATAGGGTTTGATCATCAGAAACTCTAGGTCTGAATGAAACTCACTCCCTTTCTCATAATATAAATCATGAACAAACCCAACCAGAACTTGCCAAAGTTCTGTCTGATATTGATTCATTTGACCAATATTTTTCAGCTCCCGTACCACAAAATCCAAACTCTCAACTCCCTGGAAATCCAAACTCTGATTCCACACCATAAATTCCGCAACCTCACTCTCCACAACAAGAAATTCCTCATCCACAATCACCTCAACCTGAAATACAACAACCAGAAGCTCAACCTTCTGAGAATCAATCTTCTGATATTCATGAACCGGAACCTCACCATGTTTCAACAAAACAATTTGAAGAACCTCATTCAGATTCTAATACAACCCCAATACCTGGAATCACAGAACCACTTGCTATTCGCATGCCTCTCACCATCCACAACATTCCAGAAATTCATTCTTCTCTGGAATCCACACCACCAAACTCCCCTACCAGTCCAATTATCATACCTGACTCTCCCACTCCTTCACCCACTAACAATCCATCTGACAACGTAAGACTTGTCATTGATCCAATTGTGATGGAAAGACTAGCTTCTATATCTCACAAAATTGCCATTCCCAAACCTAAACCAACTGAAACCACATCAGATGTTGGTACAAGTTTATTGATTTTTGAAACAGGAATACAGGAATGGATAAATTCTTTGAAGTATTATAGTCAAGAGATGACTAATCTTGCTTCTTCTGATTATATATGGACAAAATTCAGAAACTGGCTTAGTTCTGAAACGCTAAAGCTGAAGGAACAGAGTTATGAACAAGTTCAGCAGAACTTTAGTGCTAAGCTGAAGGCTTTTGATGACCAAGTTCTGAGCCAACTGCTCAAGAAAGATATCATGTCTCTGGATAATGCTCCCTGGACAGAGCATCATCCCTCAGATAAAGTTCAACCAGAATCATAAAGTCTCTCCCTGAATGCTGCTCCAGAAGACATGATCACAACAGAAGAAATGGTTCACTCTGAACAAGCTGCAAAATGCTCTGAGCAACGTCCAACTCCTGAAGAAACTCCAGCACCTTCCTTAGTCATGCAAACTCTGGAAGAGTTGAAGAAAGAAAATGCTCTAATCCATGCAAAGTTGGATAAGCAGGAGGACACGAACAAAGAGATTAAAAGCATTTTGGGCAAGCAAGAAGAGTCTAATAATCAGATCAAGAGCTTGCTGGAAGCTTTATTCACATGTCTTCCTCCTCCTTCTTAGAGTCTTTGTTTTAAATCTGTTTATCTGTAACGCTTAATTTTTTACCTCTTCTATTTTGGAACTTATCATTGCATCATGTTTTTTTTAATATAATTCAACTATTTTGGCTCTAATTATATTACCTTTTTGATAACTGACAAAAAGGGGGAGAAAGTAAGATTTTTCAATAACGGTTTACCAAGACAGAAGTCTCAAACATTTTGAATTACTTAACCTCTATCTTCTGAAAAGTTTGAACAAGTACAAATTTTGATGAAAGATGCAGCTAAACTATGATGCTCAAGGAACTTAAGGGAAGTAATCAACTCAGGGGGAGTTTCTCTTAAACCTTTTATTCTTTATTTTTAATTGAAAAATCTGGTTTTTTTCATCATCAAAAAGGGGGAGATTGTTAGAACATAGTTTGATTCTACAACCCTTAGGTAGAGTTTTGATGATAACAAATACAAAGAATATATAATAAATACAAAGAACAAATATGCACCCTAAAAATTATGTTCTATGAATGCAGAAGTTCTGACCATATCAGCATCAGAAGATAAGCCATGAGAGCTACACGCTGAAGTAATCAGAACATGCACTGAAGATTGATGACCAGAACCTGCGCTTAATCAAAGTAAACTCTGATTCTGAACAAGAACATACCAATCCAAGTCATCAATATTCTGAAGCGTCATCAGCATGTAAGGAGATAATATTTTGAAGCGTCATCAGCAAGTAAGGAGATAAGATTCTGAAGCATTACTGATCATTCATAACAGCATCAATTCCAACGGCTTCTTTCAGACAGGATCTTCTCCAAATGGAAAGTGTGTTAATGACATTAAACATACTTTATGATCAACGTCATTCCACTTCCTATATAAACAAAGTCAGCATTCAAAATCAAGAACGATTTTTTCCATATTACCACTCACGCATAATCAAAGCTGCAAGCAATATCATTTACATTTCCAAGCTATAATCTTGTGTAATTTATCACAGTTGTGATAAACAGTTTTTGTTAGAAAAATAACAACACATATCTTGTATAATTGTATTGAAACAATGTTCCTTGAGATTAACCGGATTGTGGTTGTACTCAAGAAGACTTTAACAATTGTTAAAGTAGCGATTGTAATCTTGTTGAGATTAGTGAATTAAGACCTCGTTGGAGAGAGGCGAAATCACCTTAACGGGTGGACTGCAGTAGTTTGAGATCAAATGAACATGGATAAAAATACTGTTTCATTACGCTTTTATTTCAAGTTTGTAAATTCACCCCCCCCCCCTTCTTGTGTTTTTCACATCTTCATAACTATCCTAACAAACTAATAGAACTAACAGAAACCTATAACCAATTTCCCTAACAGTTTCTAACTACCTCTAATTCCCTAACCGCTTTTCTAACTCACTCAATAAACTCACTTAACAGAAAAACAGAAACTCATAACAAAATATAATTCTACAAAAACTTCTGAGAGACTTATACAAAAAGCTGTAACAGAATAACAAAAGGGGGGAGGAGATTCACGACTGATTTTTCACCAAAATCATAATTCACGATTCATTCAAGAAGGGTACAGAAAACTCACCTTGACATTCTATAAATAAATACCATAAATCTTCATCTCTCTCTGATTCAATACACAGAGTCTCTGCATAATATTTATAATCTTTACTCTCTCAGCTTCAATCTTCTAAATATACAGTCTCACAGGATCTTCGCGGTGAACAGCAACGAATCAGCTTCATCACCATACTTCAATCTCCATCACGAAGCTCCTCGGTCTGTTGTTTCATCATTGTGGTTCTTCATCCTTCAACTCGTCAAAAACCGCAACGCATCCGGTCCATAACAGAAATGCAAGAATCGATGAAGAAGAGAGTGAAAGCATAAAAATGTACTTGATTTCTTTGCGGAAGATTCATGAATCCTCGTCGACTCCATCATTTTTAAAGAAGCACCACACTTCTCTTTGTTAGGTAAGCATCAAAATTCTTCAAACCTTAAATCTCTTAGGTCCTTTTTGCATATCTTTATAGCCTGAAGCGCTCATCGAAGAGACTGATGAATGGAAGTAAGGCGAGAGATTGAGCAGAGTTGCGACATAGTTTGGATTACGGAAGAATGAAATCGAACGGAGATTAAGAAACAATGGGTAGCGAGGCTGGGTGTAAGTGGAGATGATGGTGAGTGGATCGTAATACCCATGGTAATCATTTTCGAGTTTTTTATGAAGAAGAGGATTTGGTTTTCACAAATCTAAAAGGGCACAAAGCTTCAAACCCTAATATCACCTCAAAAAGCCACTATTTTCGCTTTCCATCCTTTTTCTTTATTTCTTTTTTATTGAATAATAAATATAATGGGCTGCAATGAGAACAATAAGCAATTAGAATTATTGGTGAAGAACTTGGACTCATGCCAGACCGAATTTTATTCCCTAAGCCTGTTACTTTTTGTTTGGAATCTGAGTTGAAGAAGAACAAAAATACATTTTGGACTTTCTAAAATTGGCCTAGCGCCCAAACTTCTGCACTCTCCTGAAATTCAATTCTCACCCCATGTTTCCTTTATCTTCATTTTGTCCATTTTTTAATTATAATTTTTCTTTCATAATTGTTGTCAATAAAAGTGCATAATAAAAAATGTAATAAAACCAGAAAAATAATAGAGAATAATATAAATTTTTAGGAATTAATTCTTTAGTTTTTTAAGAATTCTCTTCACATGAAAACTAATAATAAAAAATACTTTTTCTTTCTTGTTTTCATCCGTATTTTCATGCCGCTTTTCCATGTTTTTTTGACGTGTTTGTTCATTGTGCAAGGTACATCCCTTTTGCTTTCAATCATGTAACTTGACGGGTAGTTATGTCATCGAAGCATATGGCTTATGGTTGCGTCTGATGTGACACACATTATTTATTATTGTCCTGGGAAATTTATATCATATTATATGTTGTCCTGATGCATGTGATATTATATGACGCCTTGTGAAGGAACTTCTGATTACGCGTTGCATTCGCAACACGCGTTTGCTTTTATCTTAGTTAGATATAGTTTCTAACTTTGTTTGTTTCTTGGTGAAGCTTGCTCGACGCGTACTCGTTGCTTCTCCAGTGCTTTCGTCCACTCTTGACGACTTACTCTCTTTGGTAGTTGCCGCTATTACCTTTGTACTTCTCCGCACTTTACTGCATTTCTTTATTTGCTTTTATAGATATCATGAGAAGTATGACTTTACTGCTTTCTGATGCCATGAGAAGTGATAAACCAGAAATGTATCGAATATTTGGATCAATTTACATGAATTTTATCCATATTTTAATTAATTAAATTACTCTTTATTTGTATTATGCTGGTATTTTCTATGTTTTTAGGAATTTTATGTTTGCAAGGCATGTGCGATGAAAGTCAAGAAAAGTCAAGCTAATCGTATTTAAAATCCGAACAAAGAAAGAGAAATTATGCAACTGAGAGGTGTGTAGCAAAATTGGGTGCATCACAAAGTAAAAAGCCTTGGAAGTCCAAAGAAGAAACAAGCGTTGGCCCAATCCACCCAATGTCCAAGGGGTGTAAAGACCATTACACATTCCTTATCCAAGGTGTAACGACCGTTATTCCCTACCACGCTAGCCCTTCCTCAAAAGAAGGGGGTGTAACGACCGTTACACCCTGCCACACTAGCCCTTCCTCAAAAGCAGCGGGTGTAACGACTGTTACACCCTGCCATGCTAGCCCTCCCTCAAAAGAAGGAGTGTAACGACCATTACACTAGGTCAAATCTGGAGGAGAAAATATCTCAACTCCCTGTGCATCCCCAAGCCTATAAATAGGACCTCAAATTCCCATTTTTAGACACGCTTTCTTTTCTCTGTTTTTACTGTTACTCTGTCGAATATTTTACGAATTATTTTCTTTCCGTATTATTTTCTTTACCGATTTGTGGGAGACATCCGATATCAGACAAATATTCTACCATAATATTTTTAGGTTTAATTTAAGTACTTTATTTATTTATGCCAGGATTGTCTGCAATGTTTAGTTTATTTAAATTGCTAGATGGTAATTATTTCTCTTGCGCTGTTATTGAATCGTTAAATGTGTTAGGCTAAATTTATTTATCGGTATGTAAGGTCATATAGCCAACGGGGTTTAGCAACGGCAATTGATCAATTATTTTAAAAAAAGAATAATTTTCTGGTTTCAATTACTAGTTCTAAATATTAACTGTTTTGTTACGAGAGTAAAATACAGATAGAAGTGAGGATCAATAAAATTAGAGTTTGAGATAGTAACTGGACAGTGTTAATTGTGAATCAACTTAAAATACAGCGAGAGCGCTTTTGAGTTAATTAGGTTTTGTTTGTTTCCAAAAACTATTTTTTTAAACTCTAATTGAAGCAGCGAGAGCACTCACTTAGGTTTGATCGTAGGATCTGAATCAATAAACACGAGAGTGTGAGAAGAGGGTTTTCAAACAAATACTTCCAACTGCAAACAGTTTTGTTAATCCGAGTTAGGTTAGTGAGTTACTAAATCCCCAAAGTCCGACCATTACATACCGATATTATCCCTTAAATCTAAACTAGATTATAATCAGTCAGGTTCCCTAAACCCCCTATTAATTACATTATTAGCCTTAGATTTACATAGTAACCTAAGATAACGGTAGTTTGACATTTAGTCCCTTGGGATTCGATAATCTTTAAAGCTACACGCGATAGGACTGTATACTTATGGTCTAGATTCTTTAAGACTCACAAAGTCGCGATCAAGTTTTTGGCACTGTTGCTGGGGACTAACAAGTCGATATCGTAACTCTTTTAGTTACGCTGTAGAGATTAAGGCACCATTCCCAATTGTATGACTAGCAATGGCTCTAAAGGTGAAGGCTTAGTGCTACCAATTTCCAAACCTGGGCGCTCTATTACTAGAAGACGCGGAGTACGAGCATCTCGTACAGATCAATCCCTCTCTCAATCTTCTATTCCTACCGAACCAGTTGAAGAACCAGACATGGGTGATCAGCCTCGTCCGCTCAAATCCTATGCTTTTCCTTCGCAGGAAGAACCACATAATAACATTGCTGCTCCTCACATTGAGGCTAATAACTTCAAACTCAAACCTTCCTTGTTGTCTGCTTTATAACAAAACCAGTTTTCTAGATGGTCAATAGACGACCCTAATCTACATTTATCGATGTTTTTTGCAATACGCAGATACAATTAAGAATAATGGAGTTAGTCCAAAGGCGATAAGGCTTTGTCTTTTCCCTTTTTCCCTAAGAGACAGAGCCCGAGCCTAGCTCCAGTCTCTACCAGCTAACTCGGTTACCTCTTGGGATGAGTTGAAGAAAGTATTTCTTGCAAGATATTTCCCACCATGTAAGACAACTATGCTAAGATTCAAAATAAGCGATTTCCTACAAAAGGACAACAAGTCTCTTTTTGAAGCTTGGGAAAGATATAAAGACATGTCGAGGCTCTGTCCACATCATGGCCTAGAAGAATGGTTAATCATCCAAACCTTCTACAATGGTCTCCTTTATAATACAAGATTAACGGTAGACGTCGTCGCAGGTGGAGCACTTATGGATGAATCCTACGTTGCTGCTTATGCTCTCATAGAAAGTATGGCTCAAAACCACTATCAGTGGGGGAGTGAAAGAGGTCAAGCAAACAAAGCTCTCGTAGAGAAAGCACCGATAAAAGGCTGTATGTACGAGATCAGAAGTCTTGATAGAATCCATGCTAAGGTAGATGCTCTCGTCCAAAAGATAGATAACTTAACCGCAGTACCTCCAACCACCGTGGTTGCTATAACTCTGAATTGCGAGATATGCGAAGTACCTGGACATGTTGTTGCTGAATGCCAAATCTTAGTAGAAACCCCTCCCGACCAAGTACATTATGCTCAAGGAAACCCTTACTCAAACACTTACAACCCTAGATGGAAAATACTCCAAATTTCTTATATGAGAACACCAATGCATTGTATGCGCCTGGCCAAGCACCTGCTGTACCACCAGAACATCAAAAAGCACCTGCAGCTGCTCCTAATATGCATAGGAAGTCTAACCTCGAAATTCTAATGGAAAATTTTATAGCTACCCAAGCTCAAACTAACAAGGAATTTCTAAACCAAAATATTCACACTAGTGAGCAAATTAAACAGTTAGTGAACAAAGTTGATGCTTTAGCCACCCATAACAAAATGCTTGAAACCAAGATTTCGCAAGCGGCCCAACAACAAGCACCTACTGCTGCACCTGCTGGTACATTTCCAGGCCAACCTCAACCAAATCCAAAAGGACATGCTCATGCTATTATATTGCAAAGTGGAACTGAATACGATGACCAATTGATCCTAGAGGTGAAAACCCAGCCATGTCCCAAAGTTCTAGAAAAACAACCGAGGAGGAAAGTGAACCAAAAGAAAAGGAGAAGGTAGGTGATGGACAGACAGAAGAAAAAGAAAAACCTTATGTGCCTCCGCCGCCTTACAAACCACCAATCCCGTATCCTCAAAGACATACTCAATCTAGAAGTGCGGGGAAATTTATGAAATTTGTAGAACTTTTGAAACAATTAAACATCACGATACCATTCACATAAGCTATCACTCAATTGCCTTTGTACGCTAAGTTTCTCAAAGAAATCTTGTCGAACAAGAAAAAGATAGAGGATAACGAGAGAATTACACTCACTACTGAGTGTAGCGCAATCATTCAGAACAAAATGCCTCAGAAACTGAAGGATCCTGGAATTTTCTCTATAACCTGTAATATAGGTAAGTATGTCATAGACAAAGTTCTATGCGACTTAGGCGCTAGTATCAGCATTATTCCCCTGTCCATATCTAAAAAGCTTGACATGGGAGAATTAAGACCAACCAAGATGTCAGTACAACTAGCGAATCGCTATGTCAAATACCCCGTGGGAATTCTAGAAAACATTCTGGTACACATAACTCAATTCAACATCCCTACAGATTTCATCATTATGGACATTAAAGAAGACATCATAACCCATATAATATTGGGAAGACCATTTTTAGCCACTACTGGAGCTATTATAGATGTTAAAAGAGGAAAGCTAATTTTTGAAGTTGGAGAACAGAAAGTTGAGTTTATCCTGACACAGTTCCTATAGGCCGCAACTATAGATGATACATGCTATCTGTTAGATGTAATAGACGAATGTGTCAAAGAGATGGAGTCAAAAGAAGAAACTCATTCCGAAACTATGATGATTCTGATGCCCCTAATTTTTGAAGATGATGATTGGTGTCTCGAAAATCAAGATGACGGTTTAAGAGAATGCCTAGCACTGAAACCAAATCATATGCCTTTTCCGAAGAAACCCAACTTGGAACTTAAAATTTTACCCAAAACCCTAAGATACGAATTCCTAGATTCGGAACATAGAAGACTCGTGATAGTCAATGCAGAATTAGGACAAACTGAGACGGAAAAACTATTGCATGTCTTAAGAAAATATCACTCTGCTTTAGGATATAACATTGTTGATCTTAAAGTAATAAGTCTTTCTATCTGCATGCATCGCATTATGATGGAAGATGACTGTAAATCTTCTAGAGAGCATCAGAGAAGAATCAACCCGATATTGAGCATTGTAGTCAAGGATGAAGTAACTTAACTTCTAAATGTAGGTATAATTTATCCAACCTCAGATAGCCCATGGGTTAGTCCAGTCCATTGTGTACCCAAGAAAGGAGGAATCACAGTAACGACAAACAAAGAGGGAGAACAAATAGCAAAAAGAGTCGTGAGTGGAGCCAGAATGTGCATTGACTACTGAAAACTAAATAAAGCAACTCGAAAAGACCATTTCCCTCTACCTTTTATTGACCAAATGCTTGAGCGATTGGCTAAGCACTCCTAATACTGCTATTTAGACGGTTATTCGGGATTCTTTCAAATTCCTATCCACCCTGATAACCAAGAAAAGACAACATTCATGTGTCCTTATGGTACATTTTCTTATCGGCTAATGTCGTTCGGACTATGTAATGCGCAAGCAACATTCCAAAGATGTATGATGTCCATCTTTTCCGATTTTATAGATGATATCATGGAAGTGTTCATGGATGACTTCTCTGTATGCGGGCAAAGTTTTGAAGGATGCCTATCAAACCGGGAAAGGGTATTGGAAAGATGTGTACAGGTAAACCTAGTGTTAAACTGGAAGAAATTCCATTTTATGGTAAAACAAGGAATTGTACTTGGACACATAGTTTCTAAAAAGGGGATCGAAGTAGAAAAAGCTAAGATTGAAGTAATAGAAAGTTTCCAACCCCCAAAATCGTAAAAGAAATATGAATTTTCTTAGGCCATACCGGTTTCTACCGATGCTTCATAAAAGATTTCTCAAAATTTTCTAAACCTTTGACTAACCTCTTAATGAAAGATGTTGAGTTCATCTTTGATGATGACTGCCTGAAGGCGTTTGAACAGTTAAAAGCAACTCTCATATCTTCACCTATCTTACAACCACCTGATTGGAGTCTACCATTCGAGATAATGTGCGACGCAAGCGATTATGCAGTAGGTGCATTCCTAGGACAAAGAAGAGACAAAAAATCCATGCAATATAATATACAAGTAGGACTTTGGATTTTGGACAGATAAACTACACCACTACAGAAAAGGAACTCTCGACAGTCGTTTTTGCATTAGATAAATTATGTTCCTATCTAGTAGGCACAAAGACTATTATCTACACTGATCACACAGCTATTAGATACTTATTAGCTAAACAAGATGCCAACCAAGATTATTGAGATGGATCTTGAAGGGATGAAAAACACAAGAAGGGGGGGTTGAATTGTAAAACTGGAATCTTAAAGCAAATGACAAGGTATTTTTATCCTGGTTCGTTTGATCTCAAACTACTCCAGTCCACCCGTCAAGGTGATTTCCCCTCTCTCCAACGAGGTCTTAATTCACTATATTCAACTGAATACAAATCTGCTTTAACAACTGCTAAAGCCTTCTTGATTCAAACCACAATCCGGTTTGTCAAGGCAACACTTTCTTACAAAGGTGTAAAATAATGTGTGTGAATGTTTTCTACAAAACTATATCACAACTGTGATGTTTACACAAATGAAGCTTAGAAACTTAGAATGCTAAACACTAATGGAGTATCAGAGTTTGTTGGTTTAGCAAAACTGGTAGATGAAGATTATTGTTCAGCTTTGTGCGTGTAGAGAGTTTGGAAGCATTAGCCGTGATAATCTTCGAAGCTTGGTTTATATAGCATTTGAGAAGATGAACGTTGAAGCAAATATTCTTGATTCAATGCTAATAACAAGCTTTCCTTTTTGAGCAGATCTTGTCTGGAATGAGGCCGTTGGAATTGATTAGCGTTCAATGCACAGTACAGTTGCTTCTTCAATGCACGATCTGGCTTGGCTCATTCTGATTCTGCTTCGCTGCTGATGAACTATTTGATTCTGTATCAGAGTGTTTTACGCGCAGTTCTGTTCACCAAGCTTCAGCATGTGCAAGCGTTGATCATCTGATCTTGACGTTCTGATTCAGCAACTTCTGATGCTGGTGTATGAAAACATATTCTGATGCTGAGAACGTGATCTTGCTTATTTTAATCAGCATATCTGCAAATCAGAGCATAGTAATTTTAGGCAGCATATAATTCAATCATGAAATATTTAACTACTATATCTTTTCACTTTGTTATCATCAAAACTTAAATATAGGGTACTAGATTCAAACATTGTTCTAACAATCTCCCCCTTTTTGATGATGACAAAAACTAGATATTTTAAATGAAAAATAACGTGAAAAGTTATCAGAGCTATGTATCAGAATAAGAAGTACGGAGAAGTCAGAGTTTAAGAGATACTCCCCCTGAGTTTGTTACTTCCCTTTGATATGCGTGTTCTTCAGAGTCAGATCTTTTTCTATCTTTGAGCATCAGATTATAGGTCTTTGACTTATCAGAAAGCAGAGCTTCAGAGCTTTTCCTGTCAGAGCTTTGCTTCGGATCAGAGTGTTAGGACGATCAGAGCTTCATATATCAGAACTTCATATTTGATCAGAGCAACATGAGCTTTTACATTTTGATCAGAGCTTCTAGTTCTTAGTCTTCATAGTGTTCGGAGCTTCCTTGTGCCTGTAGACTTGACAACAAAACAGAAAAACATTTCAAGTAATAGAGTTAGAATGTTTGAGAATTTCTGTCTAGTTAGCCGTTATTGATTTTAAATATCATTCTTGTTCTCCCCCTTTTTGTCAGCAATCAAAAAGTGTTAGTGATGTGCTAAAACAATTTAGATCAGAAAAACAAGTTATATTAAAATAGTTCAGAGCAAAAGAACATTACACAAACATAGTCAAAACATAGTCAAAAGTACATCAGAAAATGAAGAAAATATAGAGAATGTCATGCATGAAAAAAATTTCAAGGTTGTGGGGGCATGCGTGAGAACAGGCTTTCCAGCATTGCTTGAATCTTTTCAGAAGTTTCATTCTGCTTCTGAACCATGGTGACAACAGTGTCAATCTTGCTGTCCTGAACATTCATTCTTGCTTCCATCTTCTGATCATTCTCTTCCATCCGCTGCTGTAGACGCAAGTCATTCAGCCTGAGTTCTTCCAGAGCCTGCCTTTCCAAGGCAGCTTGAGAACTTTCAGCAGGAGGAAGTTTCTCAGAACTTTCAGCTACATCTTCTGCTGGATTTTCTTCCTGAAGGGTCTTGTCTTCTTCTGATGGTTGCACCTGTGCAGCTTGCTCTTTCTCAGACCAGGATTCACTGTCCAGAGGGAGCACAACTTCTTGAGGCAGCTGACTCTCAACTTCCTTCAGCAGCATGCTAAAGTTCTGTTGAGCCTGCTCGTAGTTGACGTCCTGCAGCTTGAGTGCTTCAGTACGTACCCATACTCTGAACTGTGACCAGAGCTGATCAGAAGCAGCTGGGTCGATCATCCCCGGACAGACTTGCTTCAACGAAGCAATCCATTGCAGCATACCTGTTTCAAAGTCCAAAATACCAGAGCCAACATCTAGTTGCTTTGGTTTGGGAATGGCCAATTTGTGTCTTAAATCAGCAAGACGTTCAAGACTTGTTAAGTCAATGAAAGTTTTGCTGGGGTTTTCAGAGGATTGGTTTTCAGAGGTTTGCTGAGGTGCTGTTTGTTTTGGTGGATGGTTATCAGAGTCAGAGGATATATCTATAGGAGTGGTTGGAGTTTTTGGAGGTGTTGATTCCTCTGATGATGGTAACTGGGGTCTGACAATGGTGGTTCCACATGGCAACTGTATTGCCAGCGGTGAAGGTTGAGGTGAGTGGGGATCAGAATGATGAGGAGATGGGGTTTCATAGCGGTGAAACTCTGTTTGTGGTGAGGGTGGATTATTTTCTGGTTGAGGAGGTGGAATCTCTGATTGCTCAGGGATCAGAGGTTCTTCTGTGATTGGTTGTTGAGATTGTGGTTCTGGTTCTGGTTGATGTTCTGGTTGTATTTCTGGTTCAGGTTGAATTTCTGGTTCAGGTTGAATTTCTGGTTCAGGTTGTGGAGGAGGAATATTTGGTGGTTCAGAGTGAGGTTGAACAGAAGCATGTTCACGCTCAATATCAGCTAGCACTCTATCTAGTGCTGGTGTTGTTGACACAGTTGGTTGTTTGGTAATTTTAATGGGAATTTTAATTCTGGTTCTTCTGAGTTGTAAGGCCTCAGAAGGGTCTTCTGGTATGGTTTCATCAATAGTAGGGATTGGGATGGATATTCTGTGAGAGGTTTGAGGAGGGGCAGCAGATGTTGGAATAGTAGATGAAATTGAAATAGGGGCAGCAGATGAATTACCTCGTTTCTTTGGAGTCTGATGAGATGATCCTTCTGCTTTCCTCTTCTTTGTCTTCTTCTGAGTCACTTCAGGTTGGACTTGACTCAGATCTTTGATCTTCAGCTTTGAACCTGCATCTTCTTCCTTGTATGAATCTGGATACTTGAGAAACATATCAGGTTGGGATTCCATTTCAGAAAATCTTAGGAAATTACTCAGAGGCACTCTTCTTCTGGAGATGTCAGCAGTTGAAGAAGCTCTGGGTTCCTTCCTGATATTTTCTATCAGCTTCATCTTTTTCAGGTTCTTAGCGTTCAGCGGTTTTCCAACAGTTGGTTCAAAATTGCCCAGCACTTTAGCTTCGCTCAGATAATCTATCAGCTTATTCTCTGTCAGAATATCTGATATGAGCCTCCCAAATGGTATCCAGTCCCTTTTGGTCCTTTCTTCTTCTCTAGTCTCTTTCACACTAGTCTTCAGATGGTTGAACAGGAAGTGTGCCAGATTGATCTTCACCCTCTGATCAATAAAGTAGATCAGAAATTGCTGATCCACGTTTATATAATCAGGAGAGCTTGTTGGCTTCCTGTGATTGAAACAGCCCAGAACAATCTTGGCCCATACTCTGCAGTGATCCTTCAGATCCTTGATTTTGCTGCTGGGAAATCCAAGAGTGAAAATGCAGTTGGCTACCACACCTATATCAGGGCATCTATCAGCCATGTCCACACAACAGACTCCACCACCACTTTGACCAATTAACCTAGCAATGAGGTCTTCAGAAATTATTATCTTCTTTCCCATGACAGAAGAGATGACTAGATGTTTATGAATCTTGGCGTGAATCCAAAATTCCTTGACAAGCTCTGGGAAGGTTGGTCCAACCAGCCTGTCGAAATACCTCTCCCACTTTTGAGCCTTGATTTCATCAGTTAGGTCAAATCCATTATCCTTCAAACTTTCGAAATCGACGATTAACTCAGAGAGAACCTCAAGATTCTTTACCGGTGTGAGAAGAGTTCTGGTAGGCACCTGATACTGCTCAGAGGTTTCTTTCTTCTGATTTCCTGCAGAAATGCTGGAGGATGCCATTGTTCTCACACAAAAAAGCTTGAGAATGATTTGAGAGAAAAAAGGTTTTAAGAAGATAACTTAGAAATATGCAGAGAATACTTAAGAGATTATGAGAAAGCGTAAAGAATAAGATTGAAGAATAATGTGCTTAAATAAAGATTTCAAAAATTATTTTGAAAAATTAAACGTTTTTAAGAGAGAGAAAAAAATAATGATTGCCATTAACAAGCGTGATTACTTTTGCATTAAATGCTTGCTGATTTTGGGGGATTTGAGAAAGATACTTAAAAACGGTTACCAGACATGTGTCTCAATGCACCCAATCAGCGCTTTCCTTTCTCAGAAGCGTGCACGTGTTCTGCTTCAGGGATTTGCTGATGATTGGATGACACTTGTTTGATGTAGTGATCAGCACGTCTGTCTTTGAGATTAGACTCTCAGATCTTTAGACTTGCCTCTGATACAATCTGCATGTTCTAACTTTCTGAAAGAAGATTGATCAGAAGTTCACAGTAATATAATTACATTCTGAAGATAAATACATGGAATTAAAACATTTTCATTCTGGGCATACTTTCATGCTGAGATGTTTCAGAATGAAATTAAACCTATCTTCTGAAAGGGGTTTTAAACCAGGCTCTGATACCAATTGAAGGGGTTTAGTAAAGATATCAGCCCATTGATGGTCTGTATCTATAAATTTCAAGTTTAAAATTCCTTTCTGAATATAGTCCCTAATGAAATGATGTTTTATTTCTATATGCTTAGCTCTAGAATGTAAAATAGGATTCTTACTTAAGCAAATAGCAGAAGTATTATCACAAAGAATAGGAATGTTACTCTCAAAAATCTGGAAGTCTTCAAGCTGACTTTTCATCCAGAGCATCTGTGTGCTACATCCAGCTGCTGCTATGTACTCAGCTTCTGCTGTTGACAGAGCAATAGTTGATTGCCTTTTGCTGGACCACGAGATCAGATTTTCTCCCAGAAACTGGCAGCTTCCAGAAGTACTTTTGCGTTCCACTCTGTCTCCAGCAAAATCAGCATCACAGTAGCCTACTAAGCTGTAATCACTAGATTTTCTATAAAACAAACCCAGATTAGTAGTACCTTTCAGATACTTGAAAATTCGCTTAACAGCTGTTAAGTGAGATTCTCTAGGATCTGATTGGAATCTAGCACAAATACATACGCTGAATAAAATATCAGGTCTTGAAGCAGTCAGATAAAGGAGAGAACCAATCATACCTCTGTAGACTTTCTGTTCTACGCTTTTGCTTACCTCTTCTCTTTCCAGAATGCACGTGGGATGCATTGGAATCTTTGATGGCTTACATTCTGAGAGGTCAAATTTCTTCAGAAGATCTCTGATGTATTTGCTCTGATGAATGTAAGTTCCCTCTGGAGTTTGATTAATCTGAATTCCTAGAAAGAATTTCAGTTCCCCCATGAGGCTCATCTCAAATTCTGCCTGCATACACTTAGCAAATTTTCTTCCAAGAGAAGGATTAGTAGAACCAAAGATTATATCATCAACATAAATTTGACAGACTAAAATGTCACTCTTAACTGTTTTACAGAATAGAGTAGTGTCCACTTTCCCTCTGGTGAATTCATTTTCAAGCAGAAAGTTACTTAGCCTTTCATACCAAGCTCTGGGAGCTTGTTTCAGACCATACAGTGACTTTTTCAGTTTGAAAACATGTTCTGGATGTTTTGTATTTTCAAAACCTGGGGGTTGGTGAACATAAACTTCTTCTTCTATATAACCATTTAAGAATGCACTTTTGACATCCATCTGATACAGAGTGATGCCTCTATTAACAGCAAATGAGATTAAAAGTCTGATAGATTCTAACCTGGCGACTGGGGCAAAGGTTTCTGTATAGTCTATCCCCTCTTGCTGACTATAACCTTGTGCAACCAGTCGTGCCTTGTTTCTGACGACTTCACCTTGTTCATTAAGCTTGTTTCTGAACACCCATCTTGTTCCAATGACGTTGAATCCTTTTGGTCTTGGAACGAGATCCCATACGTCGTTTCTGGTGAATTGATTCAGCTCTTCTTGCATTGCCAGAATCCAGTCATTGTCCAGAAGTGCTTCATCAATAGAAGAGGGTTCAATCAGAGACACAAGTCCCATCAGAGTTTCTTCAGAGTTTCTGAAGCTTGCTCTTGTTCTGATTGGATCTTCCTTTCTTCCTAGGATAGTCTCTTCTGGGTGATCCAAACTGCTTCTGGGTAATCTCTTCTGAGGTTGATCAGCAGCAGTTGTAGGATTTCTAGCATTGCTTCTTTCAGACGTTGAAGGAATGTCTGTGTTGAGAGCTTCTGATGACTTGTCTTCAGAACCTGCAAATTCAATTTCTATACCTGCAAGATTTTCATTCTGCTTTGACTTTTCAGAGTCAAGCTTGTCATCAAAACGAACACTGATTGATTCTTCCACAATCTGTGTTTCTGTATTGTATACTCTGTACCCTCTTGAGCGTTCAGAGTATCCTAACATAATACACTTCTGTGCCTTAGAATCAAACTTGTTCAAATAATTCTTAGTGTTTAACATATAGCAAGTACATCCAAATGGATGAAAATACGAAATGTTGGGCTTTCTGTTCTTCCACAATTCATATGGAGTCTTTTCCAGAATAGGTCTTATTGAGATTCTATTCTGAATGTAGCACGCTGTGTTTATTGCCTCTGCCCAGAAAGTCTTAGCAACGTTTGTCTCGTTGATCATGGTTCTGGCCATTTCTTGCAATGTTCTGTTCTTTCGTTCTACAACTCCATTTTTTTGGGGAGTTCTAGGACAAGAGAAATCATGCAGAATGCCTTTGTCATTAAAGAATGACTCAAAATCTTTATTTTCAAATTCTCCACCATGATCACTTCTGACTTTAACGATTCTAAGATCTTTTTCATTCTGAACTTGGTTACAGAAGGTAACAAACACAGAGTGTGACTCGTCCTTGTGTCTTAAGAACTTTACCCATGTCCATCTGCTATAGTCATCTACGATTACTAACCCATACTTCTTGCCACTGACAGAAGCAGTCTTAACTGGTCCAAATAAGTCAATGTGCAGAAGTTCTAATGGCTTAGAGGTAGAAACAACATTTTTGGATTTAAAAGAGGGTTTTGCAAATTTGCCTTTCTGACATGCTTCACACAGAGCATCTGAATTGAACTTCAAATTTGGAAGTCCTCTGACCAGATTGAGTTTGTTAATCTGAGATATTCTTCTCATACTAACATGCCCCAATCTTCTGTGCCAGATCCACTGCTCGTTGTTAACAGACAGAAGACATTTTACGTTCTGACTCTTTAGTTCAGAAAGTTTGATTTTGTAAATGTTGTTTTTCCTCTTACCATTAAATAGGATAGTCCCATCTTTCTGACTAACAGCTTTACATGATTTTTGATTAAAGATTATATCATAACCGTTATCACTTAATTGACTTATGGATAACAGGTTATGCATCAATCCATCAACAAGCAGAACATTATTAATAGAGGGAAGATTTCCGTTACCTACAGTTCCAGAGCCAATTATCTTTCCCCTCTGATTGCCTCCAAAGCCAACGTGGCCTCCAGGCTTAAGTTCCAGGCTTTGGAACATATGCCTTCTTCCCGTCATGTGTCGTGAGCAGCCAGAGTCCAGGTACCATGACTGGTGTTTCTGACTTGCTGCTAAAGATATCTGCAACATGTATTATTTTATCCTTAGGTACCCAGATCTTCTTGGGTCCTGATTTGTTAGTTTTACCAAAACTCTGGTTGAATTTTGGTTTCACAAAGTGATTACTACTAGTATATTTGATGTCATGTGTGTGACCATACACAAAGTGTGAATTTAGAGGAGTGTGTTTAATGGTTAAATCCATGACATTTTTAGGTGTAGGAACCTTACCTAGGTATCCTATTCCTTTCCTGCCGTTTCTGCTAACTCCATAGATCATTGAAGCCATTCTGCTTCTATCTATGCTTTTAGCAAGGAACTTCTGGAAACTATGATCATACTCCTTGATGATCTCATCAGCGTTGCTGGGAGTTTCAGCAATTGGTTCCTTCTGAGAGTTTTGTAAAGAGTTTTCTAATTTTAAAATTTTATCTCTCAGCTCAGAGTTTTCCAATTTGAGACTCTCAGACTTATTAGAGTCAGATTCAAGAGTCCTTTTCAGGTCTCTGAATTTAGCTCTAATCTGCTGATAACGTTCCAGAATTTCATTGAGGCTTTCAGCAAGTTCAGCCTTTGTAAAATTAACAGCGAAGTTAGGGAATACCTCTTCTGTGTCTGATTCTGAGTCTGAGTCAGAAGCTTCACTGTCATCTGGAATGTTATCCATGAGCGCTATGTTCGCCCTTTCATCATCTGATTCTGAGTCAGCTTCAGACGAGTCAGAGTCATCCCATGTGGCCATGAGACTTTTCTTCTTCTCTCTTCCAAATTTCTTTTTGGGCTTTTCCCTCTGAAGCTTTGGACAGTCACTCTTGTAGTGTCCTTGCTCATTGCACTCGTAGCAGATGATGTCTTTTGTATTTGGCTTCTTGCTACCGGAGGAGCCTTCAGATCTTCTGTATCCAGAGGAAGAATCTGTCCTTCTGTATCTGGAAGAAGACTCGTTCTGATCAGATCTTCTGGGATTCCTGAACTTCCTTTGTCTTTGCTTCCACAGTTGATTTACTCTTCTGGAGAGAAGGGAAAGCTCGTCTTCTTCTGATGAGGATCCATCAGATGTTTCTTCAACTGCCTGCAAAACTTTAGATTCAGATTTTCTGTTAGATTTTAAAGCTATAGGCTTACCTTGCTTCTGAGGCTCGTCAGCTTCCAGCTCTATCTCATGACTTCTGAGGGAGCTTATAAGTTCCTCCAGAGTGATTTTGTTGAGATCTTTCGCCAGCTTCAGAGCAGTAACCATAGGCCTCCACTGCTTGGGTAAACTTCTGATTATCTTCTTGACATGGTCAGCAGTAGAGTATCCCTTGTCCAGAACTTTGAGACCGGCTACCAGAATCTGGAATCTAGAGAACATAGTTTCAATGGATTCAGATTCTTCCATTTTAAACGCCTCATACTTCTGAATGAGCGCCAGAGCTTTTGTTTCTTTGACTTGAACGTTGCCCTCGTGCGTCATTCTGAGAGAATCAAAGATGTTCTTAGCTGTGTCTCTGTTGGAGATCTTCTCATACTCAGTGTAGGAGATAGCACTGAGGAGGATGGTTCTGGCCTTATGGTGATTCTTGAAATCACGCTTTTGTTGATCAGTCATTGATTTTCTTTCAATCTTCTGACCAGTTGCATTCACAGGGTGCGTGTATCCATCTGTCACCATATCCCACAGATCAGCATCATGTGCTAGAAAGAAGCTTTCAATTCTGTCTTTCCAGTAATCAAAGTTTTCTCCATCAAAGACTGGAGGTTTGCCGCTGAATCTGTCTCTGTCCTCATTGGTGTCATTGCTGAAATGAGAGTTGTTTCCTGCCATTGTGTTTTTCTGACGCTGGATCTTGTACTGACACGGTTAAGTGTTTTAGCTCAGAACCAGGCGCTCTGATGCCAATTGAAGGGGTGAAAAACACAAGAAGGGGGGGTTGAATTGTAAAACTGGAATCTTAAAGAAAATGACAAGGTATTTTTATCCTGGTTCGTTTGATCTCAAACTACTCCAGTCCACCCGTCAAGGTGATTTCCCCTCTCTCCAACGAGGTCTTAATTCACTATATTCAACTGAATACAAATCTGCTTTAACAACTGCTAAAGCCTTCTTGATTCAAACCACAATCCGGTTTGTCAAGGCAACACTTTCTTACAAAGGTGTAAAATAATGTGTGTGAATGTTTTCTACAAAACTATATCACAACTGTGATGTTTACACAAATGAAGCTTAGAAACTTAGAATGCTAAACACTAATGGAGTATCAGAGTTTGTTGGTTTAGCAAAACTGGTAGATGAAGATTATTGTTCAGCTTTGTGCGTGTAGAGAGTTTGGAAGCATTAGCCGTGATAATCTTCGAAGCTTGGTTTATATAGCATTTGAGAAGATGAATGTTGAAGCAAATATTCTTGATTCAATGCTAATAACAAGCTTTCCTTTTTGAGCAGATCTTGTCTGGAATGAGGCCGTTGGAATTGATTAGCGTTCAATGCACAGTACCGTTGCTTCTTCAATGCACGATCTGGCTTGGCTCATTCTGATTCTGCTTCGCTGCTGATGAACTATTTGATTCTGTATCAGAGTGTTTTACGCGCAGTTCTGTTCACCAAGCTTCAGCATGTGCAAGCGTTGATCATCTGATCTTGACGTTCTGATTCAGCAACTTCTGATGCTGGTGTATGAAAACATATTCTGATGCTGAGAACGTGATCTTGCTTATTTTAATCAGCATATCTGCAAATCAGAGCATAGTAATTTTAGGCAGCATATAATTCAATCATGAAATATTTAACTACTATATCTTTTCACTTTGTTATCATCAAAACTTAAATATAGGGTACTAGATTCAAACATTGTTCTAACAGATCTTACTCTTACAAGAGTTTTATTTGGAAATCAAAGATAAACCGGAATCTGAAAATCTTGTTGCCGACCATCTATCTAGGATGGAAAATCTTAAACCTGAAGAGATACCCATCAATGACGATTTTCCAAATGAACACTTGGTAGATCAGATGAGGTCTGAAAACTCAGCTTAAGAATGCCATGAATTTTGCAACAATGAAAAGACAATTGAGGTATTGGAATCAACATCTACTCAAATTCACTGCCCTGGTATGCTGACTATGTCAACTACTTAGCAGCAAAAGTCCTTCCACCTGATTTAACTTATCAGCAGAAGAAGAAATTCTTTCACAATCTCAAACACTACTATTGGGACGAGCCCTTACTATTCAAGTGAGGCCCTGATGGTATTTTCCATCGATGCGTTCCTGAGAGTGAAATAGAGAGCATTATATCCCATTGTCATGAAGCACCTTATGATAGACACGCTAGCACCTCAAAGACATGCACAAAAATCCTACAAGCTGGCCTTTATTGGCCCAATCTATGGAAAGATGTCCATACTGCAATTACAAAATACGACGAGTGTCAACCCACTGGTAACATATCTAGGAGCGATGAGATGCATCAAAAGGGTATCCTAGAAGTAGAGATATTTGACGTATGGGGAATTGAATTTATAGGACCTTTCCCATCGTCCTCTGGCAACAATTACATATTAGTGGTAGTAGATTACGTATCCAAATGGGTAAAGGCTGTAGCCTCTCCAACAAATGATGCCTAAGTAGTAATTAGGTTGTTCAAAAACATAATTTTTCCAAGATTCGGTTTTCCAAGATTAGTCATCAGTAATGGTGGCTCTCATTTCATTTCCAAAATTTTCAATAAACTCTTAGAAAATGTTTTGAAAAAGATACCTTGTCTAGGCAACCATTGTAACAATTCTTTACTCAAATGTTTTACAAAGGTATTTGTATTTTTGAAAAGATGTTTCAATATTTTTGAAAGTTTGTTTTGAAATTGTGTTGTGATGTGTATTTTAAAAAAAAAAGGCAAGGATTGTTTTGCAAGTTTGGTCAAGTAACCAAGAGCTATCTACCCTAAATTTCTCAAAGATCTTTCCTATGTTTTAACCCTTTTAACAGTATTGTTCCACCATTGTATTTGGTGGACAATCTTGTGTTAAGATGTTAACGGCACGGGCGCGGGTCATCGTTTTAGACCATAGAGGCAATAGTGTCAAGTATCTTTGGCATTTTTCTTAAGGGACTTGATCATTTTTTGTTAAGGAAACTTGATGGCATCGTCGAGGGACTATGATCATTTGATTTGTTTTTGTTTTTCCAAAGAGACTTAACATGCAACCATGGCCCATTTTTGAAGGCAACAAGTGGAGTAACCCTAAGGGTGCAAGTGTGCATTGTTTGTTTTTCATGCATTTATCTTGAATTAGGTCAAGCTATTTGTTGGTTTTTTATTTGCATACAAACCCTAGGTCTATCATGGCATAATTTGAAAGCTTTTAAATGCGGAAATTTAAATGCTAAGCTATTACAACAATGATTATGGGGATGGGGGTACAAGTTTGAATTTGGGGATATTTGACAAGAAATTAAATTCTAAGCTATTACATCCATATCGAATATACAAATATTTAATTGTACAATATTTAAATAAATATAGTAAATATGCAAAATGTATTATGCATAAAATGATTTTTTATATATGTGAAAGTATTTTTCAATGTAAAATATAAATAAAAATAAAAAGGTCAAATTTTGAATATTTTTTGTCATTTAGGGCAAAACCCTAGTTTTTAAATAAATAGTATTTATTTATCAATTATATACAATATATATATATATATATATATATATATATATATATATATATATATATATATATATATATATATATATATATATATATTAATTTATACAAAAATAAAAAAAGGAAGTATATTGTAAAAAAAGTATTTTTTAGTGTCATATATTAATAAAAATAAAAATGTATTATTTTTATATTTTTGCCCTAATTATCTAATGAAATATACAAGTATTTATATATTATATATTAAATATACTAAATATGTACAAAAATAAAATATTAATTATTCAAAAAAACGTATATTTTAGAAAATGTTTTCAAAATGTAAACAAAAAATAATAACTAAAAAATAAATATTTTTGTATTATTTTCTAGGGTTTTAAAAAAGAGAATATATTTGTTTATATGTATATGTTAAATAAAACAAATAAATGCCAAATAAATGCAAAAAAAAGATGGAAAAATATTTTTGGAGTTTTTTATATTTGTACAAAAAATATGGAGTCAGAATCAAAAAAGAAAAATGCAAATTGACAATTATTTCACACAATAGGCCAGGGGGGTGTAAATGGAAAAAAGGGGTGTAAACAGCAAGCTGACTTAGGCCCAACCCAAGCCAGCTTTGTCTTCAACCTCCAGCAACGTTCAAACAGAAAACGCGTGCGCCTCCTATGCAATCATTATCTCCTGATTCTTTGACTTTTAACAAAAACTCATAACACCAATAATGTAGAGCATCAAAAGACGAATTCAAACATATAAAATACTTGACCTAACTCTAAGAAACCAGGGAGAATTTCTTCACCCCCAATTTCTGACCTAATTTTTCTTCAACGTTCATGGCTAAAATTCTCACAGCATGCTTAATATAAATGAAAAGTAAATACATGGATGGCTTCAGGGCTATGAGTAGAACATGTTTCATTCACAAACCTAAGCTTAATCATGTCTGGATAGAGAGATAGAAGTCCTTGGTTTTACCTGTTTCAACTTGAGTCGTGTACATCAATGTGGCCAACTTTAATGGAGTTTGAGCTTTTGTACAGCTTGCCTGAAGTCCAAGGATGCTTCCCAAGTACCTAGCTTGCTTTGAAACTCTCTGAATCATGCTATGAAAGTTCAACTGCAAAACTGAGAAGTGAAAATGGCAAGAGAGGTTAGGGATGTTATAGTTTGTATTTAGGGCTTGGGATAGTTTGTATGGATGATATGGAATGTGTTTGGACAGGTTTGAGCAAAAACGCACGAGTGGATATGGTTATGGAGGTCAAGTTGCAGAACTTGCCCTGTTTTGCAACAAAACAGGGATCCTGAGTATGAGCAGGTCTTAGGGATGGATGAGTCGTGCCTTAGTTCTGTTTTTGTGTATGGAAGAGGTGCACAAAGTTTTTTTTGACTGGTGTTTACAGGAATGAGAGATTGGCTTCAGTTTGCAAGGTTTCTTCCAATGTAAGCAAAAAAATGTCAAGTTGTGATATAGTCCTGTACCAAGCTCTCAAGCATGGTGCAGCACTTTCTCTTGATCAGTGGGATATGTGTACAAACTCTTGCCTCAAAGATCTGGCCCATGCCTCCAAGATTTGGTATTTGACATAAAGCACCACTTTTCAAAAATGGCAAGTTTGCTTTTTCCATTTAAGGATTAATTCTATGTGTAATGACCAAATGCACAAAACAATGCTTGAACACAATGGTTAGGCATTAAATTATTGAGTGTGAAGAGGTTTAGAGGCCTGCAAACTATCACAAACCCTGCTGACTTGAAAATGCAAATGTTATGAACAAGCTTTGGCCATGAACAAAAGTGAGTTTTTGCCAACTTTGCAAATTCGATTCGCTCTAACCACAAGGGTGTTTGATGAGTTCTTGGAAAATTTGGAAAGCTTGGAATGTGTACTACAATCCATATTTGTAATTCAAATTGAAACTCCAAGTGAAACCATGTGAAAAATGGCCAAGAAGTTGGACAAAATCCTGCCTGGAATAGGTCAAAATTTCTCTGTTAAAAATATTTTGCACCCTTGTTCCAAAAATCATAACTTGAGATACATGCTTCCTTTGAGAAAACTTTGTGAATCAAAGTTGTAGATTTTGCAATGGACTACAACTTTCATTTTCAAGTTTTGTTTGACTCCATTTTCATTTTGATGAAAAAATGGGACAAAGTTAGGAAAAAATAAGGAAATTTCATAACTTAGAAAATTTCTAAGTTATGAAATTTCTTCATTTTAAACCCTAATTTACAATTTTGGATTTCTTGATGAACAAGTTTCATAATTTGACATGTCTTGATGAAAAATGAATCTTGGCACTTGATTTTGACCAAAAAGTCAAAGTTTGACTTTTCAGTATACAGTCAAATTTTGATTAGTTGACTGGAAAATTCATCTGTCAATCCTGTGCATTTGAGATCTTTTGAACTTGTTGAATGGGTCAAGACAATGCCATTGAGTCCTTGAGTCCATATGTGAGCTTGGTTTGCCATTGGTTAGGTCAAACAGTCAAAAATTGCCTTTGTGCAGTCAAAACCTTAAAAATGACCATTTTGCCCTTTTGGTGATCTGATCAAATTTCTTGTGGAATTGTGATCCAAACTTGACCAAATGGTTCATATGAGTTTATGATGTTGATGTGGGTCAAAAATCATGAGGTTTGACTGTCAATTGGCCACAGTTGACTTTTTCCCCAATACAGCTGATTTCTAGGTCAACTGTCAAATTGACAGGGCAAAGATTGGAATCAAGGCTTGAAACTTGGTATGGATAAACTTGTAAGTCCAACATGAAGCATGAAAGTCACTTTGGGCATTTTAGGTCAAAACATCTTTGTGCAAACTCAAACCCTAATTTGGGTCAACAATGCAAGGAGGGGTCTTGAGCAGAGCAAACCCTAACTTGATCTTGAGCTCCAAGAGTCTTGTGGTGAGAAAATGTTGATGAAAAGGGAGGGCAAATTTTGGGGTACAACAGTTGCCCCTGTTAAATCTTCTTGAACCTGAAGAGTTAGATTGGCAAGTTTTCCTTTCACGTCTCGAAGGTAAAAGGAGATTGGACACTAGAGTGCCCGTAAATTTGCACTCGTCAAAGCATGGGTGCGGGAATGGGCTTAAAGATGCCATTTGGAGATGGGCTTAAAGATGCCATCTGGAGATGTGACCAAAATCTTGTCAAGGGATGGGCTTAAAGATGCCATCTGGAATGTATGTTGTAGGTGAAAGAAATGAGTATCAGAAAGGTGTCCATGTTTGGAATATCACTGAACTGGGGATCTCGAATAAGCAATGGATTGACATCCATGTTTGGAGAATCCGTAAACTGTTTTCAAAAGTCGAATCCGAACAAGTGATAGATTAACATCCGTATCTGGAGAATCCGTGAACTGTTTTCAGAAGTCTTGGATCTGAACAAGCGATAGGTTAACATCCGTGTCTGGAGAACCCGTAAACTATTTTCAGAGGTCTTGAATCTGAACAAGCGATAGGTTAACATCCGTGTCTGGAGAACCCGTAAACTATTTTCAGAGGTCTTGAATCTGAACAAGCGATAGGTTAACATCCGTGTCTGGAGAACCCGTAAACTGTTTTCAGAGGTCTTTAATTTGAATAAGCAATAGAGAAGCATCCATGTTGGGAAGCGTCCGTAAACTGTTTTCAAAAGTTGACTCTGAACAAGCGATAAATTAACATCCGTGTTTGGAGAATCCGTAAACTGTTTTCAGAAGTCTTGGGTCATTAATTTTATCCTGAAAAGGGTAAAATATTAGCTGAAACACAAAGTCATGTTGCATGAAATGTATGATGCAATATGTGTATATCAATGTTCATGATATGAATGTAATGAATGTAATGAATGTGCATGTAAGCTGACGAACTGTCTTGTTGCGGATAGAGGAATCTTGGATAGCTGGAGATAATAGAATCTTGACTGCTGCCAGGGAAAGTGAATTCTTGCTGCTGCAGGGGAGTGTAAGAATCTTTGATTGCTAAAGATGAGACATCCTTGTTGACTGATGACTGCTTGGGGAACAAGATCTTCAATTGTTGAGGGATCTCAGGACCACTGCTGGGGATTGGAACTCCTTGGTGACTTGTAGGGAATGAGAATTCTGATGATCTCTACTGGGGAGTCCAGAACCTGGTAGGCTTAAGCTGGAGAAGTAAAATTGAGAATCTTCAATCTGATGGGAAGTATCTCTGTGGGGAGAAGGTTCACTAGTCTGGTTCCGCTGGGGATTGATAGTTGGAAGTTTTAGCTCCACTGGGGATAGGATTTTCAGATTTTTAAGGCTCCACTGGGGATACCGAAACTTAACTCTGAGGGGAATTAAGTTCTGGAAGGCTCTCTTAGCTGGGGAAATTAGTTTTGAGAAAGCTTTTGTCTGCTGAGGATCCTGAAGTTTAACTCTGTTTAGGGAATTAAGTTCTGGATTTAACCTTGTTGAGGAATTTGGAGTTTAATTCCGTTGGAGATTTCTTCTGAAAGGGCATCAAGATATCTATCTGTACCTTCAACCTATCAGTAGTCATTTTTCTTGATTTGTAAGAAAATGATTATGTTCAAATGCATATGCCTACTTAACAAAACATTGGACGTTTCTCAAATAAAACATAAGTGTAAAAAAGAAAAAGGAAGACAAAGCAAATTTTTGTATTGGGAAAAGTATTTGTATTAACTTTTTATGAGTATCTTTGTACAAAGAAGACAGACATCCTAGTAACAGGATGTTGTCGTAAAAAATTGAAAATTTTATACAAAAAAGATGGCTATGTGTAACAATTCCATGGGATTCCCATTCTGCTATAACCTTCACAACTCTGAATATCTTGTCCATTCGATGCTTCGTCTGCCGATGATTGGATTGATCAGAAGTTCGGAGCTTGTTGATGAAGAGATTGTTCTTTAAAGTGATCCGACGAGACATAGTCATACGCTTTAATTCCCTAACTTTTTCCTGGATCGCCCTTTCGGGTTTTCAATCCACCGGGAAACCCCTTTTTTCCCAAGCCTCCCTTTCGGGTTTTCGACTTTCCGGATGTACATATTTTTTTGTTTTATCCCTAATTTTTGCCTGAACCGCCCTTTTGGGTTTTCGGTTCACCGGGATGCCCATTTTTGCCCAAGTCGCCCTTTCAGGTTTTCGACTTGTCGGGTGATTTTATGCGTAGTATCTTTTGACTATGTCTGCGTTCGCAGGGTGTGACAAATCATCGCCATCCATGGTGGTCAGGATCATTGCACCACCAGAAAATATGCTCTTGATCACAAACGGTCCTTTGTAAGTAGGAGTCCATTTGCCCCTGGGATCACTTTGCGGCAAGATGATCCGCTTGATTACAAGATCTCTGACTTGATATACTTGACGTCTGACTTTCTTGTTGAAAGCCTTGATCATCCATTTTTGTTATGTCTGACCATGGCAAACAGCAGTGAGTCACTTCTCATCGATCAAATTGAGTTGATCAAGTCGGGTCTGAATCCAATCGTCTTCACTCAAACCAGAATCCTTCATAATCCTTAAAGAAGGAATCTGAACTTCCATGGGTAAGACAACTTCCATGCCATATACCAAAGAAAATGGGGTTGCCCCTGTTGAAGTACGTGTCGTGGTACGGTATCCATGCAGAGCAAACGGTAACATCTCATCTTCTGAATGATCTTCTTGATGTTTTTGTTTGCAGCTACAACAGCACCGTTCATCTTCGGCCGATAGGGAGATGAATTGTGATGATAAATCTTGAATTGTTCGCATAGAGCGGTGATCATAGTATTGTTCAGGTTTGTACCGTTGTCTGTGATCATCCTGTCGAGGACACCATACCGGCATATGAGGTTCTGCTTGATGAAGCGGGCAACCACATTTTTTGTAACGGAGGCAAAAGAAGCCGCTTCGACCCACTTGGTGAAATAGTCAATAGCGACCAGGATGAAGCGATGTCCATTGGATGTCGTGGGCTTGATCTCTCCAATCATGTCAATGCCCCACATTGCGAATGGCCAAGAAGCTGTCAGAACGTTGAGAGGGACAGGAGGAATATGAATCTTGTCAGCGTAGACTTTACATTTGTGGCCAGTACGGGAATATTGATGGCAATCAGCTTCCATGGTAGACCAGTAATAGCCTGCCCTTAGAATCTTCTTAGCCATCGTATGTCCACTCAAGTGGGTGCCAAATGTGCCGCTGTGTATCTCAGTCATGATCAACTCTGCTTCAGCTTTGTCTACACATCGGAGTAAAACACAATCATGGCTGCGTTTATAGAGGATGTTGTTGCTCAGGAGGAACTTGGCAGCAAATCTCCTTAGGAACTTCTTGTCATTTACGGAAGCTCCTTCGGGATATTCTCTAGTCTGGAGATACCTTTTGATTTCGTGAAACCAGGGTTGTTCCACTACTTCTCCGGTATTAATCTCATGACAATGCGCAGGTTCATCCATTCGCTCAATGGTGATTTGGGGAGCCTCGTTATCCCAGTTGAGTTTAAACATGGAGGACATTGTTACCAGAGCATCTGCAAGCTGATTTTCTTCTCGCGGGAAGTGCTCGAAGGTGATCTGCTCGGAATGAGGCAGCAATGTCAAAACATGTTCTTTGTATGGGATAAGATTAGGATGTTTGGTGTCCCACTCTCCTTTGATTTGACTGATAACCAAAGTCGAGTCCCCAAATACGACCAAAGATTTGATCCCCAAGTCTATAGCAGCCTTGAGACCATATATGCAAGCTTCATATTCGGCCATGTTGTTGGTACAGCTGAAACAAAGTCGGGTCCTGAAAGGTGTATGGAAACCTTTCGGGGAAATGAGTACCACACCGATACAGTTTCCAAGTGCATTTGAAGCACCATCAAAGTACAGGGTCCATCGGGATCCATTTTCAGGTCTGTCATACGGTTCGTTGCCTTCAATGTTGTCCAAAGTCATGATGTCCTCGTCCGGGAAGTCGAATCTCATGGATTGATAATCTTCGATAACTTGATGAGCTAGATGGTCAGCTAGTACACTCCCTTTTATAGCTTTTTGGGTAGTATACTGGATGTCATACTCAGTCAGGATCATTTGCCATCTAGCGATTCTTCCAGATAAAGTAGGCTTCTCGAAGATATACTTGATAGGATCCATTTCGGAAATCAACAGAGTGGTATGAGTCAACATATACTGTCTTACTCGGCGAGCAGCCCATACCAAAGCGCAACAAGTTTTCTCGAGTAGTGAGTAGCGAGTCTCACAGTCAGTAAACCATTTGCTAAGTTAATAACTGGCATGCTCTTTTCGACCAGACTCGTCATGTTGGCCCAGTACGCACCCCATTGAGTTGTCCAAAACAGTCAGATACATGATCAGCGACCTTCCTTCAATGGGTGGCATCAGAATAGGATGTTCTAGCAAATACTCCTTGATCTTATCAAAAGCATCTTGGCAATCATCGTTCCATTCGACTACCTGATCTTTCTTCAATAGTTTGAAAATTGGCTCACAGGTAGACGTCAGATGAGAGATGAATCTGGCAATATAGTTCAAGCGCCCCAAGAACCCTCTAAATTCCTTTTCAGTATGGGGGGAAGGAATTTCTTGTATAGCCTTTACTTTTGATGGATCGACCTCAATGCCTTTGTTGCTGACAATAAATCCTAGAAGTTTACCAGACCTAACTCCAAAAGTGCACTTACTTGGGTTCAGCTTGAGTTTGTACTCCTTCAACCTAGCAAACAGCTTTTGCAAATGTTCAAGGTGTTCCTCCTCTGTTTGTGATCAAGCTATCATGTCGTCTACGTAAACTTAGATCTCATGATGTATCATATCATTAAACAAAGCTACCATGGCGCGTTGATAAGTTGCCCCTGCGTTCTTCAGTCCGAACGGCATCACCTTGTAGCAGAAGGTACCCCACTGTGTAACAAAGGTTGTTTTCTCCATGTCCTCGGGGGCCATTTTAATCTGGTTGTAGCCCGAGAATTCGTCCATGAAGGAAAATACCTTGTGCTGAGCCGTGTTGTCAATCAAAATGTCGATATGTGGTAGCGGAAAATCATCTTTAGGGCTAGCCCTGTTCAAATCCCGGTAGTCCACACACATTCTGACCTTGCCGTCTTTTTTAGGTACTGGCACAATGTTAGCAACCCATTGTGGATAGGATGTAACAGCCAGAAAGCCAACGTTGAATTGCTTCATTACTTCAGCTTTAATCTTCTCAGACATGTCAGGCCTCATTCGGCGGACTTTTTGCTTGATCAGTGGACAATTCTCTCTTGTAGGGAGACGGTGAACCATGATATTTGTGTCTAAACCCGACATGTCTTCATAAGACCAGGCGAAGATTTCAACGTATTCATTCAACAGTTGTATTAAGTGCTCCTTGACACTTGGTTCCAGATTGGCACCCACTTGTACTTCTTTCCTGTCTTCCTCTGTTCCTGAGTTGACTGTTTCCAACAACTCTTCATGAGGAAAGATGGCCCTCTCTTCTTGTTGTAGAAGTCTGGCTAGCTCTCCTGGTACTTCACAATCTTCGTCATCTTCGTATTCAGCCTGGTTGACCAAATCTTCAGAGTTATTGAAGGATACAACTGAATAGTCACCCATAGAATCCAGAGTGGATGGGTACCTGCATTTGTGAGTGTGGGTGTGTGTAAGGGATAGCCATCCTTAAACAAACAAAAACACAAAAGGAAAGAAAATGAACACAGCAGTTTATAAATGAAAAACGTCCAATGATTCGTTAAACATGGCCTATGAATATGAAGAGAATCAAAACCCTTACAAATGGACCTACATGCCCCGGGCAAGGCATGAGGTGAAAAATAGTGTGCAGATTGTTTTAGTAATTATTACAGACCAACAGGAAATGTTCGAAAGATAAATTACTGATCGATGAAAGTAATGGGAACAAAGTCTTTCGCCTCCCAGTTGTGTAGTCCCCCTTCGATGGTTGGGAAGATCCAATCTTCAATGTTGGCCTCTTCGTGTTCGTCTTCCAAAGCATTGATTCCATGAGGAGAAATCTTGATGGGTGTTCTTTCAATTTTTGAGCGACGCATAGCTTTTTGCCCCGCAACGGTAAATCCTACCCCAAACTTGTCTGTCTTGTGAGGAAAGTCAGGAAACTGACCCCATGTTGAGCTCTTCCCCTCCTTTATTGCAGCCTTTGCGTCTTTCAGAGATGCCATCCTGGCCACCTGCTTAGGTACCTCAGCTACTACCTTTGCTACTGCAACCTCGGGAGCAATTTCCTCGAAGTGTTGGAACGGCGTTTCGATGAATTTGCCCTCCACTTCCACATACCTAAAGGAGTTCAGATGACTGATCATGTACTTCTCTTCACCGTGTAAAGTTATGATTTTACCCTTAACATGGTATTTCAGCATCTGATGTAGAGAAGAGGTGACCGCCCCAGCATTATGTATCCACGGTCTTCCTAGCAAGCAAGAGTATGATGGGCGGATGTCCATCACATAGAATGTGGAGTGGAATACTTCAGTGCCTACCTTGATGGGAATGTCGACCTCCCCATACACCATTCTTTTAGACCCGTCAAAGGCCCTGACAATGATATTACTTGGTTTCAGCTCCAAGCCTTCACAATACAACCGGTCCAGAGCTTTCTTAGGCAGCACATTTAGAGAAGAACCAGTGTCGACCAAGACATGGGCGAGAGTGGTTCCTCGGCATTCAACTGACACATGCAGTGCGTCATTGTGCTTTCTTCCATTCGGAGTCAGGCCATCATCAGAGAAACCCAGGCCGTTGTCGGCGGTAAGGCTGGCTACACAATCCTGGAATTGATCGGCTGAGGTTTCTTGGGGCACATGGGCTGTCTTCAAAAACCTTATCAAGGCTTTGGCATGAGCCTCCGAATAAAGCAGAAATGCTAACATGGAGATCTTCGAGGGGGTTTGCCCCAGTTTCTCTACCACATCATAATCACTCTTTTTAATTATTTTCAGAATCTCCTCTATTTCTTTCTTAAAGGTTACGGGGATGACCAATGGTTGAGCCCTCGTCCTGACGAGCTCTTCTTGGATCCCTTTCCCCTTATCAACAGCAGTAGGAGGGACAACCACAGGAGTAACAGCTTCTTCAATCATCGGAGTTCTGGCAGATATTTTTATTGGTGCAGGGGTAACCTTGGCAGCAGCTGAGGGTCCAAAGATTGCCTTTGGAGGGGCAGTCTCTAGAGAGAAAATTCTCCCACTTCGGTTAATCTTGCTCGTACCGGCAATGTTTCCGATGTCTGCAGTTTCTTCTTCAGAGCTCTCTTCAGTTATCTCAATTTGTTTAACACCGTGGTAGTAGATTTCTCCACCATAATTCCACGGTATCGATTTGTCTGATATGTATGGGACGGGCCCAGGCATGGTTATCTTCAAGGGAACAATCTTCGTAGCGGATGTAATCTTAACAGGCCTTTTGGGGACCTTGGAAAGATTGGTGGAAATGGTGATTATTGAAACTTCATTGATAGGAGTTGGAGTAACGGGAGTCTTTTCGAAAAGAATTTGTTGGTTGTCCATTAGGCGTTGGATGCTTATCTTCAGCAATGGACAGTCGATCGGTAGGGAGGAACAAAAGTAGGAATCTTCTTTACATCCTGGGAAAATCCCATCCTTCAACAGATTCAACTTGATTGTCAGTAATGGAGTTATCAGATCATCAACAGTAGAAACAAACAGATCTTCTTCAACAGCATGGACATTGCGACCATGCCTTGGCATCAGAGCGGATATTACATCCGGCTTCTCTGGGGCGTCGAACTCAACCTATTTTGCATCTATTAAATCTTGAATTTTATGCTTAAGAGCCCAGCAATCGTTGGTGTCATGCCCGACGCTGTCAGAATGATAAGCACATTTAGAATTGCGATGATAATGTGGGGAAGTTGTATTCACATTTTTTGGTGCCTCTTTGATATTGGTGAGATTCAGTTTCAACAAATGGGGAAGAACTTGTGCCGGTGTCATATTGATGTGGGTGAACTGCGGTTATGGCCGTTCTCCCCATTGCTGCTTAGGTCTGGACTGATTGTTACGAGGCTGATCATTTGATGAATTTTGAATCATCACGGCCCCCACAGTCGGTCGGCGCTCAGTTCTTCCCGATCATTTCTGAGAGTACACAACAGCTGCTTCCTTCTTGGCCGAGAATGGTTTCTTAACAGTTGTGGAGGCAGAGGCGTCCCTTTGAATCTTCCCACTCTTAATACCAGCTTCCACTTGTTCGCCAGTTAGAATCAATTCAGTAAACCCTGCAGAAGAGCTCCCGATCAAATGGTTGAAGAAAGGGCCAGATAGGGTTCCCAAGAACATATCAACTAGCTCCCTATCTAAAAGCGGTGGTTGTACTCTTCTGGCCAAGTCACTCCATTTCTGGGCGTATTCTTTGAATCCCTCATTTGAGGCCATCCCCATACTTTGTAACGGAGTACGGGTTGGCGCCAAGTCGGTGTTATATTGATACTGGCAATAAAAGGCAGCTGCCAAATCCTCCCAATTGTGCACTTCTGACCTCTCAAGTTGGTAAAACCAATCTAGTTGTGTACCAGACAGGCTATCCTGGAAGAAGTGTACCCAAAGATTTCTATCAGATGAGTGAGGTTGAATTATTCTGACATACAACCTCAGGTGCATCTTCGGGCAAGACAGACCGTCGTATTTTGCAAAAGGTGGCACCTTAAACTTTGGAGGGATCACAATCCCAGCAATCAATCCCAATTCTTGAAAATCTAACCCGGGAACCCTTTGCAGCTCCATAGCTGCCAGTCTATCCTCCAGGTTTTTGTATTTGTCGTCTGCTGGCGGGTATTGATGCTCTGAGTAGTCTTCATCTTCCTCAACCTCTTCCTCTTCAGCCTCGGACTCAGAAGGTAATGCAGCTCCTTTTCCCTTACTGGTTCCCTCATCAGATGTGGAGGGAAATTCAAGAACTCTCCTCGCTTCATTCTCAAATCTTCTTCCCAATGTAGCTACCCCAACTCTTTTCTTCTTCTTTTTTCCTTTTTCTTGCTCTTTGTTCCCTAACAGTGCTTTAAGATCCTCCTGACCCTTTGCCATGGTCATAAGGAGCTGTTGAAACTGCGAGTTTTGTGCCTGCAGATCTTTGACCGTCTATTCAAGATCCATCTTACTGAAATAAACAGCAGAAAGATCAGGAAACCTGGTGTGAAGACCTGTTTGTGCATATGATGAATGATATGTTTATTCATGCAATGCATTCAAGGATTTATAAATTCAAAATTGTTGCAGACAAAAAGAACACACGTTATATTAATAAGAAGAAATTTTGTCAGTACATAAATGCCCCATGGGCCAAATATTACAAAAACTTCTTAAGGTAAAAAGACGTTGCGCATCCTTTTTGGTGCGATGTAAGTGTTGAGGGTGTCCTCCTCGTGAAGTTGGCGGGTAAGCTCCAAAACCTTCTTCTCACTGGTGTAGAAGTTGGCTTCAAAAGTATTCCGTTCTTCCTTGAGTTGGATCCAATTCTTCTGCATTTCCTCCCATGATGTTGGCATGTCAGGATGTAGGATGGTGTAAGGAACCTCTCCTTCCTTAACAGGCTCTTTAATCAAAGGGAGAATATGAGGGTAAGGCATCATAAGACTCTGGGCTCGGGTTCGTACCCACTTGAGGTAAGGCTCAAGAGGGATGGAGTTTTTGTGCCCTAGTGTCTTGCTATCCACCTTGTTAGGAATCCTCCAAGCTCTGATGAATCTTTGGCGAAGTCCTTGCGCATCGTTGTTGAAGTCAAAAACTAGGTCAAGAATCAGCATGTCATGAGGGCCATCCCTCCGTGCATATCCAAATTGTCTCAAAGCTAGACAAGGGTTGTAGGTAATGCCTCCCCTAATGCCAAGTAATGGAACATTAGGGAACTCACCACAACGATCGACGATGATGACATTTTCTCTGGACCGAGAACACCAATGTACATCAGAATGTGTGAGGGTCATCAACCGTTGTGACCACCTTAAGCCTTGTTCATTCTTCAAAACAGATTGTGGAAGGTGAGAAATAAACCACCTTGCAAGGAGAGGAGTACAGCACATGAGAACACCTATCTTCCTCATTGTTCGTGTGTAAAATAAGTGGAGGATGTCCCCAAGCAATATAGGTATGGGATTCTTGGATAGGAAAATCTTGACAGCATTTACATCTATAAGTTGGTCAGGATTTGGGAAAAAGACCAACCCATAAATGATGAGTGCCATAATCTCTTCAAAGGCTTGCAGATCCAAAGAATTCCAACACTCTTGTGCCTTCTCAAACAAGAATTTTGCCAAGAAGCCTTTGACACCACTTCTAGTTTCCCAATGTCCCTTGATGTCAGATGGTTGCAAGTGTAGTGCTTGAGCAACATCGTCAGGCTTTGGTTCTTTTTCCGTACCGTTGTAGGGTAGTTGATTAAGAATAGGAATTCTTAGGAGTTGAGAAAATTCCTCCAAAGTAGGCATTAATTGATAGTCGGGGAATGTGAAATAGTGGTGAAGGGGGTCAAAGAACTGGAACAACACTTTCACCATGTCTTCTTCAATGTTGGTGCTGACTAGGCTGAGCAGTCTACCATGTCTTTCACTGAAGAGAGAGCTTTCTGGAATTCTGGATGTAAGCTCCTTGAGCTGAGGAGGGATTCTCACAAGGTTGACTTGGATAGTTTTCCTGCAAAGAATTTCCATGACCTACAAAACAAGAACAAAGATGAAGATCCAAACCCTTGAAATGGTTAGTGGATGCATATGATGCTTTATGATGTTCATGATGTATGCACAAACATATGTACAAGCAAGTCACACAAAAACCCTAGTTTCAGGCTTGCATGGGGTTTCATAGGTAAGTACCCTCTTGAGTGAAGTTGGCTTAAAAACCTGTCCTATAAATAGTAACCGGGTTCTAAGGAGCTCAATATCATTGAATTGTTTTCTATGTTCATTGTTTTGGTTTAGCCACTTAACTAACGACCAAAATATTCCAAGAAAACAACCCTCAATGAGTGTAGTATCGAGTATCTACCAACTTCGGACTGCACCAAAGCCGGTCATCTCACTACCCCTAATGAAAGGCCAAGATGGTCAAGTAAGGTTCTAGGTCATTAGTACTTAGTGACATCACTCAGCGGCCCCGTACTCTCCTTGATTGAACTCAAGGGTTACCGGTACTCACAAATATGTCGCACTGATATAGCTATTGCTTCAACCGTGTAAGTATACCCCGCACAATTTCCACAACGTATTGCTATCTATGAATGTTTCCCCAAATCCGGGTGTAGGATTTCAAGCCCAAACAAGAGAACCAAAATGTAAAGCAATCAAAGCAAACAATTAGTCATGCAAAAGGGTGATCTAGGCCCTAAGGTTACTCCACTTTTAAAATTATCCCCAGCAGAGTCGCCAGTTCTGTGATACGGTGGGAGAACTGACTTGGGTTTTGCATTTTGTTTTCGCAAATGTTTCGGTTGAGCAAGAGTCGCCACCGACTTTTTATTTTATCCTAAGGAAAGGTTTAAAAAGCACATGAAAAACCTTTGACATGTTTTCTTGGGTTCGTGGAGTAGATTATAGAAAGGGAAGGTATTAGTACCCTTTATATGCATGGTTATCCATGGGCTCTTAGTTACTTGCTTAGATCACTTGCCTTTGCTTTTCAATTGTTTGAAATGGTGCTTTGTGTGTGTGGTTTTGAAAATGTTTTGAAAAAGATACCTTGTCTAGGCAACCATTGTAAGAATTCTTTACTCGAATGTTTTACAAAGGTGTTTGTCTTTTTGAAAAGATGTTTCAATATTTTTGAAAGTTTGTTTTGAAATTGTGTTGTGATGTGTATTTAAAAAAAAGGCAAGGATTGTTTTGCAAGTTTGGTCAAGTAACCAAGAGCTATCTACCCTAAATTTCTCAAAGATCTTTCCTATGTTTTAACCCTTTTAACAGTATTGTTTCACCATTGTATTTGGTGTACAATCTTGTGTTAGGATGTTAACGGGACGGGCGCGGGTCATCGTTTTAGACCATAGAGGAAATAATGTCAAGTATCTTTGGCATTTTTCTTAAGGGACTTGATCATTTTTTGTTAAGGCAACTTGATGGCGTCGTCGAGGGACTATGATCATTTGATTTGTTTTTGTTTTGCCAAAGAGACTTAACATGCAACCATGGTCCATTTTTGAAAGCAACAAGTGGAGTAACCCTAAGGGTGCAAGTATGCATTGTTTGTTTTTCATGCATTTATCTTGAATTAGGTCAAGCTATTTGTTGGTTTTTTATTTGCATACAAACCCTAGGTCTATCATGGCATAATTTGAAAGCTTTTAAATGCGGAAATTTAAATGCTAAGCTATTACAACAATGATTATGGGGATGGGGGTACAAGTTTGAATTTGGGGATATTTGACAAGAAATTAAATTCTAAGCTATTACATCCATATCGAATATACAAATATTTAATTGTACAATATTTAAATAAATATAGTAAATATGCAAAATATATTATGCACAAAATGATTTTTTATGTATGTGAAAGTATTTTTCAATTTAAAATATAAATAAAAATAAAAAGGTCAAATTTTGAATATTTTTTGTCATTTAGGGCAAAACCCTAGTTTTTAAATAAATAGTATTTATTTATCAATTATATACAATATATATATATATATATATATATATATATATATATATATATATATATATATATATATATATATATATATATATATATATATATATATATATATATATATATATATATATATATATATATATATATATATATATATATATATATATATATACAAAAATAAAAAAAGGAAGTATATTGTAAAAAAAGTATTTTTTAGTGTCATATATTAATAAAAATAAAAATGTATTATTTTTATATTTTTGCCCTAATTATCTAATAAAATATACAAGTATTTATATATTATATATTAAATATACTAAATATGTACAAAAATAAAATATTAATTATTCAAAAAAATGTATATTTTTGAAAATGTTTTCAAAATGTAAACAAAAAATAATAACTAAAACATAAATATTTTTGTATTATTTTCTAGGGTTTAAAAAAGGGAATATATTTGTTTATATGTATATGTTAAATAAAACAAATAAATGCCAAATAAATGTAAAAAAAAAATGGAAAAATATTTTTGGAGTTTTTTATATTTGTACAAAAAATATGGAGTCAGAATCAAAAAAGAAAAATGCAAAATGACAATTATTTCACACAATGGGCCAGGGGGGTGTAAATGGAAAAAAGGGGTGTAAACAGCAAGTTGATTCAGGCCCAGCCCAAGCCAGCTTTGTCTTCAACCTCCAGCAACGTTCAAACAGAAAACGCGCACGCCTCCTATGCAATCATCATCTCCTGATTCTTTGACTTTTAACAAAAACTCATAACACCAATAATATAGAGCATCAAAAGACGAATTCAAACATATAAAATACTTGACCTAACTCTAAGAAACCAGGGAGAATTTCTTCACCCCCAATTTCTGACCTAATTTTTCTTCAATGTTCATGGCTAAAATTCTCACAGCATGCTTAATATAAATGAAAAGTAAATACATGGATGGATTCAGGGCTATGAGTAGAACATGTTTCATTCACAAACCTAAGCTTAATCATGTCTGGATAGACAGATAGAAGTCCATGGTTTTACCTGTTTCAGCTTGAGTCGTGTACAACAATGTGGCCAACTTCAATGGAGTTTGAGCTTTTGTACAGCTTGCCTGAAGTCCAAGGATGCTTCCCAAGTACCTAGCTTGCTTTGAAACTCTCTGAATCGTGCTATGGAAGTTCACCTGCAAAACTGAAAAGTGAAAATGGCAACAGAGGTTAGGGATGTTACAGTTTGTATTTAGGGCTTGGGATAGTTTGTGTGGATGATATGGAATGTGTTTGGACAGGCTTGAGCAAAAACGCACGAGTGGATATGGTTATGGAGGTCAAGTTGCAGAACTTGCCCTATTTTGCAACAAAACAGGGATCCTGAGTATGAGCAGGTCTTAGGGATGGATGAGTCGTGCCTTAGGTCTGTTTTTGTGTATGGAAGAGGTGTACAAAGTTTGTTTTCGCTGGTGTTTACAGGAATGAGAGATTGGCTTCAGTTTGCAAGGTTTCTTCCAATGTAAGCAAAGAAATGTCAAGTTGTGATATATGCCTGTACCAAGATCTCAAGCATGCTGCAGCACTTTCTCTTGATCAGTGGGATATATGTACAAACTCTTGCCTCAAAGATCTGGCCCATGCCTCCAAGATTTGGTATTTGACATAAAGCACCACTTTTCAAAAATGGCAAGTTTGCTTTTTCCATTTAAGGATTAATTCTATGTGTAATGACCAAAGGCACAAAACAATGCTTGAAAACAATGGTTAGGCATTAAATTATTGAGTGTGAAGAGGTTTAGAGGCCTGCAAACTATCACAAACCCTGCTGACTTGAAAATGCAAATGTTATGGACAAGCTTTGGCCATGAACAAAAGTGAGTTTTGGCCAACTTTGCAAATTCTATTCTCTCTAACCACAAGGTTGTTTGATGAGTTCTTGGACAATTTGGAAAGCTTGGAATGTGTACTACAATCAATCTTTGTAATGCAAATTGAAACTCCAAGTGGAACCATGTGAAAAATGGACAAGAAGTTGGACAAAAATCCTGCCTAGAATAGGTCAAAATTTCTCTAAGTTAAAAATGTTTTGCACCCTTGTTCCAAAAATAATAACTTGAGATACAAGCTTCCTTTGAGAAAACTTTGTGAATCAAAGTTGTAGATTTTGAAATGGAATACAACTTTCATGTTTCAAGTTTTGTTTGAATCCATTTTCATTTTGATGAAAAAATGGGACAAAGTTAGGAAAAAATAAGGAAATTTCATAACTTAGAAAATTTCTAAGTTATGAAATTTCTTCATTTTAAACCCTAATTTGCAATTTTGGATTTCTTGATGAAAAAGTTTCATAATTTGACATGTCTTGATGAAAAATGAATCTTGGCACTTCATTTTGACCAAAAAGTCAATGTTTGACTTTTCAGTATACAGTCAAATTTTGATCAGTTGACTAGAAAATTCATCTGTCAATCCTGTGCATTTGAGATCTTTTGAACTTGTTGAATGGGTCAAGACAATGCCATTGAGTCCTTGAGTCCATATGTGAGCTTTGTTTTCCATTGGTTAGGTCAAACAGTCAAAAATTGCCTTTGTGTAGTCAAAACCTTAAAAATGACCATTTTGCCCTTTTGGTGATCTGATCAAATTTCTTGTGGAATTGTGATCCAAACTTGAACAAATTGTTCATATGAGTTTATGATGTTGATGTGGGTCAAAAATCATGAGGTTTGACTGTCAATTGGCCACAGTTGACTTTTTCCCCAATACAGCTGATTTCTAGGTCAACTGTCCAATTGACTAGGCAAAGATTGGAATCAAGGCTTGAAACTTGGTATGGATAAACTTGTAAGTCCAACATGAAGCATGAAAGTCACTTTGGGCATTTTAGGTCAAAACATCTTTGTGCAAACTCAAACCCTAATTTGGGTCAACAATGTAAGGAGGGGTCTTGAGCAGAGCAAACCCTAACTTGATCTTGAGCTCCAAGAGTCTTGTGGTGAGAAAATGTTGATGAAAAGGGAGGGCAAATTTTGGGGTACAACAGACCTATTCTGGAAAAGACTCCATATGAATTGTGGAAGAACAGAAAACCCAACATTTCCTATTTTCACCCATTTGGATGTACAGGTTTTATTTTGAATACAAAAAATTATTTGAACAAGTTTGACTCTAAGGCACAAAAGTGTATTATGTTACGATACTCTGAGCGCTCAAGAGGGTACAGAGTATACAATACAGAAACACAGATTGTTGAAGAGTCAATCAGTGTTCGGTTTGATGATAAGCTTGACTCACAAAAGTCAAAGCAGAATGAATTCCTTGCAGGTATAGAAGTTGAACTCACAGGTACTAAAGACAACTCAGAGGCTCTCAACAGAGACACTCCCTCAACATCAGAAAGAGTCACTACAAGCAACCCAACACCTTCTGTTGATCAACTCCAGAAAAGACCATCCAGAAGCAGAATTGATCACCCAGAAGAAACAATCTTAGGAAGGAAGAAAGATCCAATCAGAACAAGATCTACCTTTAGAAACTCTGAAGAATCCCTCATGGGACTTGTTTCTCTGATTGAACCAACAACAATTGATGAAGCACTTCTGGAAAATGATTGGGTTCTGGCAATGCAGGAGGAGCTAAATCAATTCACAAGAAATGACGTATGGGATCTGGTTTCCAAACCAAAAGGATTCAACGTCATAGGCACAAAATAAGTGTTCAGAAACAAACTGAATGAACAAGGTGAAGTCATCAGAAACGAAGCACGACTGGTAGCACAAGGTTATAGTCAGCAAGAGGGGATAGACTATACAGAAACCTTTGCTCCAGTCGCCAGGTTAGAATCTATCAGACTTTTAATTTCATTTACTGTGAATAAAGGAATCACTCTGTATCAGATGGATGTCAAGAGTGTATTCTTAAATGGCTATATAGAAGAAGATGTTTATGTGCACCAACCCCCTGGTTTTGAAAGTTCCAAAAATCCATAATATGTTTTCAAACTAAAGAAGTCACTCTATGGTCTGAAACAAGCTCCCAGAGCATGGTATGAAAGACTAAGTAACTTCCTGTTAGAAAAGGAATTCACCAGAGGGAAAGTGGACACAACCCTGTTCAGTAACACAGTTAAGAATGACATCTTAGTATGTCAGATTTATGTTGATGACATTATATTTGGATCCACTAAACCCTCTCTGGGAAGAGAGTTTGCTAAATGTATGCAGGCAGAATTTTAGATGAGCCTAATGGGGGAACTAAAGTTCTTTCTGGGCATTCAGATTAATCAAACTCCAGAAGGAACCTACATTCATCAGAGCAAATATTTCAGAGAACTTCTGAAGAAATTTGATCTCTCAGAATGTAAGCCCTCAAGGATTCCAATGCATCCCACGTGCATTCTGGAAACATAAGAGGTGAGTAACAAGGTAGAACAGAAGGTCTACAGAGGTATGATTGGTTCTCTTCTCTATCTGAAGGCTTCAAGGCCTGACATTCTATTCAGTGTTTGCATTTGTGCTACATTACAATCAGATCCTAGAAAATCTCACTTAACAGCAGTTAAGCGAATTTTCAAGTATCTGAATGGTACTACTAATCTGGGTTTGTTTTATAGAAAATCAAGTGATTACAGCTTAGTATGATACTGTGATGCTGATTTTGCTGGAGACAGAGTAGAACGTAAAAGCACTTCTGGAAGCTTCCAGTTTCTGGGAGAAAATCTGATCTCATGGTCCAGTAAAAGACAATCCAAAATAGCTCTATCAATAGCAAAAGCTGAATACATAACAGTAACTGGATGTAGCACGCAAATTCTTTGGATGAAAAGTCAACTTGAGGACTTCAATATATTTGAGAGTAACATCCCTATCCTCTGTGACAATACTTCTGCTATTTGTCTCAGTAAAAATCATATCTTGCATTCTAGGGCTAAGCATATAGAAATAAAACATCATTTTATTAGGGACTATATTCAGAAAGGGATTCTCAATTTAAAATTTATTAACACAGACCATCAATGGGCTGATGTCTTTACAAAACCTCTTTCTGGAGATAGGTTTAACTTCATTCTGAAACATCTCAGCATGAAGCTTTGCCCAGAATAAAATAGTTTTATTTCCATATCTTAACCTTCATAATTTTGGTTATTTTCTGTGAACTACTGATCAACCTGCCTTCAGATCTTTAGAAGTACAGATTGTATCAGAATCTATCCATGAAGATCTGAGCGCTTCATTTCAAGGATAGAAATGTGTTGTTCACTCAAGTAAACAGTTGTCATCCATTCATCAACTACTTTCTGAGGCTGAACACGCGTTCACTTTTCTGAAAGGTCAAAAGCGCTGATTGGATGAATTGGGACACATGTCATGGGTAACCGTTCCAATATCTCTCTGAATCCCCCAAAATGAGCTGTCATTAATGCTCATAATCATTATAATTTATCTCTCTCTTGCTGTTTACGTTTTCAAAATCTTTTTCAAAATCTATTTAAACAGATTTCTCATTCTTTACACTCTTTCACTTTCACTTTCTCTACAATCTAATTGATTTCAGTTTGCATCCTTTTCAAAACCCTTTCACTTTCTTCTCAAAACTTTCTGTGTGAACATGGCTTCCTCAAGCAACCCAACTTCCAGTACTCAGAGAACAGATTCCTCATATATTGAAACCTTTGACCAGCATATATTTGCTTCCATACCAGTAAATCCAAACTCTGAAACCATTTCAGAAGCACCTCAACCAGAAATTACACTCTCTCCTCTACCAGAAACTCATCCACCTTCTCCACAACCTGAACCATTACAACCAGAAGTGCAAACTTCTGAGGTCCAACCCCCTGAATCCTGCGAAACAGAACTTCATCACCAACAATCCAATTCTGATCCCATTCCCATTCCTGGAATCACTGAACCTCTGACCATCAGTATACCCCTGACCATTCTGGATATTCCCCAAATTCCCTCTTCACTAGAATCAACTCCACCAAACTCCCCAACAAGTCCAATAATCATTCCAGACTCTCCAACCTCCTCAACAAAGATCAATCCAAATGACAACGCCAAAATGGTCATTGATTTAACTGTTTTTGAACGCTTGGCTTCCATAACCAACAAAACTGCCATTCCAAAACCAAAACCATATGAACCTACACCAGATGTTGGCACCAGTTTATTGATATTTGAAACAAAAATGCAGAAGTGGATAACTTCACTGAAGCAAGCTAGTCTTGAGCTGATTGATCCTGCTGCATCAGATTATCTTTGGACAAGTTTTAGAAAAATGGGTATGTTCTGAAACTCATAAAATGAAAGAACAGAGCTACGGACAAGTTCAACAGAACTTCAGTAACCTGCTAAAAGTTTTTGAAGATCAAGTTCTGAGCCAGCTACTCAAGGAAGAAGTTCTCCCTCTAGACAATGCTCCATGGTCTGAACATCGTCCAGCAGACAAAGTTCAACCAGAGTCAGAAGATCTCAATCTGACTGATACTCTAGAGCAGATGATTCCTGCTGAAGAATTGGGTCAAAAAGATGACATTGCAGAATGCTCTGAGAAGCATCCAGTTGCTGAAGATCCTCAAGCTTCCTCCTATGAAAGGCAGACTTTAGAAGACCTGAAGAGATCTGATATTTTGATGCAGGAAATAATGGATAAACAGGGTGACAAAATTTCGGAAATCAAGAGCATGTTAACCAAGCAAGAGGAAACTAACATCCAGATCAAGGGCTTGTTGGAAGCTTTGTTCACGCGTCTTCCTCCTCCCTCTTAGATTTTCCTCTGTTTAAAAATTTGTTTATCGGTAATATTCTCTACATAACTTTGAACTTATCGTTGATTCTGATTTTAATATAAACTCATTTTGGATATGATTATTTGTTCTTTTTGATAACTGACAAAAAGGGGGAGAAAGAAAAAGATATTTTCAATAATGGATTACTGAGACATAAGTCTCAAACATTCTAATCTACTTAAATTCTCTCTTCTAAAAAGCTTGAACAGGTACAAAACTCTGTTGAAAGATACAGTAAGATTCTGATGCTCAAAGACTCATGGAATTAAAAGGAAGTAATCAACTCAGGGGGAGTTTTTCTACTTAACTCTATACTTTTTACTCCTTATTCTTTATTGAAAAATCTGGTTTTTGTCATCATCAAAAATGGGGAGATTGTTAGAACATTGTTTGATTCTATAACCCTTGATTAGAGTTTTGATGATAACAAAATACAAAGAATAAGTTATTTCAAAGATATATATATATATATATAAAGAACGATTATGCTCCTTAAAATTATGCTTTATATATGCAGAAGTTCTGATGGAATCAGCATCAGAATGGAATCAGCATCAGAAGATCAGCAACCTATGGTACACGCTGAAACACTGAAATTTGATGACCAGAATCTGCGCCTAAACAAATACACTCTGACTCTGATCAAAGACATCTTTACCAAGTCATCAACACTCTGAAGCGTTATCAGCAGATACAACAAAGAAGACTCTGAAGTGTTACTGGTTATTCAAAACAGAATTAAATGCTAACGGCTTTCTTCAGACAAAGATCTTCTACAAAAGGAAAGTGCATTATTATCATTAAACCTGCTTTATGGATAACGTATCCTTGCTTTCCTATATAAATAGGACTGCTTATGAAAAGAAGCACGTACGTACGCACTCAATTTTGCTAAGCTATCCAAACCACGCATATTCAAAGCTTAAGCAAAGTCATTTTATTCCAAGCTTATTTAGTGTAATTATCACAGTTGTGATATACTGTTTTGTAAGAAAACAAAAACACACTTTTTCAATTCATTTGTAAAAGAAGTTCCTTGAGATTAACCAGATTGTGGTTGTACTCAAGAAGACTTTAACAGTTGTTAAAGTAGCTGTTGTAATTCTTTGAGAATAGTGAATTAAGACCTCGTTGGAGAGAGGCGAAATCACCTTGACGGGTGGACTGGAGTAGTTTGAGATCAAACGAACCAGGATAAAAATATTGCGTTGTCAAGCCATTTGTTTTAAGTTTTACAATTCAACCCCCCCCCCCCCCCCCCCCATCTTGTGTTTTTCACATCTTCATATCTTTGTCTGGAAAATAAACCCCTGACAACTGCTGGGGATGAAGAGTGTGTGTATTTTGTTTTAAAAGCTTCTACTGGGAATTCTTGTTTGCTGTTTGAGGAAAATCTGCAAGGAGTGTTGATTTCTAATTGGGGAGTAGAGTTTAGGAACCTTGGTTATCCATTTCTCTACTGAGGAATTTAATTCTCATATGCCCTGACTGGGAATAAAAGAGATGATAAGACTTCTGATCTTCTGGGGAGGATGAAGTTAACTAGTATTTGGTCGGGTTCCACGCTTCGCAACAATTTTTTGGTGATAGTATCAACTCTGTTGGGGACGAGGGGTGTTGTCCGTTGATTTTTAATAGTCCGAGAAGTAGACTCAAGTTGGGGAGATTGTAGTCTGTTGGGGAAATACACCCTGTCGAGGAAGGTATTCTGAAGACCTTAGTGGGGAAATGTATTCATCTGAGGAAGAATTTTTGAAGGGGAAGAGAATTTTCAGGAATTATGCTGATTGGAACTCTGGATGTATGAATTCACTCTGTGGTGATAATCTCATTGAAGTAACTCTATGGGGATACCCAAAATCCTTGAGAAAATGCTTATTATTGTTCTTGTGCATACATTTATTAGTATTTAAGCATGTTTATATGCATATGTTCATTCAATTTTAGTCATTGGACAATTTTTGCAATCAAAACAGAAAAACAAAAAGTTTGCACTTCAAAGTATATTTGTATTGATAATCTGCCTATAACCAGGAATTTTTTTGTACATGGAGACGAAAATCCTAGTAAGAGGAAGTCGTCGAAAAACAAAAAGGATAAAAAGTGAAAACAAAAAAATTATATATCCATGTGGAAATGATCTCATTGGGTTCCAAGTCGGCTATTACCCATATGTCTTCGAACATCATCTTTTGTCGTTGAAAGAAATTGATTGAATTGATCTCGTACCATTTGAACTTTTAACCTTGGTAATAAAGATGGTTGTAGTGATTCAAAGAGACATAGTAGTACGCTTTAATCCTTAATTTTTTCCTTGACCGCCCTTTCGGGTTTTCAGTCCACCACGATATCCCTTTTTTCCCAAGCCGCCCTTTCAGGTTTTCAACTTGTCGGGTGTACAATCTTTTGTATATATCCCTAATTTTTTCCTGAACCCTTTTGATTCGTCTAAATGCCCTTATTTTTTCCTAGGTATGTCAACCTAACGGGTCTTTCTTTATGCGTGGTATTTTTTGACTATGTTCGCGTTCACATGTTACGGGAAATCTTCCCCGTCCATAATGGTTAGCATCATAGCTCCGCCAGAGAATACTTTATTGACAATAAATGGCCCTTCATAAGTGGGAGTCCATTTCCCCCTGGGATCGCCTTGTGATAGAATGACGTGATTTATTACCAAGTCGCTAGCTTGGTAGACCCAGAGTTTGATCTTTTTGCTGAATGTCTTGATCATATGCTTTTGATACATTTGACCATGACAAATAGCAGCCAATCTCTTTTCATCAATCAAATTCAATTCATCCAATCTTGTCTGAATCCATTTATCTTCGCCTAACCCCGCTTCTTTCATAATCCTCAGAGAAGGAATTTGAACTTGGATAGGCAGAACAACTTCCATGCCATATACTAAAGAGAAAGGGGTTGCCCCTGTTGATGTTTGAGCCGAAGCACGGTAGCCATGAAGAGCAAATGGCAACATCTCATGCCAATATTTATAGGTTACCACCATCTTTTGCATAATCTTCTTTATGTTTTTATTGGCGGATTTCACTGCACCATTCATCTTAGGTATGTAAGGAGAAGAGTTGTGATGCTTGATTTTGAACTATGTACAGAGTTTAGTAATCATGGCAAAGTTTGAGGTTATGCTTGATGAATAGGGCTACATCATTCTTAGTGACTGATGCAAACAAATTATCTTCGACCCATTTAGTGAATTAATTAATAGCAATGAGGATGAATCGATATCCATTAGAGGCAGTGGGTCTGATTTCTCCAATCAATTCAATGCCCCACATTACAAATGGCCATGGAGCAGTCATGACATTCAAAGGAATTAGAGGCACATGAACCTTGTCGGCATAGATTTGACACTTATAGAAAGTCCTCTAGTGATGGTGGAAATCAGTTTCCATAGTCGACCAATAGTAACCAGCCCATAGAATCTTCTTGGCCATAGTGTGCCCGCTAGAGTGAGTACCAAAGATACCTTCATATATGTCTTCCATGATTTTCTCTGCCTCCTTCTTGTCCGTACAACAGAGCAGAGTAGAATCATGATTACGTTTGTACAGAATCCCATTGCTTAGGAAGAATTTGGATGAGAACGTTCACAGGAATTTCTTGTCGTTGATTTAGGCTCCCTCATGATACTCTTTTGCTTCAAGGTACCTTTTAACTTCATGATACCATGGATTCTCTTCATCAGTGTCGATTTCATAACAGTACGCAGGTTCGTCAAATCTTTTGGTAGTAATTCTAGGAGCTTTGTTGTCCCAATTGACTTTTAACATAGACGACATAGTTGCTAAGGAATCTTCCAACTAATTTTCTTCCCTTGGAAAGTGTTCAAAGGTGGCCTTTTAAAAGTATGGGATCAAGGTTAGAACCAACTCTTTGTAGGGGATCAGATTTAGATGTTTAGTATCCAACTCTCCTTTAACTTGAATGATCACCAGAGCTGAGTCTCTGTACACGCTTAAAACATTTATGCTTAGGTCAAAGGCAGCCTTTAGACCCAAGATACATGCTTCATACTCGGCCATGTGGTTTGTACATTCGAAACAATGTCTGGAAGTGAAAGGTGTATGGCTACCTTCGGGAGAAATGATCACGGCACCAATTCCATTACCCAATTCATTGGAAGCTCCATCAAAAACCATAGTCCATCAGGATCCTTGTTCAGGTCCTTTATATAGTCCATGCTTTTCACAATCAGTTATCAACATGATATTCTCGTATGGGAATTCAAAGTTCATGGATTGGTAGTCATCAACAGCTTGATGGGCCAAATGATCTGCCAATACACTTACCTTTATTGCTTTTTATGTAGTGTACTAGATATTGTATTCAGTCAATATCATTTGTCATTTAGCTATTCGTATGGAGAGAGATGGCTTCTCAAAGATATACTTGATGGGATCCATCTTATAAATTAATAAAGTGGTGTGAGTCAACATATATTGTCTTAGCCGACGAACAGCCCATGCCAAAGCGCAGCAAGTTTTCTCGAGCATTGAATATCTGGTTTCACAGTCGCTAAACATTTTACTAACATAGTACATTGCCTGCTCTTTTCTGCCAGACTCGTCATGTTAGCCCAACACACACCCCATTGAATTCTCTAATACAATCAAGTACATAATCAAAGGTCTTCCTTTAACTGGAGGCATCAGGATTGGAGGTTCTTGTAGGTACTCCTTGATCTTGTCAAAAGTTTCTTGGCAATCATCGTTCCATCTGACTACTTGATCTTTCTTCAATAGTTTGAAGATTGACTCACAAGTAGTAGTTAAGTGAGATATGAACCAAGAAATATAGTTGAGTCGACCTGAGAAACCTCTGACCTCCTTCTCAGTACAGGGAGCTGGAATCTCTTGTATGGCTTTGACTTTTGCAGGGTCGACTTCAATACCTTTTCCACTGACGATGAAGCATAGGAGTTTTCCAAACCTCACTCCGAAGGTGCACTTGTTGGGATTCAGCCTCAACTTGTATTTCTTCAACCTCTCAAATAGCATTTGGAGATGATCAAGGTGTTATTCCTTATTTTGTGATCTTGCAATCATATCATCAACATAGACTTCTATTTCATGATGAATCATATCATGAAATAAAGCTACCATAGCTCGTTGATAGCTTTCGCCTGCATTCTTCAAATCGAAATGCATGACCTTATAATAGAAGGTGACCCACTATTTAACAAAAGTGGTTTTCTACATGGCTTCAGGTGCCATTTTGATTTGGTTGTAACCGAAGAATCTATCCATGAAGGAGAAAACTTTGTGTTGAGCAGTGTTGTCAACCATAACATTGATATAAGGTAATGGGAAATCATCTTTGGGGTTTGCCTTATTCAAATCCCTGTTGTCTACGCACATACGGACTTTGTTGTCTTTCTTCGGCAATGGAACAACATTTTCCACCCATTGAGGGTACGATGTCACTACTAGAAAACTTGCATCAAACTGTTTCATTACCTCAGCTTTTATTTTCTCGGACATTTCTGGCCGCATGCGACGAACCTTTTGCTTGACCGGAGGAAAATCTTCCTTCACTGTAAATGATTAAATACGGTATCAGTATCAAGCCGTGGTATATCTTAATATGACCAAGTGAACACTTCAACATAGTCATGTAACATCTGGACCAATCTTCTCTTGACACAGTCTTTCAAGTTGGCGCTGATCTTGACTTCCTTCTTGTCTGCCTCAGTACCTAGGTTTATCACTTCAACTGACTCCTCGTGTGGTTGAAAGGCCTTTTCTTCTTGTAATAGAAGTCTGGAGAGTTCCCCTGGTATTTCGCAATCTTCATCACCTTCATCTTCGGCTTGATAGATTGGATTTTAAAAGTCATAGATGGCAATAGCAGAGTCGTTGTCAATGTGATCTGGAGTGGATGTGGATCTACAAATGTATGTGTATGCATGTAAGGTCACATGGCTATTTTTGAAAATGCACTAAAGTAAAGAGAGGCAAATAGTGCAAAATTTGAACGCAAAATAGTCCAATGTTTTTCATTAAAATGAGCATATGGCATATGAAAATGACAAACCCTTAACAAATGGACCACCGTGCCCCGGGAAAGGCACATGACTTAAAGTCATTGTTTTAATGGAAATTACAGACAAGGTTCTCAAAGTAATAAAAAGAGTAAATGGAAATTACTCCTAGCTGAAGGAGATTGGGATGAAGTCCTTGGTCTTCCAGTTATTGAGCCCTTCATCAGTAGTCGAGTAGATTCAGTCATCAAAGTCTCTAACAACATCATAGCCTTCAAGGGAATTAACCTCATGGTTAGTAACGCGGAGAGGTGGTTTCCTTGCATGAGCATGTTGAACCTCCTTTTGAGCTTTGGAAGTGAAGGCCAATGTAAATTTTTCTGACTTGAAAGGGAAATCAGGAACTTGTCCCTAAATGGTGCAACCTCCTTCTTCAAAAATAACATGAGTATCTTTGAGAGAAGCCATCCTCTGTGTATCTTTAGTAGCTTCGGGAGTTTCAGGAATGGCCTTGGCAACAGCAACCATGGGAGAGACCACTTCAAAGGATTGACAAGGAGTTTCAATAAACTCGTCACCCATTTCAACTTATTTGAATGAATTTAGATGACTAATCATAAACTCTTCTTCACCATGGACGGTAACAATTTTCCCCTTGACCGGATATTTCAACTTTTGATGTAGTGTGAAAGTCACTGCACCTGCCCCATGTATCCATGGGCGTCCAAGCAGGCAAGAATAAGCAGGACAGATATCCATCACATAGAATGTTGTGTTGAAGACTTTAGACCTAAACTTGATAGGTAGATTAACCTTTCTATGACCAATCCTCTTAGAACCATCGAAAGCCCTTACTACAATGTTGCTGGATTTTAAAAATAATCCATCACAATCTAGCCTATCCAATGCACCTTTAGGTAAGACGTTGAGAGAACATCCAGTATCCACTAATACATGCTCCATGGTAGTGCTCTTGCATTCTATGGAGACGTGGAGAGCTTTGTTGTGATTCTTCCCCATCAGGGTCAGATCTGAATTAGAGAACCCTAAACCATTGTTGGCAGTCAAGCTTGCTACACAATTTTCAAATTCGTCGGCCGTAGTTTCTTGTAGGACATGTGCATTTTTCAAGAACTTTATCAGTGCTTGGGCATACGCCTCGGAACATAGCAACAAACACATCATAGAAATCTTTGAGGGTGTTTTCCCCAACTGTTCCACTATCTTGTAATCACTTTTTCTAATGATATTTAGAATCTCCTCCATCTCTTAGGTAGATGGGTCTTCATTGGTAATATCTTTTATGGGTGCCTCTGTCCTGGAAGGCTCAATCATTTTTTCCTTTCCTCGAGTATCAGCAACAAGTTTAACAACAGTAATACGAACGAGTGTAGTAGTATTTGTCTGAGGTGAAATTTATGGAGAAAAGATCCTCCCCATCCTAGTAACTTTACTTGATCCAGTAATGTATGTAATGTCAGCTGTTTCATCTTCATCAATCCACGAATCTTGTTTGATACCATGGTAGTACACTTCTGCCCCATAATTCTAGGGCACGGCCTTATCAGAAGAGTAGGGAACTGGCCCCGGTGTGGTGATAATTAGTGGAGCTATTCTTGGTTCAATGGGAATCATAATAGGACCTTTTGAGGTGATACTAATAGGTTTGTTTGAGATAGTAATGATGGACACGTCTTCAAATTTCCTCCAAGTAAGACGTATATGCTAAGTGCCAATATCAATGGTCTTAAATAAAAGGAAAGCGAAACTCTCTTTGAAGCATGGTAAAGATACAAAGACATGTTACGACTTTGTCCACATCATGGTCTAGAAGAATGGCTGGTCATCCACACCTTTTACAATGGTCTCTTGTTAAACACAAGACTAACGATTGACGATGCAACTGGTGGCGCACTAATGTATAAACCTTATCATGACACTTATCAACTTACTGAATGTATGGCTCAAAACCATTACCAATGGGGAAGCGATAGAACCATTATGGAAAAACCTCAAACGAAAGGCGATATGTACGAAGTAAGAAGTTTAGACCAAGTTAACGTTAAGGTAGAAGCTCTTACCCGAAAGATAGAAAGTTTGACCACAACTCCCGTAGCCACTGTGGCTGCAGTAGCTCCAACCTACGATTCATGCAGACTTCACGCACATGTTGTGCCTGAATGTCCACTTTTAATAGGAGTACCAGTTGATTAAATGAATTATGCTCAAGGAAACCCATATGGGAATACCTATAATCCTACCTGGAAAAATCATCCAAACTTTTCGTACAAGAATAACAATGCATTATATGCACATGGGAAAGCTCCTACTACACCACTAGGATACCAGAAAGCCACACAAATTACTCCAAATGTTCCTAGGAAATCCAATATAGAAATCATGATAGAAAACTTCGTAGCCACTCAAGCTCAACAAAACAAAGATTTTCTAAATCAAAACATACACACTAGTGAACAAATAAAGCACCTATCAAATAAGGTTGATGCTCTTGCCACTCATATTAAAATGCTTGAAACGTAAATCTCTCAAGTGGCTCAACAACAAGCGGCTGCAGCTGCTCCAGCTGGAACTTTTCTTGGCCAACCACAACCGAATCTGAAAGGTCATTCTAATGTTATAATACTTATAATAGAATGGAATTAGAAGGACTGACTGACCCAAGAACCAAAAATACGGCCATGTACCTGAGTACTGGTAAACCAACTGAGGAAGAAAATGACCCAAAAGAAGATGAGAAGGAAGATGAAACCACAGAGGTAGAAGAGAAAGAAAAACCCTACGTACCTCTTCCACTGTACAAACCACTGATACCATACTCTCAACGGTTAGTTAAATCTAAAAATATAGGATAATTTAAGAAATTCGTTGAACTTCTGAAACAACTAAATATCACTATACCTTTTACAGAATCCATCACGCAAATGCCATCCTATGCTAAGTTCCTTGAATAAATTTTATCTAATAAGAAAAAGGTCGAGGACAATCAAACTATTATACTTACTATAGAATGTAGCGCTATAATCCAAAATAACATGCCCCATAAGCTGAAAGACCCTAGTAGCTTTTCCATACCATGTGTAATCGGAAACTTCATCATAGACAAAGCTCTGTGCGACTTGGAGCTAGTATAAGTCTAATGCATTTATCAATCTGCAAAAGGTTAAACATGGGAGAGTTGTGATCGACAAGAATGTTCGTACAACTAGTTGATCATTTAGTGAAGTTTCCTTTAGTAATGCTCGAAAATTTTCCTGTACGTATTGGACAACTTTATATCCCCACTGACTTCATTATTATGGATATCACAGAAGATTCCAACATCTCTATTGTATTAGGAAGACCATTCCATGTAACCTCCGGAACCATAATAGATGTAAGAAGAGGTAAACTCACATTTGAGGTTGGAGAAGAAAAAGTTGAATTCATCCTCTCACAATTCTTCAAAGCACCCGGTATAGATGATTCGTGTTGTTTCTTGGATGTCATTGATGAATGAATTAAAGAAATGGAGAAACAACAGACCAAATATTCAGAAGCTCTAAAAATTATAATAACTTCAATCCTTGAAGATGATAATTAGTGTGATGAATACAAGGATGACAATGTAAGTGAATGTCTCGCGCTAACTCCTTACCCTTCGCCTTGCTTAAGGAAACCAATTGTCGAACTTAAAACATTACCAAAAGATCTAAGATATGAATTCCTAGTCACAGAACTCGAATAACCCATCATAGTCAACACAGATTTAAGACAGATAGAAACAGAAAAATTACTACAGGTCCTAAGGAAATACCCGACTACTTTAGGCTATAACATCTCAGATCTAAAAAGAATAAGCCCCTCAATATGCATTCATCACATTATGCTTAAGGAAGACTGCAAAACCTCAAGAGAACATCAGAGAACAATAAACCCAGTTCTGAGTGATGTAGTTAAGAAATAAGTACAAAAGTTATTAGAAGCACATATATCCAATATCCGACAGTAAATGGGTCAGCCCAGTACATGTTGTACCAAAGAAAGGAGGTGTTACTGTTGTCAGCAACGCAAAAGGTGAATTCGTAGCACAACTTAATGAAACCGGATGGAGAATGTGTATTGACTATAGAAAGTTAAACAAAACAACTCCAAAAGATCATTTTCCTTTAGCTTTCATTGATCAAATGCTTGAACGACTAGCTAAGCATTCCCATTTTTTCTATCTGAATGGTTATTCGGGATTTTCCAAATCCCTATACACCCAGAAGATCATGAAAATACTACTTTCACTTGTCCTTATGGTACATTTTCCTATATACGAATGTTGTTTGGACTATGCAATGCTCCCGCAACATTCCAAAGGTGCATGATGTCAATTTTCGCTGATTTTATAGATTACATCATGGAAGTATTTATGGATGATTTCTCTGTCTGTGGGAAAAGCTTTGAAGGATGCTTATCAAACTTAGAAATGGTACTTGAACGATGCGTAAAACTTAATCATGTATTAAATTGGGAAAAATGTCATTTCATGGTCCGAAAAGGAATCGTATTTGGACACTGTAATACGGTGGGAGAACTGACTTGGGTGTTTTGCGTTTGATCGTAATTGTTGCGGATAGTAAGAGTCGCCATCGAATTTTCTTTTATCCAATAAAGGAAAGGGTAAAAAGAATAGGAAAGACCTTTTGAGATATTTTCTTGAGTTCGGGGGGTAGATTATGAAATGGGAAGGTGTTAGCACCCTTTTCATCCGTAGTTATCTACGGGATCTTAGTTTCTAGCTCACTTTGAAATGCTTGTAAATGTGCTTGTGATTTATTTTGAAATTATTTTTGAAAACTGCCTTTGTTTAGGCGAACTTTGTAATGATTCTCGTTTCTATAAGAATGTATAAAAAGTGTTCACTTTTGAAAATAGTTCATAAAAGGTGTTGGTGTTTTTAAAAGATGTTTTGAAATGTTGTGAGCAAGAAACTATGAACATTCTACATACTCAAAAAGTCTTTGTTCATTTCCTCCTCCTATAGATATTTCTATCTTACCATTGATTGGTAAGAAACTATATCATTGGATGTGAAGGGACAGGCGCGGGTCATCGTACAGTCATAGAAAGCAACATTGTAGGATACCTTAGCAATTTATCTTAAGGGTCTAAGATCGTTTACCGATGGCAACGTCGAAGGGTCATCGAGGGACTATGATCTTTGTATTCGATGGTCATTGCTAAAGTATCCCACGTTTGAGGGACGTGACTGTTTATTCTAGGCAACAAGTATGGGTTAACCGTAGAGGTGCAAGTGTGCAAAGTGTTTTGATTTCATGCATTTTTTGTCTTTGAATTAGAGTTTTCTACTTGTTGATTTTATGTCTTACCATACAAACCCTAATTACTAGCAATAATATTTGAAAGCGGTAAGTTGCGGAAAATTAAAGTTCTACGCTATTACATCATTTGGGGGATGGGGATACAAATTACAAATAGAGATGAAAGAAATTAAAACTTAATTACTATTACAACCATATCGAATATTGCAAAACAAAATGTACAAGAATATAAAGGCAATGTTCAAGAAAAGATAATTGTTTTTGTGGTTTTTTATGGATGAAAAGGTTTAATGTTAACCTAATTAACTAATTAATTAATCACAAAAGGAGTTAATTAATTTTTTAATGAAAACCTAATTCTAAGTTAAAAAATAAAATTAAATAAGACTAAGTCTAATTTAGTTTTAATTCTAAAATAGATTAATTTAATTAAGAAAAATGTCTTTGTTTTGGTGTTTTATTTATAAAAATAAATAAGATGAAAATAAAAAGAGAAAATTATTTAAAAAAAGTAGTTTTTTATATTTTTTGGTTAAAATAAAATAATAAAATAAATAAATAAGTAAATGTGAAGAAAATATATAAAATATATAAAAATATTGGGCCTAGGTGTTAAAAAGTAAAAAGGGTGTATAAAGCTGGCAAACAAGGAGTCCAAACCTACTATGTGTTTTTTGTTTGAAATCAGAAAATAATAATAAAAAGAAAATGGACCAGGTTATTAGAAAGTGTAATGGGGGGTGAGAAGAACAAATAATTCCAGACCCAAAGTCAGGAGGCCCAGGCACCTATGTTGATCCAGTGTGGTGGATTTCTTGAGGTGTACCATGCGCTTGTTCATGTGAGGCGCTGGATTTGATTGTTTAATGATTAAATGGTGTTGATATGAAGTGCATGGTATGCGCGCCTTTCTTGTATGCACAAAATCTAAAATAAAGAAATAAATGAAATACAAAATGGTACCATTGGTGCTCGAACCCAGGTCCCTAAAGACCAAAGCCTTACGTGCGTGCTCTCTGCCACTGGGGTGGTTGTTTCATCCGTGTATAGAACAACTATCAATAAATTTAAAATAAACCAAGTTTCCAAAATTTGAACTTCATCTTCAACCTTCGCGTGCGTAGGGATCAACACCAACATTATCAAAATTGTAACTTCTTCATTTCTCAATCATTTTCAAAATTATAAACATGAAAGTTGTTCCAAATTTCATCACGATTTTAGTCTTATAAATAAATAAAGCTATAAATAAAATATGAACATGAATTTAAAATAGTACCAAATTCTGACCTAATTTTTCAGGAAGTTTAAGTTCAAAGTTCTCACTACTCATGCAACATAAATGAATTCTAAGGAAAAGGCTAGTTTCAGGGCTATGATATCTACATTTTATCTTCATAAATGGAAACCAAATGATGCATATATGAAGAGTTCAAAAGTTAAAAAAATCACCTTGAAAATGGAATTTGTGTTTTGAGTTTGAGCTTGTTTCAAGATGATGCAATGATTAGGTTAGCTTCCTTAAACCTCTAGGAAGCTAATGTAATGCTTAACTTGAGTTGATAGTGATTGAAATGGTCTAGATAAGTCCAACTGCAATGCTCTGTTTTTGATTTTGGACAATGGTGAAAATGGAGTTACATTTAGGAAACAGGGATTGTGATGAGTTTTATTTGATGTATGGAAGCTTTTAGAATGATTTTAAAGGAAAACGCACGAGTAGATTTTGTGTTTGGATTTCAAAGTCATAAATGACAAAATTTTATGCTTGTGTTGCAATTTTTGATTTGAGAGAGAATGAGGGTGTTTGAGGGCTTGTAAACTCGTGTGTTATGTTGAAATGTGTGTCTCTGTTTATAGAGAATAGGTTTGGAGGATGAGAGGACTTGGTTTCTCAGTTACAAAATCTGGTTTGGTTGATATGAAACAACCAAGTTATGTGAAAATTGGTGTTCCAATGCATAGCACAAGGACTTGTATGGATGCTTTACAGGTTATATATGGTTTCTTCTTTGTGTTGAAGTGTTTTGAAGTCAGAAGCAACAATGTATGGACTCAAGGAGGGTTGACATTGTAATTAAAGTCACTTTTCCAAAATGGAAGTGTGAACTTTCTTTCCTAAAAGGCAAATCAACTTGGACAATGCTTGAATCAATAGGACAATTGATTAATTAGTTGTGTAAACATTAAATTAAGGAGTGAAACACAATTTAGAAGACTGCAAAGCAAGATTGTGCAGCATGGCCATGAGATTGGATCAAATGTTCATCAAGAAAATGACCTATAATTCATGTTTATGAGGCCATCTTCATCTCTTCGAAACTTATAGCTCAAGCATGATATCTTCAAGTTCTTTGACATTTTGGAAAGCTTGAAACATCCTATACAACCTTCATGCTGACCATTTTGACAAAATCATCTTGGAGATTGGTGAAATTTGGCCAAGAGGATAGGTCAAAAATCTGCCTAAACTAGGTCAAATTTTCACTATGTTTTAGAAAAAGTGCATGACTTCATGAATTTATAACTCAAAATCAAAACACTTTTAGGACTTGATCAGTAAAGCAAAGTTGTTGATCTCATCAAGATCTACAACTTTCATGTTTAAATATTTCTTTAAATCATCTTGCATCTTGGTGAAAAAATGGTATGAAGTAATGAAATTATCATGTATAAAACACTTAGAAAAAATTCTAGACAAAATACCCTTTTTGATCCCTTAAGTTAACTTCGGGGCCATTATGGTCCTTATCTTTAAAAATTTTCCAAAGTTGTCCTTTAATTGTTCAAAAAGGTCCACGTTAGTCCTTTTCGTCCAATATTTCCAAACGGCGTCAACTTTTCCATGCTGGCATTTGACGTGTGAAACATGTTTATACACGTGGAATTTGATGTGGCATATGATTATCACCATATTAATTATAATTCAACGAAAACTATAAAAAATTGCACTACACCCAGATTTGAACCACATACATGCTTATCACTAGGCAAGTTAGTTAACCACTGAAGCATTTTACCTATTGTGATTAAATTTACAAATTAAATATATATTACTTCTGTCTTTTTTCTGGATTTCATCAAAGTGTCAATACCTTTTCACTTCTTATTAATTTTGAATTCAACTCACCACTGTCCTTCTCATTAATTAGAGATGACAAATATTCGTGTACAGTGATTTACTATAGTATATGGAATCATTGCCTAGTTGCGTTGTTGAAGGAGAGTTTAGGTGTTTAAGTTGTTGGGTTGGACATTTATAACACTTATATTTTTTTATTTTTACAATGTTTTTAGCATATAAATATATCACATGAAACATTTAATCCATGCAAAAGTAGAGGAAAAATGTTGTATACACACCAGAGGTGGGAATATTTTCTCGGCAGCTCGACGAGGCACTGAAAAACCACCATGGCTACTACTGTCACTAGCTGTTAGAATATACTGTATAGATTTTTTCTTATTAATGTGTGAATGTTTCTCAATGATCATATTCTTAAGTTATGGAGTATGGATGGTCTCTTGGACAATTTGACAGTTCCAATTCACTTAAAAGCAAAAGTTGTTTTTTATGATATCAATTATGTAGTTGTTTTTTAAGCTCCAATTTGATAGCCACGATAAATATATCAACTATGTAGTTGTTGCTCCAAATAATAGTTTAACATAGATTAATGTTATTTTTACACTAATGGTTATATTTATACCATAGATATGTACGTTTTTGTTTTTTGGTCTTTTTGAAAAATTATTTTTTTTGTTTTTTCTCTCACAAACAAACACATAAAGATGATGTATTTTATACTGTGTATTTTATATTGTGTAAGTACAAAGTGTTAGATTTTGAGTTTAAAATAGCATCCATCTTTAGTATTTATTGGTTCTTAGGGTTAATATTATATATGAGTTGCAAATTTCTCTAGTCTTTTATATTAACTAATCTTATTACTTTGTTCTTTCTTAGAGAGAATCTGCACTAGTAGTACCATTAATTTAGACACTATACAGGATTCAGATGTAACACAAAGTATATCCTTGTTTGCATGTTTAACAAGCATAAATGTAACACAAAGTTATTCCTTTAATAGTTGGGTTGTAGTGGTGATCCTAAGTTGGAAGCCAGAAAAATAAATAATAATGATGGTGCATGTACACAGTATAATAATGATGGCTTGATAAAAAACTTCAATGTAATTATAATCAACAATTGTAAAGTGGCTTAGTGGTAAGTATGTTTCTCTTCCATTGAAATGGCTTGGGTTCGAATCCTGGCTTCCACAAATATTTTTTAGAAATTTTCTGATCATTTAATGATCTTGAAGATTAATGTTTGCCAAGTCACGTGTCACGCGTATGACTAAGCGTAACATCAGATGCCACCAAGGAAAAAGTAGACGGAGTTTGGGAAAATTGGAAGGAAAGTACTAACGTGGACCTTTTTTGAATAATTAAAGGACCACTTTGGAACTTTTTAAAGATAAGGGACCAAAATCGACCCCGAGGTAAACTTAAGGGACCAAAAAAGATATTTTGTCAAAATTCTAAGTCTTGAAAAGTTTGAATTTTCACATTGACTTTTGACTTTCTTGATTTCTTAATGATCAAGCTTTATATTTTTGAATGTCTTGATGAATTGTGATCCTTGAAATCAAACTTTGATCAAAAAGTCAAAGTTTGACTTTTTGTGCATCAGTTGACGCAAAATTCAACTATCAATCCATTGATTTTGAAAGATGATTTGAGCCGTGATATTAGGTCAAAATTTTGTATTATAATCCTTAATATTTTGCTTCAAGCCATTGGATCATGTATTAGGTCAAAAGTCAATGATTAGTCAATTACAATCAAAACCCTAATTTTGACCATTTTGCCCTTTTGGTAAATTGAACACTTTTCTAGAGGGATTGTGATCCAAATTTGATCAATTGATGAATATGACTTCAAAATGTTTATGTGAACAAAAAATCTTGATGTTTGACAGTAATTTGACCACAACTGACTTTTTACCCAATATAGCTGATTTTTCAGTCATCTAGTCAATTGACTGAGCAAATTTGTGATTCAAGACTTGAAACTTGACATGAGTATTCTTGAAGGTCTTTAATGATCCATGAAGGTCATTTGAGGCATTAAAAGTCCAATTAACCTTGTGAAAATCAAAACCCTAATTTGAGGCATCAATATTTAGGAGATGGTTTGACCTAGTCAACACTTGTGCAAATTTGAGCTTTTGGAGATCTTGTAAGAAATGTCTTGAGAAAGGCGAGGGTAAATTTTGGAGAAAAACAACTTCCTCTGTTCAAACTTCTTATACCTGAAGACTTAGATTGGCGGGTACGCCATTCATAACTTGAAGGTGGAAGGTGATTGAACACTAGAATTCCCAGAAATTTGCACTCGCACGAAATAATGTTTTGGTTGATTGTGTCGAGAATGGGCTTAAATATGCCACTTGTAGAATGATTAAATTTTGTCAGAGATGGGCTAATAGATGCCATCCAAATTTATTTTTGATTGGAAGAAGTATCATAAAAAATCTTTGATCGATTTTATACTGAACCGACCAGAGGTCTTAAGTACTCTTCAACTAGATAACGAATCAATATGAATCTTTGGAGCAATTTAAATGAAATAGAGAAAGTATCTACTGGAATGGAATCAGGATAATTCTTTGGTCGATTTAAACTGAACCAGTAGAGGTCTTGAATAATCTTTAACCGGATAACGAATCATTATAAATGTTTAGAACGATTTAACTAAACCAAAAAAAGTGTCTACCGGAACGGAATCAGGATAAATGATTAGTTGATTTAAACTGAACCAGCAGAGGTCTTGAATAATCTTTAACTGGATAACAAATCAGTATAAAACACTGGAGCGATTTAACTGAACCAGAGAAAGTGTCTATCGGAACAGAATTAGGATAAATCATTGGTCAATTTAAACTGAACCAGCAGAGGTCTTGAATAATCTTTAACTGGATAGCGAATCAGCATAAATCTTTGGAGTGATTTAACTGAACTAGAGAAATAGTATACCGCAATGAAATCAGGATAAATCATTGATTGATTTTAACTGAACCAGTAAAGGTCTTGAATAATCTCTTACTAGATAATGAATCAGTATAAATCTTCTGAGCGATTTTAACTGAACCAGAGAAAGTTTCTACCAGAACGGAATCAAGATAAATCATTAGTCGATTTAAACTGAATTAGAAGATAAAGTGTTTGTCGCTGATGGTATTCATCTGGTGACTGTTCTTTCCTGAAAAGGTAAAAAATTAGTTGTAATGCAATTTCATGATGCATGCGTTGTGTAATGATGTTCTAAAAAAAATGAGATTGTGTTATATGCATTTTGTATGCATATGTCATGATGTATGAATGTGAAATGTTATTTGAAGTGTATCTTTATCTGGGGAAATAAATACTTGACAACTGCAGGGGAGTTTTTTTTTTGGGAAAACTAAATCCTGGACTACTGTAGGAGATGAAGAGTATGTATCTCTTCAACCTTGTTTAGACTATTTCCACTGGGAATTCTTGTTTGTTGTTTGAGGAAGCTCTGCAGGGAATGTTGATTTCTGTTTGGGGAGTAGAGTTTTAGGAACCTTGGTTATTCATTGCTCTACTGAGGAATTTAATTCTCATATACTCTGACTGAGGATAAAAGAGATGATAAGACTTCTGATCGTCGGGTGAAGATAAAGTTAAATGGTATCTGGCCGGGTTCCAGACTTTGTAGCAACTTTTTGGTGATAGTATCAACTCTTCTGGGGACAAAGGGTGTTGTACGTTAATTTGTAATAGTCTGAGGAGTTAACTCAAGCTGGGTAGATTGTAGTCTGTTGGGGAAATAAACCATGTCGAGGAAGGTATTCTTAAGACCTTACTGGGGAAATAAATTTATCAGGAAGAATTACTTGGTTGGGGAAGATAATTTCTAGGAAATATGCTGATTGGAACTCTGGATGTATGAATTCACTCTGTGGGGATAATCTCATTGAAGTAACTCTGTGGGGATACTCCAAATCCTTGAGTAAATCATGTTCATATGCATATGTTTATTCAATTTTAATCATTGGACATTTTTGCAATCAAAATAGAAAAAACATAAAGTTTGCACTTTGAAATATATTTGTATTGATAATTTGCCTAAAAACATGCATTTTTGTTCAGGGAGACATAAATCTTAGTAAGAGGAAGTCGTTAAAAAATGAAAAGAATACAAAGTGAAAACAAAAATTGTATAGCCATGTGGAAGTGATCTTATTGGGTTCCAACTCAGTTATTTCCCCTACGTCTTCGAACATCATCCCTTGCTGTCAAAAGAAGTTGATTGAATTGATCTCGTACCATTTGAACTTTTGACCTTGGTAATAAAGTTGGTTGTAGTGATTCAATGAGACATAGTCATACACTTTAATCCTTAACTTTTTCTTGGACCGCCCTTTCGGGTTTTCAGTCCACCAGGATACCCATTTTATCCCAAGTCTCCCTTATGAGTTTTTGACTTACCAGGTGTATAATATTTTGTATATATCCCTAATTTTTTCCCGAACCCTTTTGGTTCGCCGTGATGCCCTTATTTTGGCCTAGGTATGTTAACCTAGCGGGTCATTCTTTATGCATAGTATTTTTTGACATTGTCTGTGTTTATAGGTTGCAAGAAATCTTCGCTATAATAGTGGTTAGCATCATAGCTCCGCCGGAGAATACTTTCTTGACAACAAACGGCCCTTCGTAAGTGGGAGTCCTTTTGCCCCTAGGATCGCCTTATGGTAAAATGATGTGCTTTATTACCAAGTCGCCAACCTGGTATACCTGAGGTTTGATCTTTTTGTTGAATGCCTTTATCATACACTTTTCATACATTTGACCATGACAAACAACAACCAATCTCTTCCCATAAATGAAATTCAAATGATCCAATCTTGTCTGCATCCATTCGTCTTCACCTTAGTCTTCTTCTTTCATAATCCTGAGGGAAGGAATCTGCACTTTAACAAGCAGGACAACTTCCATGCCATAGACTAAAGAGAATGGGGTTACCCCAGTTGATGTTCGCACCGAGGTATGATATCCATGAAGGGAAACAGTAGCATCTCATGCCAGTCTTTGTATGTCACCACCACTTTTGCACAATCTTCTTTATGTTTTTATTGGAAGCTTCCACTGCGCCATTCATTTTGGGTCTGTATGGAGAAGAATTTTGATGCTTAATTTTGAACTGCGTGCAAAGTTAGGTGATCATAGCATTCTTGAGACTGGTTCCATTATCGGTGATGATCCTTTCAGGGATGCCACACTGACAGATGAGCTTATGTTTGATAAACCGGGCTACAACATTCTTAGTGGCAGAGGCAAATGAAGCAGCTTCGACCCATTTGGTGAAGTAGTCAATGGCGACAAGGATGAAATGATGTCCATTAGAGGAAGTGGGATTGATCTCTCCAATCATATCAATGCGCCACATTGAAAATGGTCACAGAGCAGTCATGAAGTTCAAAGGAATTGGAGGCACATGAAACTTATCAGCATAGATTTGACACTTATGGAAAGTCCTTGAGTGATGGTGGCAATCAGTTTCCATAGTCGACCAATAGTAACTAGCCCTCAAAATCTTCTTCGCTATCGTGTGCCCGCTAGAGTTTGTTCCAAAGATACCTTCATGCATGTCTTCCATGATTTTCTCTGCCTCCTTACTGTCCACACAGCAGAGCAGAGTAGAATCATGGTTGCGCTTCTACAAAATCCCATTGCTTAGGAAGAACTTGGATGAGAACCTTTGCAGGAATTTCTTGTCATTGATTGAGGCTCCCTCGGGATACTCTTGTGCTTCAAGGTACCTTCTTACTTCATGATACCGTGGCTTTTCTTTATCAGTGTCAATCTAATAACAGTATGTAGGTTCTTCAAATATTTCGATAGTAATTCTAGGAGCTTCGTTGTCCCAATTGACCTTGAACATAGACGACATAGTTGCTAAGGCATCTGCCAACTGATTTTCTTCCCTTGGAAATTGTTCAAAAGTGACTTCTTCAAAGTTGGAATCAAGGTTACCACAAGCTCTTTATAGGGGATCATATTTGGATGTTTAGTATCCCACTCTCCTTTAACTTGATTGATTACTAAAGTTGAGTCTCCGTACATGCTCAAAAATTTAATTCTTAAGTCAATGACAGCCTTTAGACCCAAGATACACGCTTCATACTCGGCCATGTTGTTTTTAATGTCGAAGCACAACCTGGAAGTGAAAGGTGTATGGAAACCTTCGGTATAAATGATCACAGCACCAATTCCATTCCCCAATGCATTGGAAGCTCTATCAAAAACCATAGTCCATCGGGATCCTTGATCAGTTTCGTCATACAGTCCATGCTTTTCACAATCAGTTATCAGCATGGTATTCTCGTTCGGGAATTCAAAGTTCATGGATTGGTAGTCATCAACAGCTTGATGAGCCAAATGATCTACCAACATACTTCCTTTGATTTCTTTTTGTGTTGTGTATTGGATATCATATTCAGTCAATATCATTTGCCATCTAGATATTAGTCCGGAGAGAGCTGGCTTCTCGAAGATATACTTGATGGGATCCATCTTAGAAATCAATAAAGTGGTGTGAGTCAGCATATACTGTCTTAGCCGGCGAGCATTCCATGCCAAAGCGCATCAAATTTTCTCGAGCAGTGAATATCTGGTTTCACAGTCGGTAAACGTTTTGCTAAGGTAGTATATTGCATGCTCTTTTCGGCTGGACTCGTCATGTTGACCCATAACACACCCCATTGAATTATCTAATACAGATAAGTACATAATCAGAGGTCTTCCTTCAACTGGAGGCATCATGATTGAAGGTTCTTGTAGGTACTACTTGATCTTGTCAAAAGCTGCTTGGCAATCGTTGTTCCATATGACTACTTGATCTTTCTTCAACAATTTGAAGATTGGCTCACAAGTAGAAGTTAAGTGAGATATGAACTGGGCAATATAGTTGAGTTGACCTAAGAAATCTATGACCTCCTTCTCAGTACATGGAGTTGGCATCTCTTGTATGGATTTGACTTTTGCAGGGTCAACTTCAATACCTTTTCCACTAACGACGAAGCCTAGGAGTTTTCCAGACCTCGCTCTGAAGGTGCACTTGTTGGGATTCAGCCTCAACTTGTATTTCTCCAACCTCTCAAATAGCTTGTGGAGATTATCAAGGCGTTCTTCCTTAGTTTATGATCTTTCAATCATATCATCAACATATACTTCTATTTCATAATGAATCATATCATGAAATAAAGCTACCATAGCTCGTTGATAGGTTCCTCCTGCATTCTTAAAACCGAAAGGCATGACCTTATAACAGTAGGTTCCCCACTGTGTAACAAAAGTGGTTTTTTCCATGTCTTCGGGTGCCATTTTGATTTGGTTGTAACGAGAGAATCCATCCATGAAGGAGAAAATTTTGTGTTGAGCAGTGTTGTCAACCAAGACACCGATATGAGGTAGTGGAGAATCATCTTTGGGGCTTGCCCTATTCAAATCCCTGTAGTCTATGCACATATGGACTTTACCGTCTTTCTTTGATACTGGAACAACGCTTGCCACCCATTGGGGGTATAATGTCACTTCCAGGAAACCTGCATCAAATTGGTTCATTACCTCGGCTTTTATTTTCTCAGACATGTTTGGCCGCATGCGACGAACCTTTTGCTTGACCGGAGGATAATCTTCCTTCATTGGCAGACGTTGAACTACGATATCAGTGTCAAGTCCCGACATATCTTCATATGACCAAGTGAACACCTTTACGTAGTCCTGCAACATCTGGACCAATCTGCCCTTGACACCGTCTTCCAAGTTGGTGCCGATCTTGACTTCCCTCTTGTCTGCTTCAGTACCTAGGTTGATCACTTCAACTGGTTCTTCGTGCGGTTGAATGGCCTTTTCCTCTTGCATAAGAAGTCTGGCTAGTTCCTGAGGTATTTCACAATCTTCTTCACCTTCGTATTCGGCTTGGCATATTGGATGTTCAAAGTCATAGATGGCAATAGCAGAGTCGTTTTCAATGTGATTCATAGTGGATGTGGATCTGCAAATGTGTATGTGTGCGTGTGCATGTAAGATCACATGGCTATTTTTAAAATGTAATAAAGTGAAAGAAAGACAATGAGCGCAAAATTTGAATGCAAAAGAGTCCAATGTTTTTCATTAGAATGATCATATGACATATGAAAATGAACAAACCTTTAACAAATGGACCATGGTGCCCTGGGCATGGCACATGGCACATGGCACATGGCTTAAAGTCATTGTTTCAATAAAAATTACTGACAAAGTTCTTCAAATTAATAAAACAGTAAATGTTAATTACTCCTAGCTAAAGGAGATCAGATTGAAGTCCTTGGTACGCCAGTTGTTGAGTCCTTCATTGGCAGTCGGGTAGATCCAATCATCAAAGTCACAGTCATCGTCGGAGTCTTCAAGAGAATTCAGTTCATGGTTACTAATGCGGAGAGGTGGTTTCCCTGAACGAGCATGTCGAACCTCCTTTGGAGCTTTGGAAGTGAAGCCCAATCTGAATTTGTCTAACTTGAAAGGGAAATCAAGAAGTTGTCCCCAAGTGGTGTAACCTCCTTCTTCAACTACAACACAAGCATCTTCGAAAGAAGCCATCATCGGTGTATCTTTAGCAGCTTCGGGAGTGTCAGAAATGGCCTTGGCAACAACAACCATGGGAGAGACCACTTCAAAGGCTTGACAATTAGTTTCAATGAACTCGCCATCCATTTCAACATATTTGAATGAATTTAGATGACTAATCATAAACTCTCCTTCACCACAGACGGTAACAATTTTCCCTTGATCGGATATTTCAACTTTTGATGTAGTGTGGAAGTCACCGCACTTGCCCCATGTATCCATGGGCATCCAAGAAGGAAAGAATAAGCAGGACAGATATCCATCACATAGAATATTGAGTTGAAGACTTGAGACCCAACCTTGATAGGGAGATCAACCTCTCCATGGACCATCCTCTTAGAACCATCAAAAGCCCTTACTACAATGTCGTTAGGTTTCAACACTCGTCCATCACAGTATAATCTATCTAGAGCCCCTTTTGGTAACACATTGAGGGATGACCATGTGTCTACTAACACATCTGCTAAAGTGGTGCCCTTACATTCAACGGAAACACGTAGATCTTTGTTGTGATTCTTCCCCACCGGGGTCAAATCTGCATCCGAAAATCCCAAACCATTGTTAGCAGTCAGGCTTGCTACACAATTTTCAAATTTGTCGGCCATAGTTTCTTGTGGAACATGTGCATTTTTCAGGAATCTTAACAAGGCTTGGGCATGTGCCTCAGAGCATATTAACAAAGACAACATGTAAATATTCGACGGTGTCTGCCCCAACTGTTCCACTATCTTATAGTCACTTTTCGGATTATTTTCATAATCTCCTCCATCTCATGGTTATATGGGTTCTTAATGGTCACATCTTTTGTAGGAGCCTCTGTCCGAGCAGGCTCAGTCATTTTTTCCATTCCTTGAGTATCAGCAACAGGTTTAATAGTGGTAAGATGAACGGGTATTGTAGTAGTTGTCGGAGGAGAGATATCCGGAGAGAAGATCCTTCCCATCCTAGTAACTTTACTGTATCCAACAATGTTTGTAATGTCAGCAGTTTCATCTTCATAAATCCACGAATCTTGTTTGATACCATGGTAGTACACTTCCGCCCCATAATTCCAGGGCACAACCTTATTAGAAGAGTAGGGGACTGGCCCCAGTGTGGTGATAACTAGTGGAGCTATTCTTGGTTCAGTTATAATTCTAATAGGACCTTTTGAGGTGATCCTAATAGGTTTGTTTGAGATAGTAACGATGGACACGTATTTAAATTATTAAGATACAAATTCGGTATAGCTTTTCATAGAAGGTGTTCTTTCAAATAGAATCTCATGGCTATCCATCATGTGTTGGACACCTTTCTTCATCCATTCACAACCATTAATTTTTACAGCACAATAGCAACAGTCTTTAAGGCAACTAGGGATACCCCGGCTTTCAACAAATTCTTTTTAACAGTCTTCAAAGGAGTGGTTAAGTCATTGATAGAGGTAACAAAAGAGGCATCTTCAATAACATTGATACCCTTACCATAATTTGGCATGGGTGCGGTTATTACGATGGGAGTTGGTGGAGGGTCGAATTTAATTGTCTTGTTATCAATAAGGTCTTGAATTTTATTCTTTAGAGACCAACAATCATTGGTATCATGTCCGGGATTATTTGAGTGGTAGGCACATTTAGCGTTGGGGTTGTATTTCGGAGAAGCAAAGTTAAGGTTGGAAGGGGGATCTCGCAAGGTCACCAAATCAGGTTTCAATAGGTGTTGCAGAGCTTGAGATAGTTGCATATTGATTTTAGTAAACTTTCTTCTTTAGACATTCAGTCTTTGTTGACGCAGTCATTGAGTTGGAGTTGGATTGGAAATCAGTACAACCCCTACTGAATGATGACAGTCATTCTTAGCATGACTTCTTGACCCATACACAGCATTAGTCTCTTTTTTACCAATAAATGATTTTTTCACATCAATTGAGGTCGAGGTCATGGGTATCTTCCCACTTTTAATCGCGCTTTCAACCCCTTCACTAGTCAAGATCAATTCAGTGAATCTGGATGATGAACTTCCAATTAGTATGTTGAAAAATGGTCCAGTCAATGTTCCCATAAACATGTCTACAAACTCTATATCAGTTAAAGGTGGCTGCACCCTGCCAGCCAAGTCTCTCCACTTTTAGCATATTCTTTGAAGCTCTCATTTGATCCCATGGTCATTCCTTGCAATTGCACCCTAGTTGGCGCAAGATCAACGTTATATTGATATTGGCGGTAAAAAGCATTGGCCAAATCCTCCCAAGTATGGATGTTAGTCCCTTCAAATTGGTAAAACCATTCCAACTGCATCCCAGATAAAACTTCTTGAAAAAATTGCACCTATAATTTCTTATGAGAGGTATGTGGCTGAATTTTACGGACATAAGATCTTAGGTGAAGCTTCGGACATGAGACACCATCGTATTTGGAAAAAGCATGGATTTTGAATTTGTCGGGAATAACTACCCTAGGCACCAAACCCAAGTCACCAAAGTCCAAGCCAAGCACATCTTGGATTTCTACAGCTTTTAATATGTCTTCTAGTTGCTTATACTTGTCGTCGACCGGTGGATATTGCGCATCATAATAGTCTTTGTCTTCAGATATTTGATTGTTTCCACCCCCGACATGGGTGCTCCTAGCATATTCATCATGATTCTCATCCTCCTCATATGAGTCTTCTTCAAATTTAACTTGTCAGACGGGGCCTTTGAATCTCTTCCCCATGTTGATTATAACTTTCTTCTTTGTCTTCTTTTTCGTGACCATAAGTGTCATCATTTCTTGCTTCCCCTTTGCCAAGTTGAGAAGAGTTTCTTAAAACTGGGATTTTTGAGTCTGCAAGTCCTTCACGGTTTGTTCCTTATCCATCTTATACTGAAATAAACAGTAGAAAGATGAGGAAACATGTGTTGAAAAACCTGCTTACAATATGATGCATGTCATGTGTATGCAATGCTTTCAAGGCCTTTAAGATTTAAATTTGCTTAAACAAAAAACATTAATTGTATTAATGAGTTCAAAGGTTCGAACTTCCTCTTGGGCTTACAATGAAATAAAAATAACAAAGTGAAACTATACAACAAAAGACTCAGGTGTCCCAAGGACGCTTCCTCTTTGGACTGATGTAGGCATTCAAATTCCGCTCTTCATGGAGTTGCCTTGTGAGCTCCAACACTTTCTTCTTGCTCGAGTAGAATTGGGCTTCAAAGGTGTCTCGCTACCCCTTGAGTTGAAACCATGAACTTTACAATTCCTCGAGATTAGTAGGCATGTCAGGACGAACAATGGTGTAAAGAGCGTCTCCTTCAGCAATAGGCTCCATAATAATTTGTAGGATGGCCACATACGGCATCATGAGGTTTTGAGTGTGAGCTCCCACCCACTTGAGATAAGGTTCCAAAGGAATGGAATTCTTATTTCCCAAAGTTTTGCTATCAACCTTGTTTATCATGCCCCAAACTCATACAAATCTTTAACGATAACCTTAGACATCGTTCTCATAGTCAAACGCAATACCTTAGACAAGTGTGTCATGCGGATCATCCCTCTGAGCGTAACCAAATTGTCTTAGATACAAGCAAGGATTATAGGTGATACCTCCCCTAATGCCAAGGATTGGGACATTAGGGAATTCCCTACAATGGTCAATAATGGTGACATCCTCCAAAGATCGAGAACACCAATGAATATCTGAATGCGAGAGTGACATCAACCTTTGGGACCACTTCATGCCTTGTTCATTCTTCAAAACTGACCGAGGAAGGTGCGAAATAAACCACCTAGCAAGAAAAGGAGTGCAACACATAACAATTTCGCTTCTCTTCATGGTACAGGTGTGAAGAGAATGCAAAATATCTCCAAGTAGCGTAGGCACCGGGTTACGAGATAAGAATATTTTGACCGCATTCACATATATAAACGGCCAAAATATCAGGCATTATTTTAGCGCAAGCCTCTTTATTAACGGCCAAAATATCCTGAAAGTCTGATCTCAATGAGCGTAGTATCGAGTATCAACTAACTTCATACTGCACCAAAGTCAACTATCTCACTACTTTCTAATGGAAAAGTTGTTTAACTAAAGGTTCTAAGTTTAGTTAATGCTTCATGACACCACACAGCGGCCCCGTATTCTCCTCAATTCACCACAAGGAATACCAGTGCCCACAAATGTGTCACACTAACGTAGTTATTGCTTCAACCATATCAGTCGACACCGTACAGTCTCCACAATCTTTTCTACTTACCTAATAATGTTCCCAGATCTGGGTAGAGGATCTATAAAAACTTAAACATAAACCATTATGTAAATCATACAAGTCAGATAATGAAAGCATTTTAAAGGTGGTCTAATCTCTAAGGTAACCCTGCTTTTAAGATTCTCCCCAGCAGAGTTGCCAGTTCTGTAATACGGTGGGAGAACTGACTTGGGCGTTTTGCGTTTGATCACAATTGTTGCGGATAGCAAGAGTCGCCATCGTCTTTTATTTTATCCAATAAAGGAAAGGGTGAAAAGAATAGGAAAGACCTTTTGAGATATTTTCTTGAGTTCGGGGGGTAGGTTATGAAAAGGGAAGGTGTTAGCATCCATTTCATCTATAGTTATCAACGTGCTCTTAGTTGCTAGCTCACTTTGAAATGCTTTATAAATGTGCTTATGATTTGTTTTGAAAGTATTTTTGAAAAGTGCCTTTATTTAGGAGAACTTTGTAATGATTCTTGTCTCTATAAGAATGTATACAAAGTGTTAACTTTTAAAAATAGTTCATGAAAAGTGTTGGTGTTTTTGAAATATAATTTGAAATATTGTGAACAAGCAACTATGAACATTCTACCTACTAAAAAATTATTTGTTCATTTCCTCCTCCTCTAGACATTGTTATCTTAATATTGATTGGTAAGCAACTATATCATTGGATGTGAAGGGACATGTGTGGGTCATCGTACAGTCATAGAAAGCAACATTGTAGGATACCTTAGCAATTTATCTTAAGGGTCTAAGATCGTTTACCGAAGTCAACATCAAAGAGTAATCGAGGGACTACGATCTTTGTATTCTAGGGTCATTTCTAAAGTATCCCACGTTCGAGGGACATGATTGTTTATTCTAGGCAACAAGTGTGGGTTAACCCTTGAGGTGCAAGTGTGCAAAGTGTTTTGATTTCATGCATTTTTTTGTCTTAGAATTAGGGTTTTCTACTTGTTAATTTTATGTCTTTCCATAAAAACCGTAATTACTAGCAATAATATTTGAAAGCGGTAAATTACGGAAATTTAAAGTTCTACACTATTACATCATTTGGGGGATGGGGATACAAATTACAAATGGGGATGAAACCAATTAAAACCTAATTACTATTACAACCATATTGAATATTGCAAAATAAAATGTACAAGAATATAAAGGCAATGTTCAAGAAAAGAGAATTGTTTTTGTGGTTTTTTATGGATGAAAAAGGTTTAATGTTAACCTAATTAACTAATTAATTAATCACAAAAGGAGTTAATTAAATTTTTAATTTAAATTTATTTCTAAGTTAAAAAAGAAAATTAAATAAGGCTAAGTCTAATTTAGTTTTAATTCTAAAAGAGATTAATTTAATTAAGAAAAATGTCTTTGTTTTGGTGTTTTATTTATAAACATAAATAAGATGAAAATAAAAATAGAAAATTATTTAAAAAAAGTATTCTTTTTAAAAAAAAAATTTGGTTAAAATAAAATAATAAAATAAATAAATAAGTAAAGGTAAAGAAAATATATAAAGAATATAAAAATATTGGGCCTAGGTGTTAGAAAGTAAAAAAGGGTGTATAAAACTAGCAAACCGGGAGTCCAGGCCCAATATGTGTTTTTTGTTTGAAATGAGAAAATAATTATAAAAAGAAAATGGGCCAGGTTATTAGAAAGTGAAATGGGGGTGAGAAGAAAAAATAATTCCAGGCCCAAAGTCAAGAGGCCCAGGCGCCTATGTTGATCCAGTGTGGTTGATTTCTTGAGGTGTACCATGCGCTTGTTTATGTGGGGCGCTGGATTTGGTTGTTGAATGATCAAATGGTGTTGATATGAAGTACATGGTATGCGTGCCTTGCTTGTATGCACAAAATCTGAAATAAGCAAATAAATGAAATACAAAAGGATACCACTGGGGCTCGAACCCAGGTCCTTATAGACAAAATTCTTACGCGTTAGCTCTCTGCCACTGGGGTGGATGTTTCATCCGTGTATAGAAAAACTATCAAAAAATTTAAAATAAAACAAGTTTCCAAAATTTGAACTTCATATTCAACCTTCGCGCGCACAGGGATGAACACCAACATTATCAAAATTGTAACTTCTTCATTTCTCAATCATTTTCAAAATTATAAACATGAAAGTTGTTCCAAATTTCATCACGATTTCAGTCATATAAATAAGTAAAGCTATAAATCAAAGATAAGCATGAATTTAAAATAGTACCAAATTATGACCTAATTTTTAAGGAAGTTCAAGTTCAAAATTCTCACTAATTAAGTAACATAAATGAATTCTAAGGACATGGCTAGTTTCAGGGCTATGATATCTACATTTTATCTTCACAAATGGAAACCAAATCATGCCTATATGAAGAGTTCAAAAGTTAGAAAACTCACCTTGAAAATGGAATTCGTGTTTTGAGTTTGAGCTTCTTTCAAGATGCTGCAATGATTAGGTTAGCTTCCTTGGACCTCTAGGAAGCTAATGCAAATTTTAACTTGAGTTGAGAGTGATTTAAATGGTCTAGAGAAGTCCAACTGCAATGCTTTATTTTTGAGTTTGGACAATGGTGAAAATGGAGTTACAGTTAGGAAACATGGATTGGGATGAGTTGTATTTGATGTATGGAAGCTTTTAAAATGATTTTAAGGGAAAACGCACGAGTAGATTTTGTGTTTGGATTTCAAAGTTAGAAATGATAAGTTTTTGTGCTTGTGTTGCAATTTATGATTTGAGAGAGAATGAGTTTGTTTGAGGGCTTGTAAACTCATGTGTTATGTTGCAATGTGTGTCTCTATCTATAGAGAAGAAGTTTGGAGGATGAGAGGACTTGGTTTCTCAGTTATAAAACCTGGTTTGGTTGATATGAAACAACCAAGTTATGTGAAAATTGGTGTTCCAATGCATAGCACAAGGACTTGTAGGGGTGCTTTACAAGTTATAAATGGTAGCTTCTTGGTGTTGAAGTGTTTTGAAGTCATATGTAACAATGTATGGGCTCAAGGATGGTTGACATTGTGATTAAAGTCACTTTTCCAAAATGGAAGTGTGAACTTTCATCACTAAATGGAAAATAAACTTGGGCAATGCTTGAATCACTTGGAAAATTGATCATTCAGTTGTGCAAACATTAAATTAAGGAGTGAAACACAAGTTAGAAGAATGAAAAGAAATATTGTGCAGCATGGATATGAGATTGGTTCAAATGTTCATCAAGAAAATGACCTATAATTTAAGTTTTTGAGGCCATCTTCATCTCTTCGAAACTTCTAGCTCAAGCATGATCTCTTCATGTTCTTTGACATTTTAGAGAGCTTGAAACATCCTATACAACATTCATTTTGACCATTTTGACAAAATCATCTTGGAGCTTGGTGAAAATTGGCTAAGAGGTTAGGTCAAAAATCTGCGTAAACTTGGTTAAATTTTCACTAAGTGTTTTAGAAAAAGTGAATGACTTCATGAATTTAAAACACAAAATCCAAACACTTCAAGGACTTGATCAATGAACAAAAGTTGTAGTTCTCATCGAGATCTACAACTTTCATGTTGAAAGTATTCTTTGAATCATCTTGCATCTTGGTGAAAAAATGGCATGAAGTAATGAAATTATCATGTATAAAACACTTAGAAAAAATTCTAAGTCCTGAAAAGTTTCACTTTTCACATTGACTTTTGAATTTCTTGATTTCTTGATGATCAAGATTAATATTTTTTAATATCTTGATGAATTGTGATCCTTGAAATCAAACTTTGATCAAAAAGTCAAAGTTTGACGTTTTGTGCATCAGTTCACTTTTCATCAGTTCATCCAAAATTCAACTATCAATCCATTGATTTTGAAAGATGATTTGAGCCATGAGATTAGGTCAAAATTTTGTATTAGAATCCTTGAGATTGTGCTTCAAGCCATTGGATCATGTATTAGGTCAAAAGTCAATGATCAATCAAAACCCTAATTTTGACCATTTTGCCCTTTTGGTAAATTGAACATTTTTCTTGAGGGATTATGATCCAAATTTGATAATTTGATGAATATGACTTTAAAATGTTTATGTGGACCAAAAATCTTGAAGTTTGACAATAATTTGACCACAACTGACTTTTTACTCAATATAGTTGATTTTTCAATCATCTGGTCAATTGATTGAGCAAATTTGTGATTCAAGACTTGAAACTTGAAATGAGTTTCTTGGAGGTCTATAATGATCCATGAAGGTACTTTGAGGCATTATAAGTCCAATTACCCTTGTGAAAATCAAAACCCTAATTTGAGGCATCAGTGTTTAGGAGATGGTTTGACCTAGTCAACACTTGTGCAAATTTGAGCTTTTGGGGATCTTGTGAGAAATGTCTTGAGAATGGGGAGGGAAAATTTTGGGGTACAACAGTAACATAGTATCCGACAAGGGGATTGAGGATGACAAATAAAAAATATAAGTTATAGAAAATCTTCAACCTCTGAAAACCGTAAGAGAAATACAAAGTTTCTTAGGACACGCCGGTTTCTACCGATGATTCATTAAGGATTTCTCTAAAATTACCAAACTGCAGTCTGGCCTATTAATGAAAGACGTTGAATTCGATTTCAATGACGAATTCTTAAAAGCATTCGAACAATTAAAAACAGCTCTTATTACCGTACCTATTGTGAAACCACCATATTGGAGATTATCGTTCGAAATCATGTGTGATTTTAGTGACTATGTTGTAGGCGCAGTTTTAGGACAACGAAAAGATAAAGAGCTTCATGTAATCTATTACACCCGTAGAACCTTAGATCCTGCACAGATGAACTACGCCACAATTGAAAAGAAACTTTTGGTTGTCGTTTTTGCCCTATATAAATTCTGTTATTATGCAACCACCTAATTGGAGATTACCGTTCGAAATTATGTGTGATGTTAGTGACTATTTTGTAGGCGCGGTTTTAGGACAAAGAAAAGATAAAAAGCTTCATGCAATCTATTACGCCAGTAGAACCTTAGATCCTGCACATATGAACTACGCCACAACTGAAAATGAACTTTTGGTTGTCATTTTCGCCCTAGATAAATTTTGTTCTTACTTAGTAGGAGCAAAGATAATTATTTATACTGACCATGCTACGATTAGATACCTATTAAGCAAAATGGATGCCAAACTGAGATTACTCAGATGGATCTTACTCCTACAAGAGTTTGATTTTTAGAAATAAAAGACAAAAAAGGCACTCAAAACGTAGTACCTGATCACTTATCTATAATGGAAGGCATTAAGCCTGAAAAAGTGCCTATCAACGATAATTTCCCTTACAAACAACTCATAGCCCGATTAGAAAACAATACCATTGAATGCCTCGTAACTCTTAATACTAGGACTAACGAAGATGCGAAAGCAATTTACACTAAGAACACATTGCCATGGTGCACCGACTTTGTAAACTATTTGGCCGCTAGAGTGCTTATGCCGCATCTAACCTATCAACAAAATAAGAAGTTCTTCCACGATCTTAAACATTATTATTAGGATAAGCCTCTGCTTTTCAAGAGAGGCGCCGATGGTATTTTCTGTCGATGTGTCCCTGGAGATGAAATTTAAAACATAATTTCCCATTGTCATGCTGCCCCCTATGGTGGACATGCAAGCACTTCAAAGGCTTGCGCTAAAATCTTACAAGCTGGCCTCTATTGTCCCAACTTATGGAAATATATCCACATTATAGTCAGAAATTACAACTGATGCTAACACACTGGCAACATCTCCAAACGCGACGAGATGCCTCAAAAGGGCATTTTAGAAGTAAATGTTTTTGATGTGTGGAGAATTGATTTCACAGGACCTTTCCCATCCTCTTTTGGAAATAAATACATACTCGTTGTTATAGATTACATATCAAAATGGATCGAGGATGTAGCTTCTCCAACAAATGACGCACGAGTAGTAATTAGGCTTTTTAAAAATATAACTTTTCCCAGATTCGGTGTGCCAAGACTTGTCATCAGTGATGGTGGCTCTCATTTCATTTCAAAAATCTTTGAAAAACTATTAGTGAAATATGGAGTCTGACACCGTGTAGCAACACCATATCATCCCCAAAGAAGTGGGAAAGTAGAAGTCTCCAACAGAGAGATTAAGCACATCTTAGAAAAAACAGTTTCCACTTCTAGGAAAGATTGATCGTCCAAATTACACGAGGCTATGGGCATATAGAATAGCCTATAAGACACCCATAGGAACAACACCATTCAAACTAGTTTATGTATAATCGTGTCATATATCGGTAGAACTCGAGCATAAAGCTTATTGGGCCATCAAAACCCTCAACTTAAGTTACACTACCGCAGGAAAAAGCGAATCCTAGACATCCATGAGTTAGAAAAACTCAGACTATATGCATATGAAAATGCCTAAATCTATAAAGAAAGAACAAAAAAATTGGCAAGAGAAACGCATATCTAGGAAAGAATTCAATGAAGGTGACGTAGTTCTCCTGTTTAATTTTATACTTACATTGCTCCCAGGAAAACTTCAGTCTAGGTGGTCCGGTCTGTTTTAAATAACTAAGGTTTTCTGATTAGAGCTATTGAAATTAGAGGGAAAATCTAGTGAACCATTTATCGTAAACGGGCAGTGCTTGAAGCACTATCATTGTATAGAAAACATAGACTATTCCGCTAGTTTCCATCTTGCAGAGCTACCCACTCACTCCCATATTTAATCACCTATTCAAATTATGTAGAGCTTATGACATAAAACAAAGCGCTTGGTGGGAGACAACCCACTTTCTAGTCTCTTATTTTGATTTACTAGTTTTATTCTTTACATTTTATTGCTTTTCTTTCTTTTTATTTTCATTATAGTTTTGTAGTATTGTTCTCTAACCTTAACCACTACTAACTTAATTCTAGTTGTCAACTTACTTAAAGGCTAACTAAATTTTTAGCTAACCATACTAACTAACGATGCAAGAAGTTGACACCATGGACATAGCTTTCAGAGGAAGAGCCCAGGTGAGGCATTTTGAGGCACTGGCTGCGAGAGAAATGACACTAACTTTCTACTCTGATGGCCCTACCATGACCACTTTAGGTATTAGAGATAGTGTAATATATTTGAAGAACCAGGTAGGTTGGGATACTTCTCCTTTGAGAAGAAGATTTATTTCTTATAGAAAGTTGACCTTAGAGTTCCTAAGCTTACTCGTCTTTTTGCATGACCATGGTTTAGGATTCAATCGAGGCCTAACCACCTTTAGAATGTTCGGTATTGAATATCGTTATAATAACCATGAACTTTCTAACCTATTAGGATTTCCAAGCGGCCCACATGTTTTTACCTGTACCCAAGAATACCTTCTTATAGACTGTGAACTTGGATACTTCTAGGATAGTATATCCGGAGATAGCAACCCCGAGCCTGATAACATGTTTTCTGAAAGTATTCATAACCCTTCTATCTGATACTTCCATAAGTTCCTTGCTTACATCCTTTTTGGAAAACTGCAAAACATTACTTTTGTGTCCAGATATGAGCTCTTCATCATGTATTGTGCCTCCAGAAACCGCCCTGTTAATGTCGCTCCTATATGTTAGCAAACCTTGACCATATTTCTCAAAGTGATCATGCACCTATCTTGGTGGGAGGTCTAGTTTCCATGACAGCAAATGCTATTGGAATGCAACAACCACTCCTAGGACTCCACCCTCTAGGTAAATTCCTACCAATGGATATACGGTTTTGTTTCAACATCGGCATAATTAGAAACATTGGCCCTAGTGAATTTGAACTTCTCATTAACAAGTAGGCTATGCAACTATTCACCTTACCAAATCCAAGAACATGTATTGATAGCCTAAACAATTGGCTTTTTGATCTGGAAGTACAACCAACTTTACCTCCCGCTTCTCCCGAAACACCTCAAATCTATGACCACAATGATGCTTTTCTATCTGACCCCGAAACAGATCCTGAAACACCATATTTTTATCACAATTTTTCACCCACCTAACAACCTACCCCTTCATGTGCTTCTATTGTGCCAGTTGCCTATATACCTCCATCTGCTGATCACGATACTTCCTTACTTGCTGTGCAAACCGAGTTATACTGCTTAAAGGAAGAAGTCACTAAATTGTGCATCGATTTCCATGGTTTTATGGACTTAGTGACAGAGCAAGTGGACCAAATTTTCCAACATATCTACTCATATGCTTTCAATGCTAACCATAGTGGTTGATTGTTATTTTTCTGTTTACATTATGTTTACTTTCTGTTTTTACATCTCAGACTATTGTTTAGAAATATTTAAAGTTTTCAGATTATATTAAAATGTTAAGCACCTTATCTGGTATTTACATTTATGTTATGCTTTATTGTTACACAATTACTCTATTTTGTACTAATGTAAAATATCTCTTTGTTCCTGGACGTATCACTCGGTCGCATTTATTATTCTGGAAATTATGCATTTTTGTACTGTGTCATTTGCCATGCATTGTGTGACGACCTCTAGACCATTAAGAAGTGTGCCGCTCAGAACACATTCAGTTCCCCCAGGACAGAACAAAAACCTGCACCGTGTATTTGTTTCAAACAGATACCAAATTTATTTTTTCTGTCATCCTCTTCAACTGTCATTAAAACCCTTTCTTCATATTCCTCAAACCTGACCGTCCCACATCCTATATTTCCAAAATTATCATTAAACACCATTAAAATCCAATCCTTGCATTATATATTGTTTTATTATTTAAGCACTTGAGAAGCAAAACCCATAAACCACAACCTTTTGTCAGTTTCGTAACAAAAACTTTCCACCTTCCTTGCATCCAATAATGTGCTCGGATAGTTCAACACCCAAGAGGAGAGCCTGACCTTTCAGGAATCGTATTCAGAAACAGTGAAGCTGGGGTACATTAAGAAGCTCATTACCATAAGTTTTATCCATGTTCAGTTACCGCTACAAGGTATGTTGATGTTAACTGTCTACGTGAGTTGGGATTGTTAGACAATGTATAATGGCTACTTCATAATTTTGACCTATCTTATGCCTGCACACTGACAACATGTACCTCACCCGCACTACCAACTTTAGATTGTTTAACGGTGAATATTCTATGAATCAAGTAGCTTTGAGTGATTTGTTATGTGTTCCTCATGGAGGAGAAGTGTACTACTGAATCCCTCCAGAAGCAGATTGGGCATCAACAACATTCGATCTATGGCAAGCTTTACCTGGTAAGCGACCTTCAAGTTGGAAGGGTCTTTTTGCTTCATCTATCCATAATCATTCCATCCATTACTTTCATCGCATCCTTTCCAACACCATTTTCGGGAGGGCAAAGAACAACAAAGTTAATTCCAAATAATTGTTTTTCCTGCACTACATCTTTACGCCTGGTTGGAAGATCAATGTCAGTGCATTCCTCTTGGCACATATCCAGTCTGTCTGTGAAAGAGGTACTACCCCTTTTTGTATTGGAGGATTAGTCACCTCTATCGCACTTGCTTTGAACTTTGGGGACAAACTAATGAATCTTCCTTCACTAACAACTATATTTATTGATATTGATAATTGTCGTGCTGGGCACCTAATCAAGGCTACAGATGATGGAAGATACAATCATATGGTGCGGAACAAAGTTGTTCCAAGTATTATTTTACCAAATCCCTAGCTTACCAATGTATGATATGGATAAGTGGTGCTATTATCCAAGCTTTCCTGCTCCTGGCTAGAATAATCAAAATGATCAAGGTGATCCAAGCAATGTTGCACCCGATGAAATGGAGCAAGTACTAGAACAAGATGCTCAACAACCTGCCACCCACTAACACGCTGCACAAATTCCTTCAGAGAATATTGCAGGTTCATCATCCGGGCACCAGCCCCAAAGAAGAAGATACCAGAGGCAGCCAGCTACTCTTGATGACATTTATGCTGAAATGCTGCACCATAATGAAGTTGAAGCTCAACACTATCAAAGGAAGCAAGCACAACATAACGAGATAATGAAAGAAGTCTGACAACTTCATAGAGATCAACACGACTATGCCTAACGGCAAGATCGTAGTATGTCAGAGCTTACCAAAGAGATGCGAGCATTGACTTATTGGGTTGACGGCCTGCATTATTTTGTTACTCACATCTGACTATAGGGATATGGTGTAGCGCCTTTCCAAGGTAGATATGATGCACGTGGACGAGCACGAACATGAGCACGTTGCAGAGCGCGTGGCCAAGGCGAAGAGTAGTCATTCATCTCATTTTTCTTCCTTCCTTTCTATCCTTACTTCGTTGCATATGGGACAATGCTCAGTCTAAGTTTAGGGGAGGAAGCTTTACCGCTTTATTTAGCTTTCATTTTCCATTTTCTAAGTAGGTTTAAATTATTAGCAAATTTCCATTCTATAAAACAATTTATGTACTATCAAGTCTTTATATGCATATTTTCATTTATTATTTGACTCCCTCACTTTCTTGAGCCATAACAAAAAAAATTACTTGACACATTCGGAGAGTATATAGGTTGCTTACTCTTAAGATATGTTAGAAACCATGAGTAAATTTAAACAAAATTGATACCGTTTTAACACTCTAAAACCCCCGCTTACACGAGACATGTTTAAGTAACTATTATACCGAAACCTCAATCTTTAAAGTATCCCTGAGTAGTTTATATAAGCAGTCAACACCATCTTAAAAATAAACTACGTAGAGAGCCGATATATATAATTGAATGGTCCTAAATCATTTTTCCAAAAACATCTTGTAATGAAGAATTGAAAACATGGAATGTGCTAATTAAGTTAGGTGACCCTCACCTGGTTACTTAATCCAACAGTTGTGGAACCTAAAAAATATGTTATAGCTACCCGTTGTAAGTTAGTTCAGAGGTTTCTGCTACTGAACTTGGTAGGGCGGACTACGATTTGATCCCCCGCATCTTGCAATCGGATTTATAAAAGGGTTACCAAATTTATGTACCATAACCCCGTTCTTAAAATGACCATCACTAACCAGCTACTCTACTATGTGTGTGCAATAAGATAAGGGGCTTAATGTGATTGCGCTCGAACAAAATGGGTGAAACAAAGAAAAAAGAATTAGGTTGAGCTATAGTAGCATGACTGGAACTGGTCTGCATAAGGAGTGGTTGTCTAGTGTTATTACTGTATTTTTGGTGTTGATATTGAGCTTGTATTATTCTATAGAAAACACTGCACGACCACGTACAAATTGATTTGTGTCATATAATTACTGTTAACATATGCTTAAAAGATTTCCATACTGATTATTTGCTTGAGGACAAGAAAATGTTCAAGTATAGAGGAGTTTGATAATGCGAAAATGCATAGCATATTCCACCTGATTTGCATAAATAAAGTTATCATTTTATCTCAACTTTGTTGCATTATGTTGGAATTTCAATTTTGTTTCATGTATGTTCATCCCACACAGCTTACATTATGAAAGAGGAAGAAATGAAGAAGAAAAAAGTCAAATTTGCAAAGTAGCACAAATTCCGATGACAGAAGGCCATGCCGCTCGTCACAACCCCATGCCGCTCGCCACAGGTTCAATTAGTGTTCCCCTCGGCACACAACACATGCCACTCGGTGTAGTCTGAAAGTATGTGTCCCACACGACACACAAACCATGACGCTCGCCACAGCTGTCCAGAAGTGTTGGTTCAACCCATGATCACCACGTCCTATATTTTTGGGAGAAAATCAGTTTCAACGACCATGCATTCTGGATTCCACGACTTCCTAATTCTTCTCCATTAGAAGTGATACAGAGGCTATATAAGATAAGCGCTTATGCAGTGAAAAGGTTTGGAAAATTCTACCCAAGTTTATTCTACAGCTCAAAACATTTGTTTAGAATTTTTAAGCAGATACTTTCCTACCTAATACATTGATAGTTTTCCATACCGGGGAGCTATTGCACCATAGATTTTATTCACAACCTTCAGAATTTGTTTTAATTTTTTATTCTTCCTGCATTCAAGTTATTTATTTTCTTCAAACAAATCCTGCCGGCATATTGTGGAGGATTGCTTTTTGGTACTAGAAGCTTGTCATTAATTTCAGTTATTTAATTCCAGGTTCTTATTTTCATTTATATTAACAATTTTATACTTAGTAATCATGTTTATGTTAATCTCTACTTACTGTTATTTTATGTTGGTACGTAATAACATGTTTGGCTAACTTCCCTGATTCCCGGCATGTAAGGTCACAAACCAAAGGAGTTCGGTAATAATTTGGCATAAACCTTTTATAAAATACTTTTCTGGTTTGGTTTCCAATTATATTATTAAAAAAAATTTGGTACGAGGGTAAGAGACAAACGAAGGCTAACATCAATAATCACGAGAGTGTGAGCTTTTAATCAGATAGTGGTAATCAAACATTAGTTTGAAATACAACGAGAGCGGTTTAAGATTAATTAGATTCTATTTGTTTTCAAAAAGTATTTTTGGATTTTAAACAAGATATTGAGAGCAAACATTTAACTTTAATTATATATTTTGAATCAATAATCATGAGAGTGTGAGATAAAGGTTTTTAAACTGATATTTTCTACTGAACAGTGTTTTGAATACTCAAAACTATGCCAATGATTTATTGAATTATCGAAGTTAGACTATTACGTATCGGTGTACCATTATTAAATATTTCAATTAAGTCTAAGCTTATTTTTGTCTACCCCAAAACCTATGATTTCTTATTATCCTTAGCTTCACACAATAACTTTAGATAACAGTAATTCGATTATCAGTCCTTGTGGGTTCGATATCTTTTAATACTACGCGATTAAATTATCCACTTGCAGTTAATACACCCGATAGACTCTTAAAGTCGCGATCATTAGTCTCCTTGCGGAAATGTATTATCAAGCTCTATTTTAATCATCCCCTAGGCTGTGATGAATTGACAAAATTTGCGTCATAAGCTCACTATGTTAGTCTCGAAGCATTAGTAAGTCAATTTTCAAACTTGTGTTACTTACATCCTAGGTCATGGTAAATACGTAAAAATCTACGATCACTTTGCTAGGTATCGGCGACTTATCCGCATCGTTATACTTCTTGCTGTAGCTTTGGTAAGATGATACATCATCATATTTGCCTATCTTTCTTCATTCTCTGGGGTAAGCTTTACAGTATATCCTAATTTGGCCAACCTTGGGTGAAACTTTGGGGTCTTCCTTTATTTAATAACCCTCCAATTTGAATGTGTGAAACTTGCATTTTCTCACAACCTTCAATCGAAGAGTAATTAAATAGGGGCAATTATCATACCCCAAATTTGCCCGCCCTTTATTTTTACAGTCAAAAATATTTTCAATATTGGTTTTTATAATATTCTTTGGTTCAATTTTACTAATATTTTAACAATAATTTATTTCGCGCATTTAAAAATGTATAATAGTTTATTTCAAATTATTTGTATTTTAAATAGTAAGTATTTGATCGCTTTCATATACTTTCAACTGGGTTTTCATTTCAAATGAGTAACATAGCACCCTTGGGAAGGAATGAAGCTTGCAAGTATGAGGTCATGGGTTTGAATCTGTTGTGTTGCACTTTTAATATTTTCTTTTTCTATTTTTTGTTACTAATTTTCTTTCCTTTTTAGAGATCATGCTTTTGGTTTTTTAGTGTTTTGGGTAACTTAATTTTCAAGTTTTTTAACCTAATTTTAACTCTATAAATAGGACTATTGTCCATCATAATTTTTCATCCACAATTTCATAATCTCCATATTTCTCTTATTTTTAGTTTATTCCAGGGTTTCTGAATAGAAACTCTGAGAAACAGATCTAAAAAGTTCCAACAAACTTTCGGCCCTTTCGATCCAACACCCTCAACCTCTGCATCACCACCGTTCACGCCTGCCTGCGGTACCCACGAGAAATTAGGAGATGTATGTGGAAGAAGAAAGAGTTAATTGTTATTGTTGTCTGAAATATGAAAGAGATCGATAAAGGGTATTTGGAAGAGAAGTTAAAGCATTGATTTATGTTTATTGTCGAGATTTGAACGACAACTGTTGCAGGCGGATCACTCCTCTTCATAAGGTCTTGTAGTTCTTCTTTTACTTTATTTTAATTTCTGTTTACTATTTTGTATGCTATAATAATTAAGTATGTACTATTTTGTGGCTATAATTAAGTTGATTAGGTTTAAGCATTTCGCTTGGGACCTAGATGCTCAATTTATTACTTTACTTATCTTAGTACTCCATGTTTCTATTCACCTCTTTTGGTTTTTTGTCTAATTAATTAGTTTGATCTTATTAGGATAATTAGGGTCTGATATGATCAATTAGTTTTATTATTTTTAGTCTTTATAAAACATCAACAAAAAAACAACCCAACACATAAAAATCCAAAAATTGGTTTATCTCATTTAATTCATTTGTTTTTGTTTCTATTATTATCATATAAGTCAAATGTCCTATTTTTATAGTATATTTTAACTTTAAAAAAAAGGGATTATGAATTGTTTATTTTTGTGTAACCATAAGATATGCAGCGCTAGTACTGTTACTCTAACTTTTCTTAATTTTATTTTTTATTTATTTTTGTTTAATTAATATTAGAGTTAGTTTGTGTTGGGATTAGAGAAATAGACTTGTCTTCTTTCCTTAATAAACACCCCTTCTCTTTCTTTATATTAATTTAGTCATATAATTAATTTAGTTTGATGATTAGGCTAGACTAATTACTTGTATATTAATTCAAACATTTTTTTAATTAATTAACTCAAACATATTACAAATAACAGGATTGGTGGATACACATTCGTCATATTTTTTGATTGACTCAACGCCTTATCAATAAACCTTTCAACATTAAAATATTAAAAAACCATGCAACTTACCAATGAGAGACATGTAGCCAATATCTGGCTACGTGATGAGGAGAGTTTAACAAACTCCATATGAATCCTTCATGACGAGCAACATGTGGCCAATATCTGGCCATGTGAGGAGGAAGACTTTATCAGACTTCCCCCAATTTGTGTCATACCATACTCTTTATCAATGAAACACTTAAAATAGCAAACCAACGATCAAATATTTTTTCTACTAACATAATTAAATTCAAGATATTTTCAAAAAGGATTATGGAGATCTTTTTCATTAACTGCGAACTACGTCTATGATTCCGCTATTTTTAACCCAGACTTGGTTCAAAGATTAATTCAAAATATTTCCACAATCCATAAAAAAACTAACCAAACACTACAAACTATGATTTGGGACTCTGATTCCTCATAAGAGGATATGTAGGTATACGACTTAAAAACCGTGGCGAGTTCCCCTAACTAAAAAATAAAAACCCTATTCCTAAACCTTAAACCTAAACCCTAGTATCCTTGTGAACAAGGTAGGTGAAGGGTGCCTAACACCTTCTCTTCGTCTAAAGTGAGTCAAGAACTTAGAATCTTTGTATCATCGATTAGGATTATTCTATTATATTCCTATCTTAGGATAAAAATTAATGGTGATAACTCTTTATTTTTTAACGGTTATGACAATTGGTTATAGTTTAGTAGGGGTAGGGATAGGACAATCCATGTCAAGCTTTATAAGGTATGAGCTTGGCCTACGATAAATTGTTAAAGTATTAGTGTAGCCTATGGCCTATTAAAGGCTATTTTTATTGGCCTAATTTGATATTTTTAAAAGTCTTGTCTGACTTGGACGCCTATTTAAATGCATGTTTCATATTAAGACTTTAAAATATTTCGTTTTGCATATTTTTTTAAATAGACAACATGGCTTTTTATATACTTCCTCCATTTCAAAATGACTATCATTTAAAAATTTTATACACAGATTAAGTAATGCAATAATATTGTCATAACACATCGCACTTTTACAAAATTAACCTTATTAATATATTGGAAGTAGTGTCTAGAGCAAAAAGTAAAGGGCACAATTGAAAAATAATAATCATTACTACATTGAAAAGTGAAAATGATAGTCATTTTAAACTAAATTTTATCTACTAAAACGACAATCATTTTGAAATGAAGGGAGTACTATTTAGCTTATTTACTAAAAGATATGTATATATAGGCCAACTTATAAAATTTCATAGACTTTTTTAATAACCTGAGTTTTACCTATTTAATTAAATAGGCTTTTAAAAAGCCTAAGCCTAGACTTTTTTAATTAAATATGTCAGGGCAGACAAGACTTAAATAACTCAGGCTATAGGCTCTTGTATGCCGACCTGACCTATTCTCAATCCTAATGGTTAGTACATGATTATTGATTGATATTGATGCAAGGTGTATTATGATACTACATTGGTGGTTGAAGAGCTTCCTGCTAACTTGAAGGTTTCATCATAAGTTTTCAACTTAGTTTTTGATGTGTAAAATACATGGGCTGGTTTAGTTTCAAGTGAAATATACTCTTAAATATAGTCGGTGATAATGTCGTACCCCAAATTTGTCCTACCTCGATGATTTTATTTTTTAAGATTTAAATTGAAGAAAATATTTAATTAAAGATGGTACAGTAGTATCTGATAGCCCATCTTTATTCAATACTAGGGGGTGTATATTAACCCAGGAGAATGGGGCTTTCTAAATCAGAAAGATTCATAAACCCATTCGCGAAGCATGTTAGCCAATGGCCCATGCGATTCAAAAATGGAAAATCACTTCAGGAAAACTATTAAGTTCTTAATTATTTGATATTAGTAAAATGGAGGTCGGATTGAAGTATAACTAGGCCCATTTAGGTGTTATTATTGTTAGTAAAAACAAAAGGGGGTGTAGTTACGAGAAACAGGCCCACTAACAATTTATTGTTCATTTAAAAAGTTCTTTACAATTATTGGGTTGCTGTTTGGACCAATTAAGGCCCAATTTGACTAAAAAATAAGAGGTATTATTATTAAAGAAAATTGTTTATTATTATTTTAATAAAGAAAATAAATAATATTTTTATGTTTAAAAAAAACGTGGAACATTTTTTTACTACTGATGAACTTGGTTTTTTAACTTGTTTTGTTAAATATCACCTTTATTATTAAAGATCTTACTGTAAAAGGGCCATTTGGGCCAGTAGTATTAAAAGATACGTTTATGTGAATAAAAATAATAATTTTGTTGGGCTAAGTGAAATAAAAATCATGCGCTGGCCCAAAAAACAACAAATGTATCTATTGAAGCAGAATCAACGCACGTTTTGCACAAACAGAAACTGTAGAAATCAAATCCCTATAAACATATCAACCCAAGCCCATAAAATATCTATTAACATGACAAAATCCAATATGCAAATTCAATCTATAATCCAAATCCGAAAATACATTGCAATGAAATCTGAAAATTATAATTAAATCAATTACATCACAAATCTAATCCCTAATTGTCTAAAATTCCTAAATCTAATCCCTAAATTAACTCTAACAGCAAAGCTAAATCAAGCCTATAAATACATAGAACAAGAACAATAACAGGGGAGGATGACTGCAAGAAAAAGAACAACAACAGTACTAAGGGGCCGAATTTGACGAACGGTAAAATACAGAGGAAGAACAACAGTAGTGGGGGCAGATCTGAGGAGAAATAAAAGAACGGAAGGAGGAGAACAATACAGAAGAAGAACAAAGCACCGATTGGGGTTTCGGTCTCCGAAACCCTAATCTTCCTCGCTATCCATAAGCCTCTGTCGCGCCATCATCTTCAACCTCTCATTGTCGCCTCAGCATCTCCAGAGCCTCGTCAGAAACTTGCAAGCAAGGAGGAGAAAGAAGATTAGCGACCGAAGGCTCAAAATTAGAAAACAAGGTCGCACCAGGGGTAATCAAACTTAGATCGTTTTTTGTTATTGATTGTGGGTTGGTTGGGGTTTGAATTGAAGAAAAGGGAGGGGATTTGGTTACTGGTGCCGCCGTCGATGGGTGGTAGGTAGATTAGGGCTGAGAGAAAGGAAGAAGAAAGGTTGTGTCACGCGTGAGAGAAGAGAGAAGGGGATAATGGGCTTACTGTAAAACAATAATGAAAAGAAAATTGTTAAAAATCAAGTTATGTTTCCTTTATAATCTCGTGTGATACGCCTAGTATAGTTAGCATGCTCCCTCAATCTTGATCGCACGATATAGATCAGACGGCCATCTGGCCAAGTCTACACCGTAGGCCATACTCCCTCACCACACTAGAGTACATTGACCTTCCCTTCAAACTCGTTTGGGCTTAAGCCCAGTTGCTTTAACACCCCCCATTCGCCATAGTTTCTAAATCGAAAAACAAACTACACCTCCCCTGTCTGAATTCATATTTGGGCCTAGCCCAATTCTGCTTTTAACACCCCCATTGATTTACTTCATAAATGAAAACACACACCCCTTGAAATTAATTATTTTATATATTTTTATATAATTCTATTTTCTTTTTATATATTATTTATTTCTTTTATAATAATAATTATTATTGGTAATATTAAATTTTATTAATATTTTATATATTTTTATATATCATTATTATTTATTACATATAGATATTATTTATGTTATCATAAATAAATTATTTTTCTATGGAGAAAACCAAACGGGGCATTGGTCGTCCGGCTAAAGGGACGGCGGCGAACCGGAAGACAGGAGCTTCATCTCTAGGTAGCACGGAGAGCATGGGGAAGAATGTTGAAATTGCTGAAGCACCGCAGGTTGTGGAAAAATTGCCAGAGGATAGTAGCGGGAAGGTGATAGAAGAACAACGAAATGTTCCGGAGAAGGAGCTGAGGAGCAATAAACCCTGGGTCGATATTATCCAACGGAATAGAAATCTGAATAGGGGAATTTCGTTGGGATACATTGCACCGCAGATGACAGATGGAGAAATTGTCATCCAAATTGAGGAAGAGGATGTAGCTGAAGAACTGGAGTTTTGGCAAAATGCTATCATTTTGTTTGCACTGGGAGAGACACCGTCGATGAATGCGGTTAAAAAATTCATGGAGAAGGCATGGAATTTTGCTGCATTACCTGACCTATACTATAATGATGCAGGGTATTTCTTAGCGAGATGCAAAAGCTCTGAAGATCAAGCGCAAATTATGGCACAAGGACCATACTTCTTATTTGGTTAGCCATTGTTTCTTAGGAAATGGTCAGTAGATTTTGAGATTAAGGATGACCTGTTGAGGGTCCTGCCTATTTGGATTACCCTTCCTAATTTACCCTTTTATCTATGGAGGGAAAAGAGCATTACCAAAATTGCCAGTGCCATTGGAAAACCAATCACCACTAATGAATGCACAGCCAGGAAACTTAGAGCTTCGTAAGCTAGAGTTTTAGTGGAAGTGGATATCACCCAGAAGCCAAGGGAGTGTATCAAAATTCTGAATCACAGGGGAGAAATGCTGGAACAGTCTATTCACTATGAGTGGAGACCTCAGTACTGCCATACTTGCTTAAAGATAGGACATGATTGTTCCATCAAACAACAGGAGAGCAAGCATAAACATAAGGTGTGGAAATCGGTGGCGAGTAAGCCCCTGAAGCCAATTATGGAAGAGAATATGGTGGAAGACACTACACCTCAAGACAGCATAGAGGACAAGTTAGAGGTGAATTCCCCGGGGATGAATCCCCCTTGGATACTTGTTACATCTAGCAGGACAAGTGATAGAGGTAAAAGGCAGTTGAAGATATCTACTGAGGCTAATACTAAGTTGTTTAAAAACACGTTTACCCCTCTGAGGACTGGAACTTGCCTTGAAGGGGAAAGCAGTCATCTTCAATGATTGTTACATGGAATGTGTGTGGAATTAATAAAGAGGTGAGACATACAGAAATTGGGAATTATATTTCCAAGATGGGTGTGCCTGTTATAGGGTTACTTGAAACTCGTGTGAAGCAAAATAATGCAGAGAAAATCAGAAATAAGATGGGGAGAGGCTGGAAGTATCAGGATAATTATTCCCATCACCATAATGGGAGGATCTGGATCTTATGGAACCCGAATGAGGTGGAGGTGAAAATTGTTAGGACTGATGGCCAATTCATCCATGCTGAAGTGTATACTCCTAATATGCAGATCTCGTATATTGTTACAGTGATATATGCTTTCAACAACTTGGAAGACAAAATTAAACTTTGGGAGGAATTGCAACAAATTGGGAATCTGATGGTTCACCCCTGGATTGTCATGGGGGATTTCAATAACGTAATAAATACCAATGATAGAATTGGAGGCAATAAAGTGACTGAGAAAGAATTTAGGGACTTGGTGGAGATGATGCAAGTTGTGGGACTGTTTGACGCATATACCATTAGAGCTCACTTTACCTGGACTAACAAGCAGAGCACGGGCACCATTTATTCTAGAATTGATCGATTAGTGGGAAATGCAGCATGGTTCCATAAATTCCATGAGGCTCAGGTGTGTCTGATGAATCCTCACATATCTGACCATAGCCCCATAAAAGTGGATATACAGAAGGTACAAAATAAAAGGAAAAACATGTCGAAGTTCCTAAATAGCATTATTCATGAGCCTTCTTGAAGAAGTGAAAAACACAAGAAGGGGGGTTGAATTGTAAAACTTGAAATCAAATGCAGACAACACGTTATTTTTATCCTGGTTCGTTTGATCTCAAACTACTCCAGTCCACCCGTCAAGGTGATTTCGCCTCTCTCCAACGAGGTCTTAATCCAATATATTCAACTGAATACACAACTGCTTTAACAACTGTTAAAGCCTTCTTGAGTCTAACCACAGATTGGTTTATCTCAAGGAAGTTTTCTTACAGATAAATGAACAAATGTGTGTTTGATGTTTTCTTACAAAACTATATCACAACTGTGATAAAACACAATATTAAGCTTAAGATGAAACTAGATTGCTAGAGTTATAGAGTAAGCGTGGTTGAAAGCTTTAGCAAAAGTGAGAGTGTGCTTGAGGATGATTAGCTTAGGCGTGTATATGCGTGTATAGTATTAGCCATTTCTTTTCTCACTGATTTATTTAAGTAGCCTAGGAATAGATATGTTGTTGTCCATAAATCCATTTCAATGCTCATAACGTTCTTTCCTTTTTGAGAAGATCTTTGTCTTGGAATGAAGCCGTTGGTAATTAATCTGTCTTGAATGCATAGTAACGTTGACACTTCAGAATGTTCTGCTAATGATAATTGGAGTGTTCTTGGCTTTAGCTTATTCTGACGCTTCTGAGTGCTGATGACATGGTTAGGATCTTGATTAGAACCAGAGTATGTTTTGCGCAGATTTTGTTCATCAGGCTTCAGCGTATAGCGCATGTTATTTGATCTTCTGATGCTGACATATCTTTTGATGCTGATGTTGATACTGATATTCTAATGCTGATTCCATCAGAGTTTCTGTAAATACACAACATAATTTTAATTAGCATATATGTCTTATAAATCTTACAATTTATTTAATCTTGTATTTTTTTATCATCAAAACTCTAACTGAGGGTTGTAGAATCAAACTATGTTCTAAAAATCTCCCCCTTTTTGATGATGACAAAAACCGGATTTTATCAATTAAAATAAAATGATGAAAGGTATCAGAGTTTAAGGATAGAGAGGAAACGGTATCAGAGATAATCAAATAACGAATAAAAAGTATCAGAGATGAGAAGTTAAGGAATAAAAAGTATCAGAGTAATGAAGAGAAGAACTCCCCCTGAGTTGATTACTTCCCTTAAATTCCATGAGACCTTGAGCATCAGAACTTTATTGAACTTTCTTTGAGCATCAGAACTTTACTTTATCAAAGTTCATCAGATTCTTGTACCTGTAAGCTTTTCAAATTCAAATATATCAGAGTGTTAGAATGTTTGACACTTTTGTCTCAGTAATCCATTATTGAAAAATATCATTCTTTCTCCCCCTTTTTGTCAGTTATCAAAAAGCACAAATAATCAGAGTTAAATGATCAGAGCAAAAAACGTTTGTATTAAAAACAGAAGCAATGATAGTTTAGAACAAGTAAAAATATTATAGACAAACATGTAAAGAAAACAAGGAAAACACATGAAAATTCTAAGAAGAAGGATGAAGTCGTGTGAACAGAGCTTCCAACATGCTCTTGATTTGATTGCTGGTTTCCTGTTGCTTAGATACCATGTTTGCTATAGAATCAATCTTGATATCCTGCTTATCCATCCTTTCATTCATCAGCATATCAGATCTTTTCAAATCCTCCAGAGTCTGCCTGTCAAGAGAGGAAGCTTGAGGATCTTTAGATATAGGCTGCTTCTCAGAGCTTTCTGCAATAACATCTTCTTGACCCAAGTCTTCAGGTGGAATCGTCTGTTCTTCTGCAGGTTGAACTTTAGATGCTGGACGCTTTTCAGACCAAGGCGCAATGTCCAGATGGAGAACTTCTTCTTTAAGCAGCTTGCTCAGAACTGGACCTTCCATTTCCTTCAGCAGATTGTTGAAGTTCTGTTGAGCCTGTCCATAGCTCTGGTCTTGCAACTTAAAGGTTTCAGCGCATACCCATCTTCTGAATTGTGTCCAGAGGAGGTCTGATACAGCAGGATCAATCATTTCTAGACTTGCTTGTTTCAAAGAAGTGATCCACTTCTGTATATCTGTTTCAAAGTTCAATATGCTGGAACCAACATCTAGTTGTTTTGGTTTAGGGATAGCAGTTTTGTTGTTTATTGCAGCAAGGCGTTCAAAGACTGTTAGATCAATGACAGTCTTGTTGTGGTCATCTGAATTTTTCTTAGGTGAGGGAGTGGGAGAGTCATAAATTACGATTGGACTTGATGGGGTATTTGGTGGAGTTATTTCTGGTGAAGAGGGGAGTTGACGAATATTCAGTGGTACCACAGGGCAATTGAATGGCCAAAGGTTGTGGTTCATGGGATTCAGAGTGTTGAGCCTCAGAGGTTTGAGTCTCAGGTTGTGGAGATTGTTCATGTTGAGGAGAGGGTGGATTAATATCTGGTTGAGGAGATGAAGGTTGTGGGATTTTTCGTTCTGGAGAGAGTGGAATTTCTGGTATTGGTGAGAGGGGAATATCAGGTTGTGGTGAGATGGGAATTTTTGTGTTTGGATTTGGATTTTCTGGTTGGGGAACGGAAGTGTGTTGGTCTATATTAGAAAGAACTTGTGCAAGTTCTGGTTCTGGTATGGTTGCAGTATTTGGATTTTGTGGTTGGGAGTGGGATCTTCTGAGGGTTAATGACTCAGAAGGGTCAAAGTCTAAGTCAAAATCATCGAAAGTTTGAGGAGTTGGGTTTTCAGATGGAGTTGGAATAGGAGTTGGAATAGGGATAGATGTGGAAACAGCAGTTGAATCTAAAATAGTTACAGAAACAGGATTACCTCTTTTCTTTGGAGTCTGTTGAGATGATCCTTCTGCAGCAGCTTTTCTTTTCTTCGACTTCTTCAGAACAACCTCTTGTGCCTTCTGCTGAAGATCTTGAATATTCAGATTTGGTGTTGTACCGTCAGCTTTACAAGTATCCAAATATCTCAGAATGATTTGAGGCTTAGAGTCAATTTCTGTGAACATAGGGAAGTCGTCCAGAGGGACTCTTCTGCTGGAGATTTCAGCAAAGGGAGTGACGCTGGGCTCCTTCTAAATGTTCTCTATCAGCTTCATTTTCTTCAGATTTTTGCCATTCAGCTGCTTGCCAACAGATGGTTCCAGAGTGCAGATTTCTTGTGCCTCTGTCAAATGTTCAATCAGCCTATTCTCTGTAAGAATATTTGATATCAGTCTTCCAAAGGGTATCCAATCCCTTTTTGTACGTTCCTCTTCCCTTGTTTCTTTGACACTTGTTCTGAGATGGTTGAACAGAAGATGAGCTAGATTTATCTTGACCTTATGAGAGATGAAATAGAGCATAAACTGATGGTCAATGTTTATGTAATCAGGAGAGCTGGTAGGCTTCCTGTGGTTGAAACAGCCCTAAATGATCTTGGCCCAAATTTTGTGCTTGTCTTTCAAGTCCCTTATCTTGCCGCAGGGAATCCCCAGCGTGAAAATTTCCCTTGCAATTAGGGCAACATCTTGACACCTTTCTGCCATATCAATGCAACGAATACCACAACCATTATACCCTATCAGTCTTGCAATAAGGTCTTCAGTAATCACAATCTTCTTCCCCATGATGTAGGATGTAACTTGGTGATTTGAAGAAGAAGCGTGAATCCAAAATTCCTTTACCAGAATAGGAAATGTTGGACCCAACAGCCTGTCAAAGTACTTTTCCCAACCTTGAGATTTAATCTCTTCAGATAAATCAAAACCATTCTCCTTAAGACTGTTGAAATCCACTATTATTTCAGACAGAACTTCAAGGTTCTTGATTGGAGTGAAAAGCATTCTGAGAGGTACTTCATATTGTTCAGAAGAAGCAGTTTTTTGGGAACCTGGAGAAGGATTGCTGGAAGAAGCCATGTTCACACGAGGTTTTTGAAAAAGATTGAAAGGTTTTCTTGAGAAAGTAAGAACACATAAAACAGAAATATTGAGAGAAAGCGAAAGTAAGGGTAAAAAGTGTGAATGGTGTGAAGTGTTTAAATAGATTTCTAAAAAAAATTTGAAAACATAAATGTTTAAGAGAGAGAAATAAATAATGATTATTAGCATTTAATGATAGCTGATTTTAGGGGATTCAGAAAGATACTTGAACGGTTACCCATGAGATGTGTCTCAATGCATCCAATCAGCGCTTTGTCTTTTCAGAAACGTGAACACGTGTTCAGCCTCAGAAAATAGCTGATGACTGGATGACACTTGTTTGCTTGAGTGAACAGCACTTCTATCCTTGAACTGAAGCGCTCAGATCTTCATGGATAGATTCTGATACAATCTGCATTTCTAAAAATTCTGAAAGAGGATTGATCAGAAGTTCACAGAGAAATAAACACAATTCTGAGGGTTAATATATAAAATTAAAACAGTTTTATTCTGGACAGAGTTTCATGCTGAGATGTTTCAGAATGAAGTTGAACCTATCTTCAGAAAGTGGTTTTGTGAAAATATCAGCCCATTGATGGTCTGTGTCAATAAATTTAAAATTTAAAATCCCTTTCTGAATATAGTCCCTAATAAAATGATGTTTTATTTCTATATGCTTATCCCTAGAATGCAAAATTGGATTTTTACTTAAGCAAATAGCAGAAGTGTTGTCATAGAGGATAGGAATGTTACTCTCAAATATCTGGAAGTCCTCAAGTTGACTTTTCATCTAGAGCATTTGTGTGCTGCATCTAGCTGCTGCTATGTATTCAGCTTCTGCTGTTGATAGAGCAATTGTGGATTGTCTTTTGCTGGACCATGAGATCAGATTTTCTCCCAGAAACTGGCAGCTTCCAGAAGTGCTTTTATGTTCAACTCTGTCTCCAGCAAAGTCAGCATCACAGTATCCTACTAAGCTGTAATCACTAGATTTTCTATAAAATAAACCCAGATTAGTAGTACCTTTCGGATACTTTGAAAATTCGCTTAACAGCTGTTAAGTGAGATTCTCTAGGATCTGATTGGAATCTTGCACAAATGCATACACTGAATAAAATATCAGGCCTTGAAGCTGTCAGATAAAGAAGAGAACCAATCATACCTCTATAGACCTTCTGTTCTACCTTTTTGCTTACCTCTTCTTTTTCCAGAATGCATGTGGGGTGCATTGGGATCTTTGATGGCTTACATTCTAAGAGATCAAATTTCTTCAGAAGTTCTCTGACATATTTGCTCTGATGAATGTAAGTTCCTTCTGGGGTTTGATTGATCTGAATGCCCAGAAAGAATTTCAGTTCCCCCATTAGGCTCATCTCAAATTCTGCCTGCATACACTTAGCAAACTTTCTTCCCAGAGAGGGTTTAGTAGATCCAAAAGTGATATCATCAACATAAATCTGACATACCAAGATGTCATTCTTAACTGTCTTACAGAATAAGGTTGTGTCCACTTTCCCTCTGGTGAATTCCTTTTCTAACAGGAAGTTACTCAGTCTTTCATACCAAGCTCTGGGAGCTTGTTTCAGACCATACAATGACTTCTTTAGTTTGAAAACATATTCTTGATTTTTTGAAATTTCAAAACCAGGGGGTTGGTGCACATATACCTCTTCTTCTATATAGCCATTTAAGAATGCACTCTTAACATCCATCTGATACAGAGTGATGCCTTTATTTACAGCAAATGAAATTAAAAGTCTGATAGATTCTAACCTGGCAACTAGAGCAAAGGTTTCTGTATAGTCTATCCCTTCTTGCTGACTATAACCTTGTGCTACCAATCGTGCCTTGTTTCTAATGACTTCACCTTGTTCATTCAGTTTGTTTCTGAACACCCATTTTGTTCCAATGACGTTGAATCCTTTTGGTTTAGGAACTAGATCCCATACGTCATTCCTTGTGAATTGATTCAGCTCTTCTTGCATTGCTAGAATCCAGTCATTGTCCAGAAGTGCTTCATCAACTGAAGATGGTTCAATCATAGAGACAAGTCCCATGAGGGATTCTTCAGAGTTTCTGAAGCTAGATCTTGTTCTGATTGGATCTTCCTTTCTTCCTAAGATTGTTTCTTCTGGGTGATCCATGCTGCTTCTGGATGGTCTTTTCTGAAGTTGATCAACAGAAGGTGCTGGATTGCTTGCAGTGCCTCTTTCTGATGTTGAGGGCGTGTCTTTGTTGAGAGCTTCTGATAACTTGTCTTCAGTACCTGTGAATTCAACTTCCATACCTGCAAGTAATTCATTCTGCTTTGACTTTTGAGAGTCAAGCTTATCATCAAAACGAACACTGATTGATTCTTCAACAATCTGTGTTTCTGTATTATATACTCTGTACCCTCTTGAGCGTTCAGAGTATCCTAACATAATACACTTTTGTGCTTTAGAGTCAAACTTGTTCAGATAATTTTTAGTATTCAAAATAAAACAAGTACATCCAAATGGATGAAAATATGAAATGTTGGGCTTTTTGTTCTTCCACAATTCATATGGAGTCTTTTCTAGAATAGGTCTTATAGAGATTCTATTCTGAATGTAGCACGCTGTGTTTATTGCTTCTTCCCATAAGATCTTAGCAACATTAGTCTCGTTGATCATGGTTCTGGCCATTTCTTGCAATGTTCTGTTCTTTCGTTCTACAACTCCATTTTGCTAGGGAGTTCTAGGACAAGAGAAATCATGCAGAATGCCTTTGTCATTAAAAAATGATTCAAAATCTTTGTTTTCAAACTCTCCACCATGATCACTTCCGACTTTGACGATTCTAAGATCCTTTTCATTCTGAAATTGGTTGCAGAAGGTGACAAACAGAGTGTGACTCGTCCTTGTGTCTTAAGAACTTTACCCATGTCCATCTGCTATAGTCATCTATGATTACTAACCCATACTTCTTACCACTGACTGAGGCAGTTTTAAATGGTCCAAATAAGTCAATGTGCAGAAGTTCTAATGCCTTAGAGGTGGAAACGACGTTTTTAGATTTGAAAGCTGGTTTTGCAAACTTGCCTTTCTGACATGCTTCACACAGAGCATCTGAATTGAACTTCAGGTTAGGAAGTCCTCTGACCAGATTGAGTTTGTTAATCTGAGATATTCTTCTCATACTAACATGCCCCAATCTTCTGTGCCAGATCCATTGCTCGTTGTTAACAGACAGAAGACACTTTACATTCTGACTTTTCAGTTCAGAAATTTTGATTTTATAAATGTTTTTTCTCCTCTTTCCATTAAATAGGATAGTCCCATCTTTCTGACTAACAGCTTTGCATGAATTTTGATTAAAGATTATATCATAACTGTTATCACTTAATTGACTTATGGATAATAGATTATGCATTAATCCATCTACTAATAAAACATTACTTATAGAGGGAAGATTTCCATTACCTACTATTCCAGAGTCAATGATCTTTTCCCACTGATTGCCTCCAATGCCTACGTGGCCTCCAGGCTTAAGTTCCAGGCTTTGGAACATATGCTTTCTTCCCGTCATGTGTCGTGAGCAGCCAGAGTCCAGGTACCATGACTGGTGTTTCTGCTTTGCTGCTAAAGATATCTGCAACATGTATTATTTTATCCTTAGGTACCCATATTTTCTTGGGTCCTGATTTGTTAGTTTTACCAAAACTCTGGTTGAATTTTGGTTTGACAGAATAATTACTACTAGTATATTTGATGTCGTGTGTGTGCCCATATATAAAGTGTGAATTAAGTGGAGTTCGTTTTATAACTAAATCCATGGCATTCTTTGGTGTAGGTACCTTACCTTGGTATCCTATTCCTTTTCTGCCATTTCTGCTAACTCCATAATCATTGAAGCCATTTTGCTTCTATCTATGTTTTTAGCTAGAAACTTCTGAAAGCTGTGATCATACTCCTTAATGATCTCATCAGCACTGCTGGGAGTTTCAGGAATTGTTTCATTCTGAGAGTTTTGCGATAGATTTTCTAATTTTGAAACTTTATCTTTCAACTCAGAATTCTCCAATTTGAGACTCTCAGTTTTATCAGAGTCAGAAGCAAGATTCCTTTTCAGGTTTCTGAATTTGACTCTGATCTGCTGATATCTTTCCAGAATTTCATTAAGGCTTTCAGCTAGTTCAACCTTAGTAAAGTTAATAGAAAAGTCAGGGAATACCTCTTCTGTGTCTAATTCAGAGTCTGATTCAGAAGCTTCATTGTCTTCTGTTATGTTTGCCATGAGAGCTATGTTTACTCTCTCACCATCTGATTCTGAGTCAGCTTCAGATGTGTCAGAGTCATCCCATGTAGCCATGAGACTTTTCTTCTTTTCCTTGCCAAACTTCTTTTTGGGCTTTTCCCTCTGAAGCTTTGGGCAATCAATCTTGTAGTGTCCTTGCTCGTTACATTCATAGCAGATGATGTCTTTGTTGTTTGGCTTTCTGCTTCCTGAAGAGCCTTCAGATCTTCTGTGTCCAGAGGAGGATTCTGACCTTCTATATCTGGAGGAAGATTCATTCTGATTTTCTGATCTTCTGGGATTCCTGAACTTTCTTTGTCTCTTCTTCCATAGTTGGTTCACCCTTCTAGAGAGGAGAGATAGTTCATCTTCTTCTGATGAGGACCCATCAGAGGTTTCTTCAACATCCTGCAAAACTTTGGAGTCATATTTTCTGTTAGATTTTAAAGCTAATGGCTTACCTTGCTTTTGAGGTTCATCTGCTTCTAGCTCTATCTCGTGACTTCTGAGGGAGCTGACAAGTTCTTCCAGAGAGATTTTGTTGAGATCCTTAGCTAGCTTCAGCGCTGTGACCATTGGCCTCCACTGTTTTGGCAAGCTTTTGATGATCTTCTTAACATGATCAGCAGTAGAATACCCTTTGTCCAGAACTTTGAGACCAGCCACCAGAATTTGGAATCTTGAGAACATCGTTTCAATTGATTCACTTTCTTCCATCTTGAATGCCTCATACTTCTGAATGAGCGCAAGAGCTTTAGTTTCTTTAACTTGAATGTTGCCTTCATGCGTCATTCTCAGAGAGTCAAACATATTCTTTGCAGTGTCTCTGTTTGATATCTTTTCATATTCAGAGTAAGAGATGGCGCTGAGAATAATTGTTCTGGCTTTGTGATGATTTCTGAAGTCACGCTTTTGTTGATCAGACATTGCTTTCCAGTCAATCTTCTGACCACATGCATTCACTGGGTGCGTGTATCCATAAGTCACCATATCCCACAGATCAGCATCGTGGGCCAGAAAGAAGCTTTCAATTCTGTCTTTCCAGTAATCAAAGTTCTCTCCATCAAAGACTGGAGGTTTGCCACTGAATCTGTCTCTTTCTTAATTGTTGTCATTGCTGATGTTTTGATGTGGTCCTGCCATTATGTTTTTCTAATGCTGGATCTTGTACTGACACGATTAAGTGTTATCAGCTCAGAACCAGGCGCTCTGATACCAATTGAAGAAGTGAAAAACACAAGAAGGGGGTTGAATTGTAAAACTTGAAATCAAATGCAGACAACACGTTATTTTTATCCTGGTTCGTTTGATCTCAAACTAGTCCAGTCCACCCGTCAAGGTGATTTCGCCTCTCTCCAACGAGGTCTTAATCCACTATATTCAACTGAATACACAACTGCTTTAACAACTGTTAAAGCCTTCTTGAGTCTAACCACAGACCGGTTTATCTCAAGGAAGTTTTCTTACAGATAAATGAACAAATGTGTGTTTGATGTTTTCTTACAAAACTATATATCACAACTGTGATAATACACAATATTAAGCTTAAGATGAAACTAGATTGCTAGAGCTATAGAGTAAGCATGGTTGAAAGCTTTAGCAAAAGTGAGAGCGTGCTTGAGGATGATTAGCTTAGGCGTGTATATGCATGTAGAGTATTAGTCATTTCTTTTCTCACTGATTTATTTAAGTAGCCTAGGAATAGATACGTTGTTGTCCATAAATCCATTTCAATGCTCATAACTTTCTTTCCTTTTTGAGAAGATCTTTGTCTTGGAATGAAGTCGTTGGTAATTAATCTGTCTTGAATGCATTGTAACGTTGACACTTCAGAATGTTCTGCTAATGATAATTAGAGTGTTCTTGGCTTTAGCTTATTCTGACGCTTCTGAGTGCTGATGACATGGTTAGGATCTTGATCAGAATCAGAGTATGTTTTACGCAGATTTTGTTCATCAGGCTTCAGTGTATAGCGCATGTTATTTGATCTTCTGATGCTGACATATCTTCTGATGCTGATGTTGATACTGATATTCTGATGCTGATTCCATCAGAGTTTCTATAAATACACAACATAATTTTAAGTAGCATATATGTCTTATAAATCTTACAATTTATTTAATCTTGTATTTTTTTATCATCAAAACTCTAACTGAGGGTTGTAGAGTCAAACTATGTTCTAACACTTCTTACCTGCAAATAGTGGCTAATAGTTGGGCATGCAACATCCATGGGACGACTATGTTTAGATTGTGGAGCAAATTGATGAGATTGCAGAGTAACTTGAAGCCACTGATCAGGAAACATTCTGAGAGTAACATTCAGCTGCTGAAGGCTAGGCAAGACTTGCAGGATGCTCAGGAGAGTTTGAAGCTTAATTTGTTTGATCCAGCTGCTATTAACATGGTTAAGACCAAAACAGATTTGGTGGTTCAGCTTAGCCAGATAGAAGAAAATATCCTGATGCAGAAGGCTAAATTGGATTGGATGAGGCTAGGGGACAATAACAATGCCTATTTTCATGCTATCATTAGGAAGAAAAACAAACAGAAGAGGCTTTTAAACATGACTGCTCGTAATGGTAGCCTACTGAGCATGCAAGAAGAGATTGAACAAGAGATTCTGGATTTTTATGGTGACCTTGTGGGAATAAAAGCCCCTACTTTAACTGGTGTGGATATTGCAGCTATTAGAAATGGTAAAACTCTGGCCAGAGATGAGGCACTGAATCTCATTACCCCTGTGACTGAGGAGGAAATTAGGAATGCCCTTAAGGGAGTTGGAAATTCTAAAGCCCCTGGGTGCGATGGGTACAATGCTACGTTCTTCAAATCTGCATGGGAAATCATAGGTACTGATGTGATTGAGGCAGCTAAGGAATTTTTTGAAAGGGGATATATGCTAAGGGCTTTCAATTGATCGCTTGTTACACTTATCCCCAAATCTTCAGAGGCGACAACGGTTAAAGATATGCGACCTATAGCCTGTTGCAGCACCTTCTACAAAATCATTTCAAAAGTTATTGCAAATAGAATTGGTCTTGTTCTTAGTTCTGTAATTCATGAATGCCAGTCTGCTTTCGTGCCAGGAAGAAATATTCAAGACAACATCATTATGGCTCAGGAGCTGGTTAAGGGTTATAGCAGGAAGAACGTTTCGCCTAGGTGTATGATTCAGATGGATATTCAAAAGGCATATGATACGGTGGATTGGAAGGCCTTGCTAATGGTCCTGCAGGAATTGGGTTTCCCTCACATTTTCATCAACTGGATAAATGCTTGCATTACTACTGTATCCTACAGATTTGGCATAAATGGGGGCTGCTCGAAAATTCTTAAGGCCCAAAGAGGATTGAGAAAAGGAGATCCCCTCTCCCCTCTCCTATTTGTGATTATTATGGAATACCTAAACAGAATTTTGCAGGGCTTGGAGAAAAACCACAATTTTAACTTTCATCCCAAATGCGACAAACTACAAATTACAAATCTATGCTTTGCTGATGATATTCTATTGTTCGCTAGGGGAGATGTTGAATCAATTAAGATTATGATGCAGAAAGTGGAGGTCTTCACTGCGACATCAGGCCTCAAGATTAGCAGTAAGAAAAGTAAAGTATTTTGTGGAGGTATGGACGAAGTCAGCATAGGAAGGGTGCTACAAGTCACAGGTTTTGCCAAAGGAAGTCTCCCTGTCAAATACCTTGGAGTACCGTTGGATTGCAGAAAACTGAAGATTGTGGACTACAAGCCTCTTATTTACAAGATGCTCAGCAGGATAAATCATTGGAGCATAAAATTCCTATCGTATGCTGGCAGATTTCTGTTAGTTAAGAATGTATTATTTGCCATAGTTAATTATTGGATGCAGATGTTTGCTCTGCCTAAAAAAGTTATCCATCACATAGAAGGATTGTGTAGGAGATTCTTATGGTCAGGTAAGGAAGAGATGTCCAACAGGGCGCACGTTTCCTGGGCCCAAATCTACAATCCAATAAGCGCTGGTGGGCTGAACATGTTGTCTTTGCTGGAGTGGAATCATGCCATGGTCGGTAAACTGTTATGGAACCTCAATGCGAATAAAGATAAATTGTGGATTAAATGGATTCACCAGATTTATATAAAAGGCAGGAGCTGCAAGGACTTCCAGGTACCAGTACATAGCTCTTGGCTTCTGAAATATATTTTCAAAAATAGGGATATGCTGATGAAAATGGATAAATGGGATATTTTTTGTAAAGCCCCGTCCTATAGTACCAAAGGGGTTTATAGTATGCTAAGAGGTGACAAGGTTAAGGTGAATTGGAGGAACATAATCTTGGGTAATAAAGCTAGACCTAGAACGCTTTTCGTGGCTTGGATGGTTTGTCTTGGTCGACTCCCGACCAAAGACAGGCTGAGTAGACATGGCGTGATAATAGATGGCCGCTGTGTTTTATGCGGTGATAAGGAGAGTATTGACCATTTATGTTTTGAATTCCATGACGCGGAGGATATGTGGAACAGTTTACTTGATTGGTTTCCGATCCAAATGAAGCATGCGAATGGAAAATGGAACCTTGATTGGTTTGTGCAAAGGACGAAAGGTAAATCAATTGCTAGCAAGAGGATCAAGGTCACCTTTGTTGAAGCTCTTTACAGCATATGGACAGTCCGAAACTGTATGATTTTCCAAGGAAAAACCAAAGATAGTCTTAATATGGGAGACATTAAGGAAAAGATTAGGTTGGGATTGGATAAGTATAGAATGAATTTTAATAGATAGTTTGGGAAAATGGGTATTTTGAACATGTGTTGCTGAATTAGTCTTTTGGATGCCTGGATCTTTTGATCGGCTTGTGATGTAATAGTTTTTAGATTAATATATTGCTAATTTTCCAAAAAAAAAAAATTATTTTGTATTTAAAACTCATGTACATATATTATTTTCTTATATTATTTGCATTAAAATACTTTTATCATGCATTAACAAGATTCTTTTTGCAATTAATACAATTAAAAAACACTCAACAAACATCAAACTATTTTTTCGCAATCAACTAATCTAATCAACAGTTTTTTGCAAAAGGGTTTCAAACAGATTTTGACTTACCGCGCATTTAGTCAAAATCTGTGCAATCACTACTCCTGACCAAAATGCGAGGTGATTCAAAATACGTTTGCAACCCAAAAAAAAACACCAACCCATACGAACTACGAATTGGGATTCTGATTCCTATTAAGAGGATACGTAGGCCTACGATCAAAAATTGTAGCGAGTTCCCCTATAAAAGATTTAAACCCTTCCCCAATAAAATTTAAATCCTGTTTCCCCAACTCAAACCTAAAACCTAGTATCCTTGTGAACAAGGTAGATGAAAGGTTCCTAATACCATCATTTCGTCTAAAGAAGTCTGAAACCTAGAATCTCTGTCCGCGAATTACGGTTTTCTGTTAGATTCCCTTCCCTAGGATAAAAACTTATTGTGGCGGCTCTGATTAAAAATCCAGTTGCGACAGCTGGCGACTCTACTGGGGACTTCAACTTTAGGTTTTAGGGTTTTTACTTTGGAGTTTTTTTATTTATTTTTCTATTGCTTTATTTATTTTATTGCTTTCATTTATTCATTCCATTTATTTAATTATTGTCTATTATTTATCACCATATATACTGCATGGCGGGATTTTTTATTTCTCAAAATATTTTCAATAACCCTTAGAAAGAGGGTTCGTCTATTAGCTTAGGGGGTACATCATCCCTGGGAGTTTATGTGACGACTTCGCCTAGAGTCGGTGAACTTCCGAAAAAGGAAAGTCACCCATGACTCTTTGTAACGACCTTAACCTAAAATCTCATGACGAGACCTTTCACGATTTCGAGACGAAAGTTTCAGTCCCTAAAGAGACTCCACCTAAGGGAGGACCTTGTTCCCTTTCCCTCTGATGTTATTCATGACACCCTTGAGGAAGCCACCTTCTGGGAGGGTAGATCAACCGTAGGTCAAAATTAAGGAATTTACCTTCTAGGGGTACCTATCACAAAAACCCCGCCACTAAGTTATACATTCATGCATTCATATATGTCACATATTCATCATTTGTTCCTTTTATCTGTCTTATTCACATGGTGGGAAAAAATCAGGATCTCGATGATTATCTTTAAAAAATGGATACCAGAGGGAAACAACTTGTCTGCGTCAATGCCTTGCGGCCTGACATTTCTGAAATTAAAACTATAAAGGGGAAATTATCTGAGAGAGCTCTGAAGGTGTACGCTCGCCGCTATGGGGACACCCTTGACTTAACCAGAGTAGAGGTTCAAATGGATGTTGTTTCTTCCCTCATTCAGTTTTACGACCCTCCACTGAGATGTTTTACCTTCCCAGACTTCCAGCTAGCACCGGCTCTGGACGAATTTGACAGAATTATGAATTTTTCCAAAGAGAAGGCCTATGTAGGTATCAGACAAACTGTTGAAGTCAAAGTTTTGGCAAAAGGCTTAGGGATCCCTTACCCTGAGTTAATGCAAAATTACCAAAGAGAAGGTCCGATACAAGGAATCAAAAGGATATACTTGGAAGCTAAGGCACTCAAATTTGCTAATTATAAAGAATGGGAATCTTGTGTCGATTATTTAGGGCTACTGGTATTTGGTCTAATTTTATTTCCTTTGACTATGGACTATATTTACCATGTGGCCATTGGCATATTTTCGGGAGCGAAAGTCTTTAATGCGGATCCAACTCCCTCTTTCCTTGCTGACATTTATTACACCTTGCATACGATGTACGAAAAGATAAAAGGAACGCTATATTGTTGCATCCCACTTCTATATACTTGGTTCATATGTAATATCAAGCTTCTCAAATGATTCTCAATGCACTTTGTTTTGATCAAGACAAACTATATTGGCAAGAAGGCAAAGATTTTGATCAAGCTAAAAGCCTCATTGGATAAAAGACTTTGTCTCAAGTTCTTAGCAAATTTCACAAGGTATAATGACAATACTTACTTTGAACTTAAGTCTTAAATGCTCAATGATCAAAAGAAGTGTTTTATCATGTCCAAACTTTTTCTCAAGTTTTCTAAGCAAAAAATCATTTTTCACTTATGTGCAATCGATTTGCATGTTGGTGCAATCGATTGCATGCTACACATTTTCAAAGTGTTAGCTATTGTTTCTAAGTGCAATCGATTTTCATGTTTGTGCAATCGATTTCTCTCTATCAAATTTTGCTACTTTTTTAAAGTGCAATCGATTTACACACATGTGCAATCGATTTCTCATTGAAAATATTTGAATTTTTTAGCTGTTAAAACCCGTGCAATCGATTTACAGAAGGGTGCAATTGATTGCATGCTGAACATTTTTGAAAATCAGCAGCTTTGAACATACCTTTTCATAACACCATTTGATGGAAACTTTTCATTGAATCTTGGCAATTGTTCATAATTCATTTGCAGAAATTTATATTGTTTCAAAGAGGTGCTATGAACATATTAATACTGAATTTTCAAAATCATTTTGAACCTCTTCCAATCAATATTTTTTTAATTTTAAAATATTAAAACTCAAGATTTTTCTTCACTTTCATAAACAAAGTTTTTCTACACATTTTCATATATTGTTAAATAGAAAACTTTAAGCATTCTATAGTCTTGAGTCATTGTATATTATTGTTATTGGAAGAGAAGATCAAGTCATTGATAAAATCACTCAAAGTGATTATTGCACAACAAACTCTATCAATCAAATATTGCTATACACTTTCTTATTTTTCAGGATTGTTGAAAATAAGTTTAAGTGGTTTTGTAATCTTGTTTTTCCAGGATTATTGGATACAAGTAAGGTCACCTTGAGAGGATTGTTTTTATTGTTGACATAGTGAAAATCCAAGAGGATTGTTCTTGGTCCAAGAGGATTTTTCTTGGTTTTGGTAGTTCTTATTTTAAGTTTGCTACTATAAGGAAATCTCTTTCATGTTGAAAGGGAACTGGAGTACTCTCCGACTGTGAGGGGAACCAGGATATATTGCTCGTGTCTCTTTATTTTTCTTCATTTTACTCTTTCATAAACACACCATAAACCAGAAAAATATTATCCATCATCACTAAAAAGCAGAAAAATTTTAAAGTGCCTAATTCACCCCCCCCCCCCCCCTCTTAGGCGCACTTCGTACTTACATTTGGCATCAGAGCAGGTTATAGGTAACATGTTCCTAAAAGATCCAGAATGGCTTCCGCAAATCAAAATCCCATTTTCAGAGATGGTAGTAGTAACAACAAGCCTCCTCTATTGTTTCTAAGTGCAATCGATTTACATGTTTGTGCAATCGATTGCTCTCTATCAAATTTTGCTACTTTTTTAAAGTGCAATTGATTTACACACGTGTGCAATCGATTGCTCACTGAAAATATTTGAATTTTTTAGCTGTTAAAACCCGTGCAATCGATTTACAGAAGGGTGCAATTGATTGCATGCTGAACATTTTTGAAAATCAGCAGCTTTGAACATACCTTTTCATAACACCATTTCATGGAAACTTTTCATTGAATCTTGGCAATTGTTCATGATTCATTTGCAGAAATTTATGTTGTTTCAAAGAGGTGATATGAACATATTAATACTGAATTTTGAAAATCATTTTGAACCTCTTCCAATCAATATTTTTTGAATTTTAAAATATTAAAACTCAAGATTTTTCTTCACTTTCATAAACAAAGTTTTTCTGCACATTTTCATATATTGTTAAATAGAAAACTTTGAGCATTCTATAGTCTTGAGTCATTGTATATTATTGTTATTGGAAGAGAAGATCATGTCATTGATAAAATCACTCAAAGTGATTATTGCACAACAAATTCTATCAATCAAATATTGCAATACACTTTATTATTTTTTAGGATTGTTGAAAATAAGTTCAAGTGGTTTTGTAATCTTGTTTTTCCAGGATTATTGGATACAAGTAAGGTCACCTTGAGAGGATTGTTTTCATTGTTGACATAGTGAAAATCCAAGAGGATTGTTCTTGGTTTTGGTAGTTCTTGTTTTAAGTTTGCTACTATAAGGAAATCTCTTTCATGTTGAAAGGGAACTGGAGTACTCTCCATTTGTGAGGGGAACCAGGATATATCGCTTGTGTCTCTTTATTTTTGTTCATTTTACTCTTTCATAAACACACCATAAACCAGAAAAATATTATCCATCATCACTAAAAACCAGAAAAATTTTAAAGTGTCTAATTCACCCCCCTCTTAGGCGCACTTCGTACTTACATTTGGCATCAGAGCAAGTTATAGGTAACATGTTCCTAAAAGATCCAGAATGGCTTCCACAAATCAAAATCCCATTTTCAAAGATGGTGGTAGTAACAACAAGCCTCCTTTATTTTGTGGTGAATATTTTGACTTCTGGAAAATACGCATGAAGGCACATCTAGAAGCACAAGGAGAAGAAATATGGGATGTCATCAAGAATGGTCTATTTATTCCTATAACCGTGATCAATGGTGATGGCTCATCAAATCCTAAAACTGCATGGGATGAAGATGATAAGAAAAAGGTCCTATATGCTAAAAAAGGAAATCAATCTCCTTCAAGGTGCACATAGCATGGATGAATTATTCTGTGTCTCGGCATGCAAAACGACAAAAGAAATATGGGATACCATGGTACAAAATCATGAAGGAAATATTGAAGTTAAAAGATCAAGACTAAATACTTTGAGTCAAGAATATGAGTTATTTCGAATGCAGCCCGGAGAAACCATCCTTGACTTGCAAAAGAGGTCTGTGCACTTGTCAAATCATATAAGTGCTCTTGGTAATACTTTGACAAATGATGAACTAAATCTGAAAGTACTTAGATCCTTAACTAGGGATGACAACCAAAGGTAACAGAAATTTCGGAAAAGAAAAGTCTTTCTTCAATGACTTCTGCAACGTTGTTTGGAAAACTTCAAGAATATGAAACGAAACTCGGAAGACTTGAAAAGCATGAAAATAAAGAGAAGAAATCCAAGAATATTGCCTTAAAGATTGATTCCAAGGAAGCTGAAAAGGAATACAATCATGAAGAAGATGAAAATTTCATACTTCTTGTTAAAAGGCTTGGTAAGTTCTTTGGTAGAAATGACAAATCCCTTTCTCATGCAAAAAGAAAGAAACAATTTAAGAAAAGGGAAGCTTCCACATCATCACAAGAAGTCACATGTTATGAATGCGGTAAGCAAGGTCATATTAAGCCGGATTGTCCAAAACTCTCCAAGAAAAGTGGCTACAAAGGCAAAAAGGAATTTAAGAACAAAAAGGCCTATGTTGCATGGGAGGATAATGAAATAAGTTCTTCGTCCGATTCCGATAATGATGAAAGTGAAAATATAGCATTAATGGCCTCACACCATTTTGATAATGAAGATGATAAGGTTAGTAATGAATTTTCTCTTTTTGATAGTGATGCACAAGGTTCTATAGATGAACTTTAAATGAATGCAAAATTCTATATAAAACCATTTCATCTCAAAAGAAACAAATTTCATCTTTAGAAGAAAAATGTGAAACTATGGAAAAAGATTTCAAAGATGAAAAACAAAAATTAAGTGATGAACAAAAACAGAATTTTGTATGCAAAAATTGTGAATCACTCTCTTTCCAAATTGTCCAATTAAAAAGATTTATTGAAAGATATGAAAAGGGTAAAATTGGATCGGAAGGTGTTATTAGACAACAAATATATTCCAATGATAAAAGTGGACTTGGATATTCAAAGTTTTCAAAACCAAGTTCTAATAAAACTATCTTTGTTAAGGCTAGTGATCAATCATCCAAAGAGAAAGTGAACAAACCTAAAGTGGTTCATCATTATCCTAAAAAGAAAACATTTCCTAAGAAGAAATCTTACCCTTCTAGATATAGAAGTAAATTTGAACCTACTTGTTTTTATTGTGGTATTAAAGGCCACACACCTAATGCTTTTTATGTTAGAAACTTTAGTGTGGCAAGTGGGCATTATGTGTGGGTAAATAAAGATACTAATTATGAAGGACCCAAAGCAACTTGGGTACCTAACAAAACCTAATTTTTTTTGTAGGTATGCTTGAAGACCACATGCAATCTTTGGTATCTTGATAGTGGTTGTTCAAAGCATATGACAGGAGACATAAACCAATTTTCAAATCTAGTGCTAAAGGCCAAGGGTTTTGTCACTTATGGAGACAATAATAAGGGAAGAATTCTTGGAAAAGGCAAAGTTGGTGGAGGACTAAAGCAAAATCTTCTAAGTATTAGCCAACTATGTGACAAAGGCTTCAAGATCAAGTTCACCAAAGATGAGTGCTTGATAGAAGATGAAATCACACATGAGGTTATACTTAAAGGTAAAAGAATTAATAATATATTTAAGATTTCCCTTGATGATCCATCTTTGAAGGTAAAATGTCTCATGGCGAACAACGATGATTCATGGATTGGGCACAAAAGAATTGCTCATATTCATATGGAACACTTGAATAAATTAATCAAGCATGATCTTGTCATTGGGTTGCCTAAGAGAAATTTTATCAAAGATAGACTTTGTGATGCTTGTCAAAAAGTGAAACAAATAAAATAAACTTTTAAATCTAAGAATGTGGTTGTCTACTACAAGACCACTACAATTGTTGCATATGGACATATTTGGTCCATCAAGAACAAGAAGTTTCAGAGGTAATGTATATGCTTTGGTTATTGTTGACGATTTCTCTACATATACTTGGACATTCTTTTTAGTGCAGAAAAGTGATGCATTCAAGGCTTTGAAAAAGGTAAAGTTGACAAGACTTTGTTTATCAAGAAAATCAAAGGTGACACTTTGCTAGTTCAAGTCTATGTTGATGATATCATCTTTGGCTCGTCAAACAAAGAAATGTGTGAAGAACTTTCAGCGATGATGCAAGGAGAATTTGAGATGTCCAGGATGGTAAAATGAATTATTTTCTTGGACTTCAAATCAAGCAATTAAAGGATGGAATTTTCATCAACCAATCCAAGTATTGCAAAGAATTATTGAAAAATATTTGACATGTATAATTATAAAGATGTGACTACACCAATGGGTTCTAGTACATATGTTGATCAAGATGAATCAGGTGTCTCCATTGACATTACAAAATATCGAGGTATGATTGGCTCCTTATTATATTTTACAGAAAGCCATCCTGACATAATATTTAGGGTTTGTCTACGTGCTCGCTTTCAAGAAAACCCAAAGGAATCACCTCTCATGGCGGTAAAACGGATCATGAAGTATCTCAAATGAACAACAAATGTTGGATTATGGTATCCTAAAGGTAGTGTTTGCAATTTAGTTGGTTACTCTGACGCGGATTATGCAGGTTGTAAAACTAATAGAAAAAGCACTAGTGGTACTTGTCACATCCTTGGAAATGCATTAGTATCATGGGCTTGCAAGAAACAAGCATGTGTTGCTCTTAGCACGGCCGAAGCAGAATATATTGTAGCGGGTAGTAGTTGTGCTCAAATATTATGGCTCAAGCAACAACTTCGTGACTACGGACTCGATCTAGGATGCATTCCTCTTTGGTGCGACAATACAAGTGCAATAAACATTACAAAGAATCCAGTCATGCACTCAATAACCAAAAACATTGACATACGACATCACTTTCTTCGTGATCATGTACTTCAAGGAGATGTCGAGGTCACATTTGTAGATACTCATAATCAATTTGCCGATATCTTCACTAAACCTTTGGCAAGAGAACCATTTTACAAGATTCGACGAGAACTTGGCATTCTTGATGAACACGGTGTATAAGGTGCTTTCTATCCTTTTTATGCTTTCACATACTTGTCTTAACTTGGTTATATGTAAAAATTCATGATTATATGATGCCTTTAAATGCTATATATGTTAAGTGTTGTTAAAATTTAAGAAAAATGTGTTTTTGGTAATTTTTTGTTGATGCAAATTGATTGCACCATTGTGCAAATAGATTGCTCACTGTATGTTTTATTTTCTAAACTTTCTGTTTTCAGTGCAAATCGATTTCACCATAGTGAAAATCGATTGCACGCTGTTTGTTTCAATTTTCTGTTGGTTCTGTTTTATGTGCAAATTGATTGCACCTGTATGCAAATCGATTGCACCTGCTATAAATTGCTTTTTTGACAGGCTTTTATGTTGGTCAGAATTTATCTCTCTCTCATATTCCCAAGTTCACCTCCACTATTGACAAATCAATTAAATATCATTGACTATATTAAAACCCACTCATCACTATCCACTCATAAATCCTATCCAAATTCATCTCATCAAATATCTACATCTCAAAATCTACCAAACCTTAAATTCAGAAAAACACCTTCCTCATGGCATCCAGACAAAAACGAAAAGTGTCAGCTACAGATAAAGGAAAGAATAAAGTTGCTTCATCTTCTGCAGAAAATCCATTAATCTCAACTCTCACTGAAGTTCAAGAAACAAGGTTCAAAAGGGATTTTCAAAAATATGGTATGCTATCATCTTTCCCTCAGGAATGCTTTACTTTTCAGAATGATTTGACTGCATATGGATTGGAACCACTGATTTCATCATTTGGTGCATACTACCCGGATCTAGGAAGAGTGTTCTTCAGTAATTTGGCTACTTGCAAAGGCAAGTTTGTCACATATGTGTTGGGCACAAGAATTTATCTAACCCCTAAAATTCTTGGTGAGATTCTACATATCCCTCATATTGGGAGCTCTTTGTATGATCCTGAAGACGAAGCATGTGATGATTACAAGAAAAAGGATTTTTACTACAGCATTGGCAGATTGAACGAAGCTGAATTCCGTGCTAAAAGAATTCACGGTCTAGAAGGAGTCATTCCATCTAGAGACTCTTGGAGTGCAAGTAACTTTTTTATCGACGATAAGCTATTTCATTATTTCATGGTCTACATTATGTTTCTGCAGGCTAGAAACCACTACACTGTGACTGATTTGGAAATGCAACGGCTATACACAAGGAAAAGAGGTATAAGGGTCAATTGGGCACGACTTATAATAACTCATATGCTAAGGTTTGATGCAAAGTCAAAATTCCTACCATATGCTTACTTTATTACTCTAATTATGGAAGAATTTGGAATTGATTTTTCCGGTTTTGAAAGAGTTAATATGGATCCAAATGGTCACAAGATCTCAATAAAAAATGTTGATTCGAGAATGGGAGTTCACTACAATTCGGAAACAAAAACAATCACATACATTGGTGAAGATATGGTTGGTGACGAAGGAAACAATCAAGAGGAAGAAGGCGGTGATGCTGCACCTCCTCCACCTACTGTTCCCTCTGGTCCAAGTAATCAAGATGTTATATATTTTATGACTCAACAATTTTCTTCCATCAACACCAACATCAACCACCAGTGGAATGCCATCAATGACTCCACGACATCTCGGATTAATGATTTTCGCTCAGATGTGAACCAACAATTTTCCTACCTCTACTCTCACCTTCACATACCTCCATATAACCTTAATAATCCTGCTTTACCTCCACCATAATACACAGAACCTCCATTACAACAACAATTCCCCAATCAAGGACCCTTCTTCTATAACAACCGTGACATGAATCAACCTTAAAATTATGTCCAATTTTGTTATTTCTACTGTTTTTATGTTATGTCCTTGGTACTTTAAGCTATGTTTTGTTTGTTGCTTTTGAGCTTTCTATGCATTTGTTATTCTACTATGACATGTATGTCTATTACTATGTTTAATTAGTTCATGTTTTTGTTAAGTTTTCAATGTTATCCATTTTTATTGCATCTTTCCCTTCTTTTTGATAATAAAGGGGAAGAAGGATGTGGAACTTTATGCTTGTTTATTTCATATCTTAAACTTCTAAGGTACTCTTCAACAAGATGAACAATTTCAAGAGTTTCCAACGTTCTCATACAAAGGGGAAGTTATACATCTTAGGGGGAGAAGTCTCTTTCCGGAATCGATTGTATGCTTCACATTTTCAAAGTCTTAACTATTGTTTCTAAGTGCAATCGATTTGCATGTGTGTGCAATCGATTTCTCTCTATCAAATTTTGCTATTGTTTTAAAGTGCAATCGATTTACACACATGTCCAATTGATTGCTCACTGAAAATATTTGAATTTTTTAGCTGTTAAAACCCATGCAATACATTTACACAACAGTGCAATCGATTGCATGCTGAATCTTTTTGAAAATCAACAGCTTTGGACATACCTTTTCATAACACCATTTCATGGAAACTTTTCATTGAATCTTGGCAATTGTTCACGATTCATTTGCAGAAATTTATGCTCTTTCAAAGAAGTGTTATGAACATATAAATACTGAATTTCAAAATCATTTTGAACCTCTTCCAATCAATATTTTCTGAATTTTAAAATATTAAAACTCGGGCTTTTTCTTCACTTTCATCCACAAAGTTTCTTTGCACATTTTCATATATTGTTAAACAGAAAACTTTGAGCATTCTATAGTCTTGAGTCATTGTATATTATTGTTATTGGAAGAGAAGATCAAGTCATTGATAAAATCACTCAAAGTGATTATTGCACTACAAACTCTATCAATCAAGTATTGCTATATACTTTATTATTTTTTAGGATTGTTGAAAATAAGTTCAAGTGGTTTTGTAATCTTGTTTTTCCAGGATTGTTGGATACAAGTAAGGTCACCTTGAGACAATTATTCTCATTGTTGATGTAGTGAAAAATCAAAGAGGATTGTTCTTGGTCCAAGAGGATTGTTCTTGGTTTTGGTAGTTCTTGTTTTAAGTTTGCCACTATAAGGAAATCTCTTTCTGTTGAAAGGGGACTTGAGTACTTTCAGACTGTGAGGGGAACCAGAATATATTGCTCGTGTCTCTTTATTTTTCTGCATTTTACTCTTTCATAAACACACCATAAACCAGAAAAATATTATCCATCATCACTAAAAACCAGAAAAAATTTAAAGGGCCTGATTCACCCCCCCCCCCCCCCCCCCCCCCACCCCCCACCCCCCCACCCCACCCTCTTAGGCTTACTTTATACTTACTTCATGACTCATCTTTACAAAGAAGACTATATGATTCCAAACATGACCAGACGCGATTGGCCATAGAAATTAAGGTCTCTCACCATAAACTATTATGGTATTCTAGGAAGCTGGATATTGGGGACATCACTATTAGTTGTGGGGACTTTCCTAATGTCCCATTGCTCGAATCTCGAGGCTGTATTAATTACAACCCTACTTTGGCCCTACGACAGTTAGGGTATCCTTTAGAAGACAAACCATCAGACGAACAACTCCAACCATTGATCATACATGACATGGGTATAAAAGACCAATGGTTGCTTAACAAGGTTATCAGGGCTTGGAACAAGGTTAACAAAAGGAAAGCCGAAAGAAAGAATGCCATAGCGAGAGAACCATACACCAGATGGATCCAAGATAGGGCATAAATTATCAAGCTTCCATTCGATATAGATCCAGAATATAAGTCATAGGTCCCGAAGATTATGCCTATATCCTTGGAAGAAGTCGACAATCTGAAGAGCACCCTAAAGCAAGCTCAAAGGGAAAAAGAAGAGCTAGAACTCAACCTTCTCAATCTAACCAAAGAGAAGAAGCAGGTGCAGCTCATACTAGAGTCGAAGGACCAACAAATTGAGAGAGATTATAAGGCATTGGAGAAAGAGAGTCTCAAACAGAAGCGTACAATTGAAGGGTTGTTGAGTGCAACATTTAACCTAGACTCCCACAACCAAAAGTTAAAGGAGGATGCTACTGAAATTGGAAGGTTAACCATATGGTATGAAAAGGCAACACATGACAAAGGTGCTAGAGGAAAATCTAAGAGCCCAGATCCAATGTTTCGTGCAAGCTTCCTTAGATCAAGAAGAACAAGTAAAGTACCTCACCACTGAACTTCAAGACATCCAAGAGTTAGAGGTCAAAGCATGCCTTGAAAGGATAGGGGCAGAAAGACTCATGACTCTGAGAACTCAAGAATATAAGAATATGTGTCTAGAGCTACAGGGCCTTCAAAAGGATTTCCTTATTCAGCGGAGACTTTATACAGAAATGAGGGGTGAAAAGATGTATTGGGAAGAGCAGTATACCAAGATCACCCAAGCAGGGAGAGATAACCATAAGATAATCCCGCATCTTTATCAAGAGTATCGGTATTATAAGGACAAACATGAAAAGCTTGCCTTCTTAGCCAACAATCTCATTGAGGATATCCCTTGAAGTTTGAGAGACGCAGAAAGTCTAATGGTCCCTCTTCCAAAGGACGTTGAAGACTTTCTCCAGCTTTTCCAAGCAATGGTTGATGGTTTCAGAGCACACATCCGCAAGCGTGCCTAGAAGATTTATTTCCCTTTATTTATGTTTATGCAAACAAGTTTTGGTTTAAAATTGTAATATTTTTCAATATCTGAATTATGTTACCTTTAGTAAATGAATTTTGTTTCCCTATCTTATTGGCGTATCTATTTTTTTTTAAAAGCTGGTCACCGAATAAAAAATAAGCGAAAAATAAATGCATACCCAAATGAATAAGACTTTTAAAACAAGAAACCATTTCATGTTCATACACATCCATCTGCATACAAGCATTCATAAACACATGCATATCATATCAAAACTCATCTTTTTTATTTTATAAAAAAAAATCTCTCCAGTAAACCATTGGTAGAAGAAGATCTCCACCTTCTTGGCCTTCATATCAAACCAGAGCCTACCAACAAAAAGCAATGGAGAAAATCGTGGAAACTCGGGCTGCATTCAAAGAGGGTCTCGACCAAGTAAAGGGGGATGTAAATTCAATGAAAGAAGATATGAGTCAAGTTCTCCTAGCTTTGAAGAACATCATTGACAAGCAAGACCAGATTCCCAGGGTAGCTTTCGAAGAAGTAGCCCAAACGATTGGTGCATCAAGCAGTCACCAACTAAGGAAATCAAACCTCTAGATCCTCCAGTTGGCCCGCTACCGCGAAGATACAATGTCGACGCCAGATGAGAATACCATGCTAATTCTCCGGGGCACACCATAGAGAAATGATGGGCATTCAAACACAAGGTGCATGATTTTTTGGAATCTCAAGACACCACTTTTGAGAAACATAACATTAAATCAAACCCTATGCCTCCACATGGTAGGCCAACAATATATGCAATTGAAACAGTCACTAAATTTAGGGCAATCAGACAAGCAAAAACTCCAATCAACTCGCTGAAGGAATATCTGTTCGATTGTCGATTCTTGTTAGAGCATAATGAAGCCTTTGAAAGAACTCTGCAAAAGCTAGTGGACCAGGGGATAGTCCAATTCGGACCATACCCTGAAGAAAAATATGTAGCCGCTATTGAAGGAAAGAAGCCACTGGTAATCCTCTGCCAAGTCCCAAATATTAAAAAGAAAACTCTAGTGATCCTGTGGGAAGAATCAACAGAGACCACATGAATGGCACCCAAGAAGGCTTTCCTAATATCAGCAATTCCAAAGGCCACAATGGTAATTAAGGGACCGTCACGTATCCCTTGTGAAAATGACAAGGCAGTACCATGGATTTATGACTCGGCCGTGTACATTAATGGAGTGAAGCAAGAAAATAATCCCTCACCAAGTCAGGGACCTGCAATTTCAAATATAGCAGGGACAGGGGGTATGACCCGAAGTGGTCAAATTTTTGGAGCAGAACCATCAAAGAAGAAAGATGAGACTCCAACAAAGGACAAGGGAAAATAAGGAGTGGATACAAGTCAAGAAACAAAACCTCCAAGCAAAAACTTTAATGATCATGAGGAAAAAGAGTTTCTAAAAATAATCAAAAGAAGTGATTACAGAATGGTGGATCAGCTTCACCAAACTCCAGTGAAAATCTCCATAATCTCACTACTCATCAACTCTGAAGCGCACTGAGACTCTTTTATGAAGGTACTAAGTTCAGCTCACATCACGGAGGAGATTTCGGTAAATCAATTTGACAATGTCGTAGAAAATCTAACATTCGGATCATACCTGGGTTTCAGCAATAATGAATTGCCGCCACAGGGCCGAGCTCATAACAAGGCACTCCATATTACTATGCAAATAGGTACTACCCATTTATCCAGGGTTCTCACTGATACCGGCTCTGCCCTCAATGTATTGCCAAAGTCAAGTCTGATAAAGTTAACAATAGATGACATTATGATGAGACCAAGTTCTACAATAGCGAAAGCATTTGACGGTTCTCGAAGTTTGGTGTTAGGAGAGGTGGATCTTCCAGTTAAAATTGGGACGCATATAATCAATATCACTTTCCGAGTCATGGATATAGAACCAGCATACACTTGCTTACTGGGGAGACCTTGGATCCATGCAGCAGGGGCAGTCACCTCGACCCTGCATCAAAAATTGAAGTTCCTAGTGGAAGGGAAATTAATCATAATTGACGGCGAGGAAGACATCTTCGTAAGCCACATTGAATCATATAGATATATCAGTGCTGACGAAGAATGTATAGCTACCTCATTCCAAGCCTTGGAAATTGCTTCAATGGTGACTTTACCAGACGAGAAGGGTAATAACCTAAGGTGACATCATGGAGAGATCTGAAAGAAACTATGGGATGTGATGCCTCAAAAGGCTGGGGAAAGCTCCCATAAATTTATGAGAAGAAGAATCGCTTTGGGTTGGGCTATGAATCATCGAAAGCTACTCTAAAAGGCAAAGCACGTTTCCCTCTGAGCCAAGAGACTTTTATCAACAAAGGAACGGAACATGGAAGACATGTGGCGATGATATCCAACAAGGTCAACATTAGAAAGGCAACTAACTTCATCCGAGAATGCGCCCCAGGAGAGGAACTCAAATGCTGGCTGCTGTGGAGATTCCCGAGATCTTTTTCTTTCCTAAGTAATTTTTCTTGTTTTAAAAAAGGAACATATGTCAAGCCCAATGCATAGGGGTTGCTTGTAAGGGTTTCCCGTTTTGTTTCAGACAATATTTATAATCAATAAAAGTTATATTTTGTTTCCAATTAAGATCCTTGTCTTTATCTTGCATTTATTCTTTAAATTTAAAAAAATGGAAATACTTTCTCTGCATATGCATTTTCAGAATCTCATATATGCACCAAAACATGATAAATGTTCAGATCCATGCCCAAAACCACCGATAATGTTACTGCTGTGAGCCGATACAATTTTGATACTCCTATCAACCAAGCCGAAGAGGAAGATGATAAAGATCTTGAACTCTATGAGGAAATGGGGAGGGAAATGGAACGAAAGGATGACAGCATACAACCATACCAAGAGGCTATTGAGATCATTAATCTGGGCACAGAGGAAGATCCGAAATAAATCAAGCTAGGGGCAATGTTAGAGTAGAGCGTCAAAGAAAGGCTGATCAAACTACTGCACGAGTACGTGGACATATTCACTTGGTCCTACAGGGACATGCCAGGGTTAGATACCGAAATTGTGGTGCACAGACTACCTCTCAAAGAAAGGTGTTCTCCAGTTAGGCAAAAACTCAGGAGAACTCGTCCAAATATGTCCAACAAAATCAGAGAAGAGGTTCTTAAACAATTTGACGCAGGGTTCTTAGAAGTGGTAGATTATGCACCCTGGATAGCTAACATTGTTCCAGTACCCAAGAAAGACAAAAAGTTACGCATGTGCGTGTATTATCGAGATCTGAACAAAGCAAGCCCCAAGGACGATTTCCCGTTACCCCACATAGATGTTCTGGTGGATAACACGGCTCAAGCCTCAGTATTCTCATTCATGGACGGCTTCTCAGGCTATAATAAAATCAAAATGGCACCCAAAGACATGGAAAAGACTACCTTCATGACACCTTGGGGAACTTTCTGCTACAAAGTAATGTCACTCGGTCTCAAGAATGCAGGGGCAACCTATCAGAGGGAAATGGTCACATTATTCCATGATATGATCCACAAAGAGGTTGAAGTGTACGTAGATGATATGATTGCAAAATCCCATACAAAAAAGGAACACGTCATACATTTACAAAAGCTATTCGAATAGTTGCGCAAGTTCAGACTGAGGTTAAATCCGAACAAGTTTATATTTGGCGTCAGATCAGGCAAATTGTTGGGTTTCATTGTAAGCCAGCGGGGTATCGAAGTAGACCACGACAAAGTAAAATATATAAAAGGGATGCTAGCACCGAGGACAGAAAAATAAATGTGTGGTTTCTTAGGGAGATTGAATTACATCGCATGCTTCATATCGCATCTAACAGCTACATGTGAACCAATATTTAAGTTATTCCAAAAAGATCAGACAGTATTATGGAATGATGATTGTCAAACAGCCTTTGAGACGACAAATCAATATCTGCAAGAGCCACCAATCTTAATGCCGCAAGTTCACGGAAGACCACTCATCATGTATTTGACAGTGCTCGAAGGATCAATGGGTTATGTTTTGGGATAGCAGGATGAAACAGGAAGTAAAGAGCATGCAATTTATTACCTCAGCAAGAAATTCACTGACTGCAAAACCAGGTACTCACTCCTCGAGAAAACTTGTTGTGTATTGGCTTGAGCTACCAAGAGGTTGAGGCAATATATGTTAACCCACACTATGTGGTTAATAGCAAGAATGGATCCTCTAATGTACGTGTTTGAAAAACCAGCTCTTACCGGGGGAATCTCCTGATTGCAGATGCTACTATCAGAATACGAAATCTAATATGTCACTCAAAAGGCCATCAATGGTAGTATACTAGCTGATCATCTAGCTCACCAAGTGCTGCCAGAATATAAACCTATGACGTTCGACTCTCCAGACGAAGACGTCATGGTTATAACCGACAATGAAATACAAGGACCCAACGAAGGACCCAAGCCAGGGGCGCGTTGGACACTCACGTTCGACGGGGCTTCAAATGCATTGGGGCACGACATAGGGGAAATTTTGACTTCTCCAAAGAACTATCACAAGCCATATACCGCAAGATTATGTTTCGACTACACCAACAATAATGCCGAGTACGAAGCTTGCATACTAGGACTGAAAGCTGCCATTGATCTAAGAATAAAGCACCTCGAAATATTTGAGGACTCTGCATTAGTCATATATCAGGTTAACGGAGAATGGGATACAAAACACCCAAAATTGATTCCATATCGGGATCATGTTTTGAAGTTGGCCGCGGAGTTCATCGAGATCACTTTCAGCCATATCCCACGAGAAGAAAAACCAAATGGAGAATGATCTGGCAACTCTATAAACTATGTTCAAGGTAACCTAGCTTAATCATGAACCACGCATCACAATTAGACATTTCGAAGAGCCCGCACACCGTCTTCTATTGAAGAAGGACCAGAAAACAAGCCTTGGTTCTACGACATCAAGAAGTACCTGGAAAAGTAGGAATATCCAGAAAATGCCTCTATCATTGACAAGCGAACCCTACGAAGGTTAGCTTCAAAATTATTTCTGATTAATAGGGTGCTATACAAAAGAAACTACGACATGGTACTACTCAGGTGTGTGGAGAATCAAGAGGAAGATACGCTTATGAGAGAAATCCACGAGGGTACTTTCGGGACTCATACAAATGGGCATGCCATGGCTAGAAAGACTGGAAGCCGATTGTTATCACTACACAAAGACGTGTCATAAATGTCAAATCTATGCCGATAAGATAAATGTGCCACCAACTTCTCTGAATGTCATGAGTTCCCCCTGGCCATTCTCAATGTGGGGAATTGACATAATTGGCATGATCAAGCCGAAAGCATCCAACGGACACCGTTTTATAGTTGTAGCCATCGACTACATTACCAAATGGGTAGAAGCGGTGTCCTACGCCAACGTGACAAGTCAAGTGGTTACACGCTTCATCAAGCAGAATATCATATGCAGATACGGTGTCCCAAGCCGGATAATTATAGATAACGGGTCCAATTTAAACAACAAAATGATGAAGGAACTGTGCGACGACTTCAAAATCGAGCATAATAATTCCTCACCATACAGACCAAAGATGAACGGGGCCATCGAAGAAGCCAACAAAAATATCAAGAAAATCATCTAGAAGATGGTGAAGACATACAAATATTGGCACAAAATGCTTCCCTTCGCTCTACCTGGCTATCACACTTCGGTACGCACATCAACAGGCGCGACTCCTGTCTTGCTGGCATATGGCATGGAGGAAGTAATTCCAATTGAAATCGAGATACCGTCATTTCGGGTTCTAATGGAAACAAAACTAGAAGAAGAAGAATGGGTGCAGACACGACTCGATCAACTCAACCTTATTGAAGAAAAACGACTTACAGCTTTGTCCTATAATCAACTACATCAGATGCGAATGAAGAGAGACTTCGATAAGAAAGTTCGTCCTCAAATATTCAAATAAGGGGATCTAGTTCTCAAGAAGATCCGGCTACCTCTCCTCTATTCACGTGGTAAATGTACACCCAACTACGAAGGTCCATACGTAGTCAAAACAGCATTCTTCGGAGGTGGTCTTATCCTCACAATAATGGATGTGGAAGAACTACCACATCTGGCAAACTTGGAAGCAGTCAAAAAATACTATGTATAAAAAGCTCGCTAAGCTCGAACCCTAATAGGACGACTTAGGCAAAAAGGAGCTTCCCGGTGGATCGAAAACCCTAAAGGACGATCCAGGCAAAAACTAGGGGCATATAACAAAAAACTATCCCGGTGGATTTAAAAACCAAAAGGGCAATCCAGACAAAAATTAGGGATCATACAAAAGGAAATAAAGAAAAAAAGACTGCGACTACGAACCACAAAGGGAGAGATAGATCTGAGTCATACGACTCAAAAGAAAAGGAGCAAAACAATGTGAAATTTTTTGATGTGGTGTAACTTCAAGTGACTATACTCTTTATCATGGAGTAAAATATTTCTATTTGAATTATGATTGTCGGTGAAGACAATGAAAGATTCAATCAAGGTGGAGATTGTTGATATTGGTTGAAAATATACATGTTGGTTAAGTCTCACATCACTTAATTTTATAAAGGAAGATAGAGTCTAATGTTCTATAATAAATTAAAGTTCTTCAATTACAAAATACATCAGTCAAAGATACTTTAAACTTATATTTGACTTTTAATATTTTTTAGTATACTCTTATGTTAGAGTGTTGAGAGATCCAGTTAAATATTTGTTTTAAGGTGTGAATTGATTGGAGGGCATATGAGTAGTTGAAGATAAATATGTTATAACAATTTTTAAAAGTGTTATTCTTTAATTGTCATTTGATAATGTATGTAGTTTTTTCTTCGGTTTTTAGAATTTCCATTGTGTCGTGATTGTGCTTTTTCTTTTCTCTACCTTAGTATTTTTCAACAAAAAAAAAATACTATTTTAACCTAGTATGAATGTGAGGTTTCATACTATGACAAAATGTTTATTCAATTTTAATCTCCAATTTTTCATGCTTGATAAAACTTTGAGTAAGTTAACTCATATGATTAACTTTTTAATTTGGTTTTCTGACATGTAAAATTTTTGGACTGATTTAGTTTCAAGTGAAATATATTTTTAATGATAAAATATATAAGTATTGTTGATGACAATGTGAAATTCTTATAGTGATTTAACTTCAAGCAAAATATATTAGAGTATGATAGTTTTTGAACTATAATTATCTGTAAAGGTAGTGTGAACATTCATTAAGTGTTGTAACTTCAAGTGACTATACTCTTTATCATGGAGTAAGATATTTCTCTTTGAACTATGATTGTCCGCGAAGACAGTGAAAGATTCAATCATGATGTGTTGGTGCAAGGTAATGGAAGGAGAGATAAATAATGAACAATGAATGTTAACAAAGAGGACTACTTCTTAATATTCAAATAGAGGAATGAATTTGGGATATAATATTGATAGCCTAGTTAGCATATTTATACTAGAAATTAAAAATGCCAAAAGGCCCTAATAAAGAGTAAGTATTGTGAATTATGGACATTAAATAAATTACATTTCCAATACCATCCCTTAATTTAGATAATCTATCAGAAGCTAACAACACCAATTTCATCTCTTAAGCAAAGAAATTGATTTGTTTTAACTGCCTTCGTCAGAAGATCTGCAAGCTGTTTCTGAGTGCTACAGTGCAGAACTTCTAACACTCCTTTTTGAACTTGATTTCTGAGAAAGTGATACTTCGTCTCAATGTGCTTGCTTCTTCCATGTAGCACTGGATTCTTGGCAAGATCAATTGCAGACTTATTATCAATCATCAGCTTCAGAGGTTCCTCAACCTCAACCTTTAAATCGTGCAGGAGATTCAGAAGCCAAACTACTTGACAAGTAGCTACAGCACCTGCGATATACTCAGCTTCATATGTTGACAGAGCTACAACAAGCTGTTTCTTGGAACTCCAGGAAATGGGACCTCCCAGAAATTTAAACAAGTATCCAGAGGTACTTCTCCTGTCCACTTTGTCTCCGCACCAGTCAGAATCAGAATAACTTACTAACTCTGACTTTGTCTTTCTTTCAGAAGGAAACAACACTCCATATTTCAGAGTTCCCTTAATATATCTCAGAATTCTGACAGCAACTTTGAAATGAGACCACTTGGGATTACTCATGAATCTGCTAACCAATCCAACTGCATAACAAATGTCAGGTCTAGTATTATATAAATACCTTAGAGAGCCAACCAGCTGTTTGAAGGTTGTAGAATCAACAGAATCACCATCAGAGTCAGAATCCAATTTTTGATTGGTTTCTGATGGTGTCACAGCAACTTTGCAGTTCTGCAGCTTAAATCTCTTCAGAAGTTCTTGTTCATATTTTAACTGGTGCAGAATGATACCCTTCTTCGAGTACATAATCTCCATTCCTAGGAAATATGTCATTTTTCCTAGATCTGTCATCTTGAACTCATTCATCAGAACTTCCTTGAACTTCTTTATATCTTCTGGGCAACTACATGTTAGCAAGATGTCATCAACATAGAGACACACCAGAATCATATTGCTATCAGAGTGTTGTACATAAACTCCATATTCTATCTCACACTTCTGAAACCTCTGCTTCTTGAAAAATGAATCAATTTTTAGATTCCAAGCTCTAGGCGCTTGCTTCAGTCCATACAGAGCCTTATTTAACCTGTATACCATCCCTTCCTGATTCTTTTTCACAAATCCAGGAGGTTGTGACACGTAAACTTCTTCCTGTAATGGACCGTTCAGAAATGCTGACTTCACATCCAGGTGCATTAAAGGCCAGTTTCTGTTTGCAGCTAAAGCAATCACCAGTCTGATTGTTTCATGCCTAGCTACAGGTGCAAACACCTCATAATAATCTAGCCCAGGTTTCTGAAGAAAACCTCTAGCTACTAGTCTAGCTTTGTGCTTGCCAATGGAACCATCTGGCTTAAGTTTCAACTTAAAAACCCATCTGATGCTGATGTCTTTTTTCTTATCTGGAAGTTTAGTCAATTTCCATGTTTTGTTCCTTTTTATTGCCTCAAGTTCTTCTTTCATGGCATTAAGCCATTCTTTCTTCTTGAGAGCTTCTTCAATGCCCACTGGTTCAGAATCTACTAACATGGCACACTGAATGACTTCTCCTTCAGAGTCAACGTCATTATCCTGTAGCATGTCAAAATCTGCAAACCTTCTGGGTTTTTGTCTGATTCTCTGTGGTCTTTGAGCTTGTTCTGAAGCTGCACCAGAACTACTACTTTCAGAGTTACCACCTTCAGAGTTTTCCCTTCCAGAACTATGATTACCACCAGATTCTGGATCATCATCAGTATCTGGATCATCTTCTTCTAACTCATCTTCAGAATCTTCAGGATCTTCAGAGTCAGATTCATCTTCTGATCTTAAAACATCTTCAGAGGATAACTCTGGTGTTGGCACTACACCAAAATCAGATTGAGATTTGTTCCAATCCCATGCTTCAGACTCTTTCACCACAACGTCTCTGCTGACTTCTACTTTATTAGTTTCTGGACAATAAAGCTTATACGCACTTGTACTGTGGTACCCCACCAGCAACATTATTTTGCTTCTATCATCCAGTTTTTGTCTTCTAGCTTCTGGAACGTGTTTGTAACAGACAGAGCCAAACACTTTCAGATGACTGACACTCTGCTTATCTCTAGTCCATTTCTCTAAAGGAACAACTTCCTTCAGTTTCTTCGTTGGACACCTGTTCAGAATGTATGTTGATGTGGCAACAGCTTCTCCCCATAGCACGTGAGGTAGCTTTTTCTCTTTCAGCATGCTTCTGGTCATATCAAGCAGAGTTCTGTTTCTTCTTTCAGCAAGACCGTTGTGCTGAGGAGTATATGGAGCAGTAACCTCATGTTCTATTCCATTTTCCTCATAAAACTTCTGAAACACTGTAGAGTTATACTCACCTCTACCATCTGTTCTCAGAATTTTTAACTTCTGACCACTCTGCTTCTCAGCCTTCACCTTGAATTTCTGGAACTCAGTAAACACTTCATGCTTGAACTTGATAAGTGTTACCCATGTCATTCTTGTGAACTCATCCACAAAGGACATAAAGTAATTGTTTCCTCCAAGTGAAGGTACTGGAAATGGTCCACACACATCAGAATGTACTACTCCCAGAGCATGTTTTGCTCTGGGGGCTACTTCTGATGTAAATGGCAATCTAGGTTGCTTACCTTTCATGCATATCTCACATGACTTCTCAGGTTTCACAATTTTCGAAATACCACGTACGAGCTTCTTAGAACATAGATTCCCTAAGCTTCTATAGTTTAAGTGCCCTAACCTCTTATGCCACAGCTTATTGTTACTTTCAGCACCTTCTGCACTAAGGCACGTTGCTTCAGCTGTTTCTACATTCACCTTGAATGTTCTGTTGCCTCCTTGTTCAGACTTCATAATTAACTTCTGATTGGAATCATACAACGTCAGAAGATTGTTTTTCATAACAACTGAAAAACCTTTCTCAATCAGCTGACCTACGCTCATCAGATTACTTCTAATACCAGGAACATACCAGACGTATTTGATCAGAATGTCTTTCCCATTCTTCACTCTAATTCTGACATCTCCCATACCTTCTGCATTAAGATACTTATCGTCAGCACATCTGATCTTTGTACTCCTTCTGGAGTCAAAGTCTGTCAGCCATTGTTTGTTTCCAGTTAAATGATTTGAGCAGCCATTGTCCATATACCACCAATCTTCTGAGCATTTTCCATCAGAGTCAGAGGCCATTAGCAGTACAGGTTCATCATCAGAGTTTCTCTTAGCCATATATGCTTCTTCTGGTTTCCTATCCCTGTTTGACCTACAATCTCTGGCAAAATGGCCCAATTGTTTATAGGAGTAACATTGAACCTTCCTTTTGTCATACCTCCCTTTTCCTTTATGATACTTCTTATCATCAGAGGTTGAAGCTTCTGAATTCTGGAATCTATCACCACGTCTATTCTGCTTCTGGTCTTTCTTGACAAAAGAAGCCTTCAGAGCTTGCTCAGCTTCTCTCTTAGAAGTTCTCTCAGACAGACGTAACTCCTGTGCTTCTAAGTTGCTTTGTAATTCTTCTACTTTCATGGTTTCCAGATCTTTGGAATGTTCAATAGAAACAACAATGTAATCAGACTGAGGAGTGAGCGACCTCAGAATCTTCTCTATGATTACCTGTTCAGTCAGAGTTTTTCCACACGCCTTCATCTCGTTAGTGATCAGAATCACTCTGGAGATATATTCAGAAACTTTCTCACTGCTCTTCATGTTCAGGTTCTCATATTGCTTTCGTAGGGATTGAAGCTTCACCTTCTTTACTGATGCGTCACCACCGTAACATCTCGTCAGTAAATCCCACGCCCCTTTAGACGTTGTTGAATCAGCAATCTTCTCGAACACATTTTCATCCACACACTGATAGATATAGAACAGAGCTTTCTGGTCCCTCTTTCTCATCAACCTCCCAGCAGTTCTCTGTTCTTCAGTTGCATCTGCTGCAGCTGGTACATAACCATCTGTAACCAGATCCAGAACATCTTGTGCACCGAACAGTACACGCATTTGTATCATCCATCTGTTCCAGTTTTTGCCATTAAAAACTGGAAGTTTAGTGTTCAAACTACCGTCTCCACTCATTTTAAACCTTGCACGGATTTCCAGATCTTAAACACACTGTTTTCCAACCCACATAATAAAAAATTTTGTTCAGAATTTTGTTCAAGATTTCAACAGAAAATCAAAGAACAAAACTCAAACACACAGCTCACAACCACTCGTGTTTCGCAGGAAAAACAGAACCAAAAGCTCTAGATACCAATTTGTTGGTGCAAGGTAATGGAAGGAGAGATAAAGAATGAACAATGAATGATAACAAAGAGGACTACTTCTTAATATTCAAATAGAGGAATGAATTTGGGATACAATATTGATAGCCTAGTTAGCATATTTATACTAGAAATTGAAAATGCCAAAAGGCCCTAATAAAGAGTAAGTATTGGAAATTGTGGACATTAAATAAATTACATTTCCAATATGATGGAGATTATTAATGTTGGTTAAAAATATACATATTAATTAATTCTCGCATCACTTAATTTTATAAAAGAAGAGAGAATTCAATATTATATAATAAATTCAAACTCTTTATTACAAAATGCATTATCAGAAACACTTTAAACTTATATTTAATTTTTTTATATTTTCTAATATACTCTTGTGTTAGAGTTTAAATATTTGTTTTAATGTATAGGTTTAATAGGGGACATATGCATAGTTAAAGGTAAATCAATTATAAGAATTTTTATATATTATTCTTCACTTGTCACTTAATAATGTTCATAATTTTTTTCTTCTAAATTTTTAGAATTTTTACGTTACGTCATTGTGACGTGGTAGCGCTCTTTTATTTTCTCTATGTTAGTATTTTCTAATAGAAAATACTATTCTAACCTAGTATGACTGTGAGGTTTCATAAGAAACTCAATTATATAATAAATTTAACTATAATAAGACATCAAAATGCTTATGCAATTTTGATCTCGTATTTTTTATGCTTGATAAAACTTTGAGTATTTTAGTTAACTATGACTAGACTTTTTTATGCTTACATAAAATTTTAGAGTATTTAGATAATACATCTCGACTCTTTCAGACATACTTTCAACTCAAATATAAATTCATAAATACTAATAAGATGTTTGTTAAATGTATACATATGGTAATACCATGACATCTACTTTCCTTTTCTAAAAGAAAAAAAAGAAGAAAGCTTCACAACTTGGCCTGTGGATATTAATCATTCTATCCAGAAGGATGATTGAATGTTAACTGGCATTTCAATTTTAATATTAAAAAAAAAGAAAAAGCACATAACTATAAAAACCATACATTAATATAATATTTCTTAATACCCAAAAAAATATTAATATTAACAAAAGTCAGCGTGCCACGTGGAAGTTGTTAGATTGATGTGGCTGTCACATGGAAATGGCTAATTTGACATAATTCAACAAGCAGACACAACATAACAGAATATGGCTTAGTTGTTCAAATGCATAAACAAATGACAAAGTATGGATTTAGTGTATTTTATAATATAGACAAATTTATAACACTCCCATGTCTCTCCAACTATTTATTGCTAATAATATTATCATTTTTTTTGGACAAAGATATCATTTTATCATGGCAAAATAATTTTTTTTTCTGTATGTTAATATTAAGGTTTATTTTGATCTTTTAAATTAAAAAATATTTATGTGTCATCATTTCATTTTAATTTTTTTATTTAATTAATAATAAATTTAGCGATCAATTTTTAAATTTTTTTCGTCGCTAATTAAATAAAAATAACTAAAATAAATTGTTTTGAAGAATTAAGAGATTTTTATAAAAAAATATTTTACCTTTTATTATCCAATAAGATTTCTTTATGTTTTAGATATCTTCAATTTCTTAATTATGGTTATGTTTAAAAAATAATAAAGGTATTTTAACTATCCTCTATGAAGAATTGCAAATAGCACAACACTATAAATATTGCTAGAATAGTAGACTAAACAAGTAGAAAGCAATAAAGAGTACAAAGGCACATTCTTTAAAGCACACCAAGGACCATTCTAATAATCATACTACTTATGACCAAAACACTTTCAGTATAATACATCACAAAAGGTAACCAAGTTGATCTATTAAAACTTGAAAGAATTAAAAACTAATGACAAACTAGTAAACTACATCAACCTAGTTATTGTTCATGTATGAATTTATATGATAGATCATCTCATAAGATATTTGCTTTGATGATTGTATTGTTATTCACTATTGAAAAAAATTGGAAATTGTTTAGAGGTGTTAAGCTAACAAGTTCAAAACGGATCTTTGGAGACCTATAAGGTCAACTTAACGTCAGATTTGGGACTGGCACTTTCAGTCTTAAAACTAATAACTGTATTTTGCTCATTCAAATATTTTTGAAGAAGTTAAATGCACATGAAAAAATACAATGATGTCATGGTTTTAAGATCCAAGAATAAATTACACTTCATCAATGGTGTATTTTCTCGACTACTTGATGAAGATCGTGATTCTATTGCTCAAAGTATACTATGGATGAAAAGTACAACTTAGATTTAGAATGATTTGAAGGACTCATTTTATCAAAGAGATGTGTTTCGTTATGGAACTAGAATTTATCGGAGAATCGATAGTTGTGAGGAACATGTTGGAACAAAATTGGTTTAAACCATGACCCTTAGATTTCGATGATAACAAAGTATTTTAAGAACAATTGGATAGACTAATGTGTGTTCAAGTGTGTTGGTACAAAGATTAATAAACTGATTGAAAGTCAATTCAGATACTCTACTGAAGATTCAAAGAAAAGCTCTAAAGATGTAGATTCTGCAGATCAGACTCCAAAGAATCAACTTTTGATCAAGTCAACTTTTGATGATCAGAACTTGAAGACTCCAGACTCATGTCAGGTCATCATCTGAAGATCGAGTTAACCTCTGAATGAAGGATCAGAAGCTAGACTCAGGCTCTGAAGGATTAGAACCTTAAGCTAATCAAAGCAAAATAACAAAGGAATATATGTCATGTCGCTATTAGATTTGAGGTCAATTAGTTTTCTTCTTGTAACATGAAGACTTAGCATAAAGTTGTAAAAGCCTGAAGAATTGCAACTGATAATTTCTTTTGCAGGAAAGGAGTTTCAAATGGCATTGCAACGACATTAACCATTTCAAGAAGCTTTCCAAGGGATCTGTTGATGCTTCTCTCAAAGAGTCACTTGTGCAAGATGTCTTCTCCAATGACTCTTTCATGGTTCTCTATATAAGGAGCTAAAAACTTGGAGAAACAGACAACACTACGCCTTGACAAGAAAAGAGAAGTTACTCAATCAAAATAAAGCGCACAAGTTAATTTAGAACTTCTTATCAATTATACATTCTTAGAAGTTATTAAGTCTTAAAGTTTTCTATGTTGTATTATGTTTACACCTCTGATTGTATATCAAGTGTAATTATCAAACCATCACTATCATTTATCTGCTAAATAGATTGCAATAAGTCTCTTTCTTGTGTTCTTGAGCATTTAGAAGTCTCTTGCTTGTATGCTTAAGCATTAAAGTCTCTTGCATGTGTGCTTGAGAAATTAGAAGTCTCTTTCTTGTGTGCTTGAGCATTGAAGTTCCTTAATTATGTGTTTGAGCATTGTAAATCTCTTGCTTGTGTGCTTAAGTAATTTGTAACTATATTTAATTATAGTGAAAATCTCTTGGAAGTTCAAGGGGACTGAGCTACTCCTGATTTGCAGAATAAACCAAGATAATTGTTTGTGTGTTTCTTGCTCACTAATTTATTTATGATCAACCTTATTCCGCTGCCATTACCATCAGACTTTGAATCAGATTATATCCTTGTGATAAAAATATGATAAGAGATTTGTAAGAGAAATAGGAGAAAAAGTTAACATAATCAACCCCCTTTATGTGTTTATCTCACCTTCAGTTCACATCAGTGTACGTGTCATACCCTAAATTTTCTCTATTAATTTCTAAACAAATTATTCCTCATTTTATTGTTATCAAGTTTAGATGAATTCATTATGGGGTTTAAAATTATAAAAGAGGTGTATTTTCAATATGGACCATCAAAATCTGATGGCCCATTTGGCTTCGTGCTTACGATTAGAAAGGGATATATTTGTTTTTAGGCCCATTAAGGTTTGTTTAATTCAAGTTACAAGTAGAAAGGGGTGTATTTTTGGATCAAATCGGTTGGCCTATTGTGTTTTCTTAAGCCCATGCTTAATAAGAAGGGGTGTGAGTTTTCATAGGCTGATTAATTGGGCCTCTCAAGAAAATTGGCGCTAGTTTTTGTGTAGGCCCAGTTCAAATAGAAGAGAGGAGCATTATTGTAGAAATAGGGAGGTGCATGTTGAATAAGAAGGGCCCAATAACTGAATAGTTATTGGTCCATTTTGGATCTTTGTTTGAGAACCTGTATGGATTTTTTTTTATTATTAAAATTAATTAATTATTATTATTTTGTTTTTATTAGTTATCTTTTTTTTACACGTTGACTGAGGTCAACTAAATCCAATTAAGGATTTTTTTGAAACCATAATTAGTCTTAGTGGCGCCCTGTTGTTCTTCTTCGTCAATTACGTTACCCAAGCCCAAAACTCATAAAACAGTTACTGTATAGATCAAAAGGAAAAAACACACATTCATAAAACTAAAAAAATCCAATCTTTACATATAATGAATCAAATCACATGAATTATAAATTAATCAGTCTATAAGAAAATCAATTACAATCTTCAATCTTTCCTAAAATTATAAATCTAACGACAATCACTAAAATATAACCCTAATCAACTAAATTGTAACGATAATCAGAAGAAAATTTCGTATGCAATCTAATTCCCCAAATAAAAATTAAAACCCTATTTCCTAAGTCGTAAATCTAAACCCTAGTATCCTTGTGAACAAGGTAGATGAGAGGTGCCTAACACCTTCCCTTTGTCTAAAAACGAGTCAACAACTTAGAAATTTTGATCAAATTAAGGTTATCCTTTATATTCCCTTCCTAAAGATAAATATTAAGGGTGGCGACTCTGATTTTAAAATCGGTTACAACAGCTGGCGACTCTGTCGGGGACTCAACCCCAGGGTTAGAAGCCTGGCTTTGGATTTAGGGTTTTAGAGTTTTTCTATTTTTGTTATTTCTTTATATTTATTTATTATTTTGGTTTATTTATTTATTTTATTTACTTTTTTATCATTTTATATTTGTTTGTGGTTGGATTTTTGTTTTAAAACTATTTTCAAAAAACCTTAGAAAGAAGGTTCGTCTATTGGCCAAGGGGATACATCATTCCTATGAGCTTTTGTGACGACTTCTCCTAGAGTCGATGGAATTCCAAATAAGAAATATTTCTCAAGAGATATCCTCTTAAGGTGTAGGACTTTGGGATAAAACCTATGACTTTTTGTATAACCCTTAAACCAAAACTCATGGTGATACCTTTCACGACCTTAAAGACGAAAGTTTTGGTCTATAAAGAGGCTCCGCTTAAGGGAGAACCTTGTGCCTTTCCCTATAGCATTATCCATGATACCCTTAAGGAAACCACCTTTTGGGGAGGGTAGAATATACGTAGGCCAAAACCAGAAGCCTACCAACTAAGGATACCTCTCATAAAATCTCGTTACTATGCCACACAATCATGCATTTATACATCTTGCATTTCATATATTCATTACCCTCCATTCTTTTTATTTTTCTTATTCACATGATTAAAAAAATAATCAAAGGTTTTTGACGAAGTGTCTTGAAAAATGAATGCTCTAGGGAAACAACTTGTCTGTGTTAATACGGTCAAGCCAGATATGACGAAGATCAATACCATCAAAGAGAAATTATCTGAAAGAGCTTTGAAGATATTTACTCGCTACTAAGGGGATACCCCCTTGTGTTGACAAAAGTAGATGTACAATTGGATGTTATTTTTGCCTTGGTTCAGTTCTACGATCCTCCATTGAGGTGTCTTACCTTCCAAGACTTTCAGCTAGCGCCGAATTTGGAAGAATTTGATAGACTCTTGAATTTCTCTAAGGGAAAAGCCTATATGGGAATAAAGCAGAGTATTGACATTAAAGACTTGGCAAATGGTTTAGGGATTCCTTATCCTGAATTTTCACTTAATTACAAAAAATAAGGTAATATGAAAGGGATTAAGAGATGTTATTTGGAAGCTAAAGCCCTTTCTTTTGTTGATAACAAAGAATGGGATTCTTGTGTTGATTGCTTAGGGATACTTGTATTTGGTGTAATTTTGTTTCGGCAGACTTTGGACTATATTGACCCTGCAGCTATTAGTGTATTTTAGGGCGCAAAAGCTTTGAATACGGACCCAACTTCTGCTTTACTTGCTGATAATTATTATGCACTTCACACTCGTTACGAAAAGGGGAGGGGTACTATAAAATATTGTATCCCGCTCTTATATTCTTGGCTTATGAATCATCTCTATAAGGAATACTACATGGTTCAAAGTCTGACAAGATACGAGTGGCCTAAAAAATTAAGGTCTCTTACTGCTAATCATGTTGTGGTATGCGAGGAAGCTAGACATTGGAGATATCATTTATAGTTGCAGAGACTTTCCAAAAGCTTCATTAATTAGATCACATGGTTGCATCAACTACAACCCTACTTTGGATTTGCAACAACTAGGGTACCCTTTGGAGAATAAACCCTCTAATGAACAACTTTAACAATTAATCATTTATGACATGGGCAAAAACGACCGAGAGTTACTCAGCAAGATCATCTGATCCTAGAGTAGGTTTAATAAAAGAAAGGCCGAAAGGAAGAATGTTGTGGCGAACAAACCTTACACTCGATGGATTTTGGATAGGGTACAAGTTGTTAAGCTACCTTTTGAAATTGATCTTGAGTACAAGCCCGATGTCCCAGATCTTCTGCCTGTGTCCTTAGAAGAAATAGACAACTTGAATAAAGCTTTGAAACAAGATTAAAAAGAGAAAGAAGAATTGGAGCTTAACCTCCATAACTTAGCTAAGGAGAAAAGACAGATGCAGCTCATACTTGAATCAAAAGATCAACATATTCAGAAAGATCGTGAGGCATTTGAAAAGGAGAGTCTTAAGCGGAAGCGCTCAAATGAAGGGTTATTGAGTGCTACTTTTAAATTGGATTCCCATAACCAATGTTTGAAGGATGCTTCTAGCAAGATCGAGAAACTAAGTAGGTGGTACGAAAAGGCAATGCAAGACAAAAATGAGATGGAAGAAGATTTGAGGGCTCAAATCCAAATTTTGGCACAAGCTTCTTTAGATCAAGAAAAACAAATGAAGTATCTTACCATGAGACTCCAAGATAGCCAAAAATAGAAGGTAGGGGAACGCCTTAAGAGGATGATGGCATAAAGATTTCTCGCCCAGAAGACTGATGAATACGAGCGAGTATGTCTTGAATTAGAAGACCTCCAAAAGAATTTCCTAATACAACGGAAACTCTATACGGAGATGAGGGTTGAAAAACTATATTAGGAAGAGTAATATGCAAAGATCACCAAGGCAGAAGAGGATAATCATAAGATAATTTTGGACCTCTACCAAGAATACAGATTCTACAAAGACAAGCATGAAAGACTTGCCTTCTTAGCCAACAATCTTATTGGTGACATCCCTAAAAGTTTGAGAGATGTGGAAAATGTGATGGTCCCTCTCCTGAAAGACGTTGAAGACTTCCTCAAGCTTTGTAGGACAATGGTCGATGGCTTCAGAGCAGAAATCCATAGGCGCGCTTAGAAGACTTTGTTTCCATCTGTTATTTCTTTCAGCAAGTTTAGATGTTTTAAGTTTGAATATTTTTCAAGATCTGAATTGTATTCTCCTTTTTAAAGACAATGGTTATTTCAATAAAAGTATTTTGTTTCCCTATTTCGATTGTGTATTTATTTTTTAGATACTCACCAATAAAAATAAAAACCTGGAAAAATATATAAATACAAAAAGAAAAAATATATGGAAAATCCAAGTGAATAAGACATTCAAAAATAAAAACGCTTAGCATGTTCATACGCATCCATGCATTCGCAAACATCGCATGATTTCACATTTCATAACAAAAAACTCATTAATTTTCAAAATCATCTCCAGTTAAATCATTGGTAGAAAAGCGCCACCTCTCCAACTTCCATACCAAACAAGAACCCATCAAAAGAAAGTGATGGAACAAATCAAAGAAAACCAAACCGTATTCAGGGAAGATTTGGATCAGGTAAAAGGCAACATCGACTTGATGAAAAGAGATATGAGTCAAGTTATTCTATACTTCAAGAACATCATCTAGAGACGAGAATAGATTCCTAGGGTAGCCTTTGAGGAAGTAGCCCAGACTATTGGTGCATCGAGCGGTCACCAACCAAGAAGAGAACCGAAATCAGGACCTCAAAATTTCATTATGGCTCAACAAGAAGTCAGACAAATTGTTGTTGAAGGGTTTGTCCCAACTCCACCAAAGGTAGGGGCATCTCATACCTTGCAAATTTCAATCAGCAACGCGGATAACTATATAGACCTGCAGTATGGATACCATGACTTAGAAGATGTCAATAAAGCACCTCAAAGAATAACCCATACCCATGTCACTGAAAATCCCTTATCACTCAACCAATACAAAGCTCTGGAAGAAAGGTTAAAAGTTATGGAGGGTTATGATGCTTTCGATGTCGACACTCTCGAAATGGGTCTAGTTCCTGATGTGGTGATCCCTCCAAAATTCAAAGTAGATGAATTTGGAAAATATTAGAGGCTCACGTATCCGAGGAACCATCTACGCATGTATTGCAAAAAGATGCATGCATATGCTCAAGATCAAAAGCCGATGATTCATTGCTTCCAAGATAGTTTGAGTGGGGCATCTCTAGATTGGTACATGCAATTGGAATAAATTCATATACAGACATGCGCAAATCTTGCCAATGCTTTCTTGAGACATACAAGTATAACTTGAACGTGGCGCCTAACCGCATGCAACTCCAAAAATTGTCTCAGAAGGAGGAGGAGTCTTTCAAAGAGTATGCTTAAAGATGGAGAGAAATGGAAGCCCGAGTACAACCATCACTCTTGGAGAAAGAACTAGTCGGTATGTTCATGGGCACTTTACAAGGATTGTACTATGATAAGATGGCGGGGAGTGTCTCTTATGGAATTTCTGATTTGATGACTATTGGTGAAAGGATTGAAGCTGGTATAAAAAGTGGAAAGATACAAGGGGCATCATCTAGTACCCCTTATAATTTAAGAGACGTGTTCCTAACTTCTCGAAAAAGAAGGACGGAGAAATTAATGATGTAACATCATATCCAAGAACATAACAACCATTGATAATTCCACGAGAGCAACAATAGAACAGGTTTGAAAGGCCTCTGGGAAGATTTGATCCTCTTCCCATGCCGCACAATCAATTATTACAACACTTAATCAAAGCATCTTTGGTAGAGCTAAAGCCTCTAGCTTCTTCAATTGGGGAACTTCCACAAAAGTGTGATACCAATGCTAGGTGCGAGTATCATGCCAATTCTCATGGGCATATGTTATACCACAATTTCCCCCCCTAAGATCCCTTCATCATACCATGTTAACTCAATCATAACAAGATCACATTAGGGCTTTTGGTTTTTCTCCATATCTTTAGTTTTAATCTTTGAGGAATCACCAAGTACCTTGACTTATTTTCTTTTGTGGTCATGAATATTTTGTCTTATTTTTTTCCTTCTAATTAATAAAATTCAATGTTGGTTTGTCTTGCTTGTTACTAATGTAGGTAAAGGCAATGAGGCTTAGTAAGTTGCTCCATGGGTTCATGAGTTTATTTCCATGCCCTAGCCAATAAAGCTTGAGAAGTTCAAACCTCGCCATTGGATTTGTTTTGGAAGAAATGGCATGGAAAGGTTATTTTGGTTCACCATATTTAAAAGTTATCAAGATTGATTCAAAAGCATAAGGGGTTGATTGAAGAAGGTGTCATGTTTGGATAAGGCTTTATTCCCATTGGTCACAAGTGCATATTTCTCTCAATTCTCAAGATATGGAAGTGGATTTGGTGGCTATGAGTTCTCATTTTCATCCTCAACAACTTATATTTATAAAACATTTGTATTGGTACAAGAAGGTGGTTTAAAATTGTCAAGTTTCTTCCAAGCATTCTCTTGATCTAGGAGCTAGGGTTTTGAACTCCAAAGAAGCATATCTTGTTCATATTTTGGTATTTTTGAGTGATTCCAAAAACATTCTTCTCTTAAAAGGTTTATCAATAAATCACTTCAAAAGTTTCAAGGAGTTTCCATGTAGAAGAAACTTGATGATGAAGAAAGATTACAAGTCCTCTAGATGAATCCCCAATTTCTCATGTGTGACTTCAAATGATCATAACTTGGTCAATTTTTATTACCTTGAGCCCATTATTTTTCCAAAATAATCTTGAGGATGTGAACTTTATGCCTTCTTTCATATGCAAAGTGAGAAAATGGATGTAAGATGCCCTAAGGATACAAAAGATTATAGGTCATTTCATGATTTTTTTGCCAACTTCAACAAATCATAACTCTCTCAATTTTTGGATATTTTGAATGGTTTAAGTTTCTAAATGTCATTCAAGAGGTATATTTCATGCCATATTTTTTGGTCAAGAGCAAATTCCAAGTGGAAGGCCATGTTTGGATGCAAAACATTATAGGTCACTTTTGAAGGAAAAGATGAAATATTTCTAAGTATGGAAAGTCAACTTATTTTTCCCAACTTTGACTCAATGCAACTTTCAGCTCAAGCATCCATTTGATTCCATTCTTTTTCCATTGCAAATCCTGTAACCTCATCTTTCTAAAGCATCAAGAATCATGCCCTAAGACCCTTGAGCTAAGAATGATATTGGATTGAACTTGGTAACTTAGAACTGAAGTTTCTCCATAAGTCAGAATTTGAAATCTTTATTTTGGCTTCTAATCACATGTTTTCCACGCGTTTTTACCTCTAAAGATTTTTTGTGAAGTTCCAGAATTGATTAACACAACAAAATGCGTGTTTTAGATGGGTTTTGATCAAATTAGAAGTCAAACTTTTCTTATTTGCAACTTCACACGATTTCCCTCCAAACTTCATCATTTCATATGCTTGGACATTCCATTTGATTCCTTATATATAGAGGGTCATCCCCCATTCATTTCCTCAAGCTTGGATAGCCAAAATTACCCTGCCAAACTTGCTCCATAACTCAAAATTTTGCTAATTCGAAATCTATTCTCAAGCCTTTTTTAATCCATTTTTTCCATCAATTCACCTTCCTTGATCTTCCCTGAAGCTAACCATATAATTACATTCAAGAATCGTGCCCTATATTGCTCCATAGAAGTCCAGCTTCAGAGCTCTGCAACTCAACTTCAATAGGTAGATTCCTTCATCAATTCTTCAAAACTTTGATATCATTGTGATGCTCTCATTTCGCCGGTTCTAGTCGCAACACTTACTTTTATCTGGAAACTTGTTTTGACCACGAAATTTAAAATCCCTTTTCAAAACTTTCCTTCCAAATTGCTTGAGCTACATTTTATATAAATTTGTCGCGAAGGTGTGGTTGTCTTCGTCTTGAAGAGACGAAGTGAATGGCATAGGTCTGAGCTTCTGATTTTACAGTTTGAGAGACTTGCAATTCACGTTGGCTGGAGGTTGAAGATGACCAACGTGTCATCTTCCAACCAATGATGGCACGCCACTTAATTTTTTTGAAATCTGATTTAATTAATGATCCAATGCATTATCAACTAAAGTCCAAAACATGCACAACGCGCCAGGTCCACTTGATCTGTTTACAAACGCGTTTTGACATTGATCAGAAGGCCCATATTTTTTTGGTTTTTATTTTCTTTTCTGATTTTTATATTTAATTGTTTTAAACATAAAAAAATCATAGAAAATTCATTTTTAGTCAAAAAAATCTGAAAAAATTATGAAAAATATTTTTGATTATTCTCTTTTTGATTTTTATTTTTTCACAATTTAATTTTGTTTTTTTGGTATTTTTTATAAATTTTCACTTTATTTAATTTATTTTAAATTTTTAAAAATAGTTTCATACATTTTTAAATTCTGAAAAAATTATGGAATAATCTAATGATATTGTGGCAAATATTGGTGACCACATTTATTTTTTATTTTGAATTTGGTATTTTTTATCATTTTTGGTTTATTTTACTCATTTCTTTTAATTTTAAAAATAGTTTCCGACATAAAAAATTTACCAAAAATTTTGTAAAAATATTTGAGCCCTTTTCTGATTTTTCTATGGTCTCACTTTTTATTTCTTGATTAATTTGAAAATAGTTGATATTTTTCTCCTTTATTTTTATTTTAAAACCTTTTAAAAAACTTTTTTTATGTATATATTAAATGCAATATTATTTTGTGATTATTTTCTGGCTGATCTTGGAATAAATTTTTGGTCATGAACTTTGTTAACATCATTGGATCCATGTTGTTGAGTCTAACTCCACAAAAATGGATGAATGGTTTTAATAATAGTTTGATTTTAATTTAATTCAAAAGTGGTTTGTATATTTTCTCCCATCCCTCTTCATCTCATCCCTTTCTTATTGCACTAAGTGTTATTGGAGCATGATCTCTATATTATGTCTCAAAACAAATGGTGCATAAATTGTTATTGACCTGCCTCAAAATAGGTGTGACTTCTAGATAAGTCCACTTGCGATTGCTTAACATATCGCTAAATTTTGTCCTTATTCTAATAAATGATCATTCGTGGTTGTAGCGGTAGAAATGTTCAAGACTAAGTCATTGGATTGACAAGACTTTATACAAATCAAAATAAAAATCGTCACCGCGCTTTATTGTTTCCAAAGGAATGCGAAAAGAGCGAATAACCCAAAAAGAGGGGGAAAGATTCAAGGTAAGGGGATTGGTTATGCAAAGGGAAGGTATTAGCACCCTAAACATCTACGGTACTCTGCATGAACCTCTTTGAAAAATCTGTATATTTTGGCTATAAAAATGTGTTGTATATAAAATGGATGGTGGAGGTGAGAAAAGAAATATATATTTTTTTTATGATTTTTGCATCCGCCGCGGTTGCGAACCTTTAGTGCCTACGTACCACTTATCGTGCAATAGGGGATCAGGGTACACGTAGTTCCTCTTTTAAAAATTTGAAACACAAGTGTGTTGGTTGATTTTAAGAGATAAGACATCATCGTCATTGTCCGTGTGGAAAACATACTTACTACCCACAATCATGAGAAAGGAGACTTTGCATCATCTCAAAGTGGAGGATAATGGCTTGGATTTTAAAATCAAAAATGCCTCACTCAACACCCAAGTGGAAAATATCTCACTTCACTACATATTGTAGAAGTATAGTTGTTTGCATCACTACAAGGGTTGACAAGAGCCTAACCTTTTGAGAAAAGTTTAAAAGTAAAAAGCCAAAGTGGCAAAATGGTTTGAAATGAGATTGATTGGCTTTTAGTCTTCTCAAAAAAAATGTCAACGTAATATTAAATTGATTGGAGTTTATTTATGAAAATGTTTTGAAAATGCATGGACCTAAGTCCAAGTTTATTATGAAAGTGGTTTAAGTTTCAAAACAAGAAGAGTTTAAAAAGGAGGGAGAAGATTTTTTTAAAATTAAAGAAGATGGGAGGAGGAGAAGAGACTATCCTAAAGCATAAGGTAAAAGCTAAGGATAAGATCCATCTAACCAACAAGAAGCCAAAGCTTTGACATTATGAGCAAGATAGAATTCCCATTATTTGGATTGAAACCAAGCAAGCAAAGATACTAAACCTCTTCAAATGTATTAAGTCTTCACAAAAATTGGGCAGATATGAAAATGGCATGAAATGAAAATGCTAAAAAATAAATAGTACATAAAGCATAAAAGAATAAAAGCATAAGATAAACAAGTCAATAATTAGTGGTTAGTTGGATGACCATCTTGAAACTTGCATTTGGAACTCATTAGAGGATTGGTAGAACCAAAGCCTCCACACAACAAGTTGCATTTGCTTTTTGTCAAGTATATCATCGATTTGGAGTTCTCATAAGTACCATTTAATGAAAAACGATGTTTAAGTGATCCGCGTTGACCAAAGGTGTTGTAGATCCATTAGAGGATTGGTAGAACCAAAGCCTCCACACAATGAATCTCAAAGTTATTAGATCAAAGAGATCAAATTAACATACTTGGGCTTGCAATCATAAGTTTGGGCCACGAATGATCATTTATTTGAATCAGGACAAAATTTAGCGCTATGTTAAGCAATCGTAAGTGGACTTATATAGAAGTCGCACCTATTTTGAGTCTGGTCAATAGAAATCTATGCACCATTTGTTTTGAGACATGACAGAGAGATCACGCTCCAACAACATTTAATGCAATTAGAAGGGGATGGGATGAAGAGGATTAGGGAAAAAGATGAATAATCCACTTTTGAATTAATAATTTAATCAAACTATTATTAAAATCATTCATCCATTTTTGTGGAGTTAAACTCAACACCAAGGATCCAATGATGTTAATAAAGTCATGATCAAAAAATCAACCCAAGACAGCCAGAAAATAATCACAAAAATAATAATATATTTAATATATACATTAAAAGGTTTAAAAATGTTTAAAAAATGAAAAATGATGAGGAAAATATCAATTATGTTCAAATTAATCAAGAAATGAAAAATAAGGCCATAGAAAAATCAGAAATGGGTCCAAATATTTTTATAAAATTTTTGGTAATTTTTAAAAGTCAAAAACTATTTTTAAAGATTAAAATAAATGTGTAAAATAAACAAAAAATAGTAAAAAATAGTAAAATCAAACAAAATAAAATAAGGTCACCAATATTTGTCACAATATCATTGGATCATTCCATAATTTTTTCAGAATTTAAAAATGTATAAAAGTATTTTTAAACATTTTAAACAAATCAAATAAATATAAAAATTTAGAAAAAAAATACCAAAACAAAAAATTAAATTGTGAAAAAATAAAAATCAGAAAGAGAATAATCAAAAATATTTTTCATAATTTTTTCAGATTTTTTGGACTAAAAATGAATTTTCTATGATTTTTTGAAATTTAAAACAATTAAAATATAAAAATAAGAAAAAGAAAATAAAAGTAAAATATGTGGACCATTGTATGAGAGTCAAAACGCGTTAGTAATCAAATCCAAGGGATCTGGCGCGCTGTGCATATCATGGTCATTAATGAATAATGTACAGAATCAATAATAAATCAGATTTTTGAAAAACACAAATGGCACGCCATCATTGGTTGGAAGATGACACATAGGTCATCTTCAACCTCCAGCCAACGTGATTTACAGGTCTCTCAAACTGTAAAATCAGAAGCTCAGACCTATGCCAATCACTTCGTCTCTTCAATACGAAAACAACCACACCCTCGCGCCTAATTTATATAAATTGTAGCTCAAGCAATTTGGAAAGAAAGTTTTGAAAAGAGATTTGAAAATTCATGGTCAAAACGTGCTCCTAGTGAAATGTAAGTGTTGCGACTAGAACCAGGGAAATAAGACCAACACAATGATATTAGAGTTTTAAAGAATTGATGAAGAAATCTACCTATTGAAGTTGAGTTACAAAGCTCTGAAACTGGACTTCTATGGAGTAGTATAGGGCACGATTCTTGAATGTAATTATATGGTTAGTTTCAGGGAAGATCAAGGAATGTGAATTGAGGGGAAAAAATGGATTGGAAAAGGCTTGAGAATAGATTTCGAAGTTACTGAATTCTGGGTTGTGAAACAAGTTTGGCAGCGTGATTCTGGTTATCTAAGATTGGGAAACTGAATGGGGAATGACCCTCTATTTATATGGAAGCAAATGGGATCAAAAGGAATAGAAAATGATGTGTTTTAGAGGGAATTCATGTGGGTTTGCATCATGAAGAAAGTGTGATTCAAACTTGATCAAAACTCAGCCAAATCATGCATTTCATGATGCTAATCACTTCTGGCAAGTTGCTAAACATGATTAAAACCAAAAACGCGTGGAAATATTGTGATTAGAAGCCAAAACAAAGATTTCAAAATCCTGAATTTGTGAAAAATTCAGTTTCAAACTACCCAATTCAAATCCATGGCATTTCCACCTGAAGGGGTCTTATGGCATAACTCTTGATGCTTTAGAAAGATGGGGTTACAAGCTTTGCAATGGAAAAATAATGGAATCAAAAGGATGCTTGAGCTGAAAATTACATGGAGTCAAAGTTGAAGAAAAAGAGTTGACTTTCCATACTTAGAAATATTTCAAATTCTTCTTAAAAAATGACCTATAATCTTTTGCATCCAAACATGGCCTTCCACTTAGAATTAGCTCTTGACCAAAAAAGATGGAATGAAGTAGATCTCTTGAATGAAATTTTTCAATTTGAACCACTCAAAATATCCAAAAATTGAGCAAGTTATGACTTGTTGAAGTTGGCCAAAAATCATGAAATGACCTATAATCTTTTGCATTCTTAAGGCAACTTCCATCCATTTTCTTACTTTGCATATAAAAGAAGGCATGAAGTACATATCCTTAAGATCATCATGAAAAAGGAATGGACTCAAGGTGATGAAAATTGACCAAGTTATGACCATTTGAAGTCACATATGAAAAATTGGGGATTCATCTGAGTGACTTGTAATCTTTCTTCTTCACCAAGTTCCTTCCACATGAAAATTCCTTGGAAATTTTGAAGTGATTTGTTGGTAACTCTTTGAAAAGAAGGATGTTTTTGGAATTACTGAAGAATACCAAAAGATGAGCAAGATATGCTCCTTTGAAGTCCAAAAGCCTAGCCTTTAGATCAAGAGAATGCTTTGAGGAAATTTGCCAAGTTTGAACAAACTTTTTGTGTCAATATCCTTCCTTTGTGAATAGAAGTTGTTGAGGATGATGATGAGAACTCATGGCCACCAAAACCACTTCCATATCTTGAAATTAGAGAGAAATATGCTCTTGTGACTAATAGGAACAAGACCTTGTTCAATCATGATAACTTCTTCCCTTAACCCTTTGTACTTTTTGAATCAATTTTGATAATTTTGAAATATGTTGAACCAAAATAAGCTTTGTCATGCCATTTATTCCAAAACCACTCCAATAGTGAAGTTTGAATTCCTAAATATATTTCGACTAGGGCATAGAAATAAACTCATGAACCCATGGAGCAACTAGCTAAACCTCATTGCCTTTACCTACATTATTAACAAGTAAGACCAACCAACATTGCATTTTATTAATTAGAGAGAAAATCAGCAAAATATTCATGATCACAAAAGAAAACAAGTCAAGGTGCTTGGTAACTCCTCAAAAGAGCAAGGCTAAAGATAGGGAGAAGAACCAAAAGCCCTAATGTGATCTTGTTGTGATTGAATCAACATGGTATGATGAGGGAATCATAGGGGAAAAAATTGGGGTACAACAGTTGCCCCTATGTAGGTTTCTTCTATCCGAAGATACGAAGTTTAAAAATCTTCATGTCGACGTGATCACAGATACTTAAATATAAAACAAACCCTATTTTTGGCCCTAAGATGCCATGCAAATGCTTATGCATATGAATGCATATGAACAAAACCAAAGAGACGCAAAGTACCTTTGGGGATGCAACAAAATGAAGAAACAAAGGAGCAACCCAACCAGGCAAATAAATCACTGGTGAACCAAAAGAACTGAATCAGAGAGAAAGATAATAAGCATCGACGTTCACTGTCGATGTCCTACCAACAATCACTAAAGGTAGAAAGAGAAAATATATCAAATAACTGCCGTTTACTGACGATGAACTATCAATGTTCACTAAATATAATAAAAAGATAACAAACACCGACATTCACTACCAATGTACTACCAACGTTCACTGTGGGTAGAAAGAGAAAATATATCTTATCACCGCCGTCCATTGACGATGAACTACCAACGTTCACTAAGGATAGAAAAAATATAACAAACACCGACATTCACTAAAGTTTACCTACCAACTTTCACTGAAGGTAGAGAGAAAAGATATCATAGTGTAGCGATAAAAAATGTAGCGGGGTAAATCGGAGATCGAACTATTAATTAATTCGTCTCACAAAAGCAATAGTCGCCATCGCACTTTATTATTTCTAAGGGAAAAGGGAAAAGAGCGAAATAAAACCCTAAAGTATGCAATGTAAAATAATACTTTAAAAGTAATGAAAATACAAGGCGTTTTTGAAAAGAGGTCTAGAGTTCGGGGGTTGGTTATACAATGGGAAGGTATTAGCACCCAATGCATCTGCGGTACTCCGCAGGAACCTTTTGAAATATCTGTTTTTAGGTTAAAATCGTTTGTTTGATTAAAATGATTCGTTTGGCTAAAAGATGGGTATGGACTATATTTTCGAAGATACGACGACCTAGTGTCGAAGTTTTGACTTAAAAGGTGTAAGTTTGAAAATGGAGTCTTTTGGGAAAATTATCTTGAGTTTAACAAAATAGTAAACAAACAAAAAATGAAAGAGGGTGTCCGCACGATCGGATGAGATGTATTTGATGACGTGAAGTCAACAGATTTAAATCTTTCCCTTGGAGTAAATCGAGCAAGTAAAATAAGATGAATCAACAAAGTATAAGCATTCAAAAATTCAAAACAAATCTAATAAAACAGATTAATGACCAAAGGCATCGAGAAATTAAAATGACAAAGATATTTAAATAGAAGAAAAGGGAACTAATTATCTAAGTCAAAATTATAAGATTACTTACTAAAATAATTCTAAACTAATTTGTTATCTAAAGTTATAAAAATAATTCTAAAAATTACTACGCTAGATCTAAACTAAATTAAAATTTTAATATTAGAAAATTAAATCTAAACTAAATTAAATTCTAAAGTTACTAAATTTAATCTAAAACAAATAAAAATTCCAAAGTTACTAAACTAAATCTCAATCAAATAAAATTCTAAAATTACTATATTAAAAATAGAAATTCTAAAGTTATTAGGTTAAATTTAAATTAGATGAAAATTCTAAAGTTAAATCATATCTTAAACTAATTGAACATTCTAATAAATCTAAACTAAAAAACTAGATTAAGAATACTTTAAGCATAAATTAAATTAATTATAAGAAAAAGGGGTGTAAAACTGAAGTATAAGGGGGGTAGAGTAAGAATTCGTATAGCTTAAAAAGACAAAAGAAAACAGGAGGCCCATAATGCTATAACATGTTATATGAAGAGAAAATAAAATAAATAAAACAACAACTGCTGGGCCGGACCGAGTTGACCCGGTTTTGGGAAAGAAGCAAGGAAAAAAATTCGAAAACCCTAGTAAACGAAGGGATGCTGCTGGCCTTGGGGAGAGGAAAATTACAGATTAATTAATATTATTATTCCTATTTCCAATAAAACAATTAAAGGAGAAAATTGAAAAATAAAAAAAACACGATCCTCTCTCACATCATCACCATCCTCAACCTCTTCTGTTCCTCTTTCAGACTTTCTTCTTCCTTAATGTCTTCAATCATCATCTTCCAAAAAAAAGATAAACCGCGACGCAAACTTTTAAGCCTCTCCGAAGATGGATTTGAAAGAGGAAGCCACTCAAATTTATCTGTGGAAAGATCAATGCATTCCTCTTTTTCGTCATCGTAACAAATCTGATGCTCGGATGTTTAAATGACACAGATTCCCATGGATGGCCTCTATAATCTATCGATCCACCTCGAAGATTCGTATACAATAAACGATCCTGATTTTTTCTCCAAATATCACTCGCTTTCTCCATAACAGAATCTAAAATTGATTGAGGGGGTTTGAGTTTGATGAAGCGATCATGGTTTTGTTTAGTCTGATTTCTCTTGAGGTTGTGTGAAATGGAGGGGATAATGGTATATGGTCGTTTTCTACGAGTGTGAGAGTGACATGGCTACGACCACGAGCGAGGTTGATATGGGTGGAAACTTGTTGATGTTATCGGTGACCATATGGTAGAGGAAGTGTCAGAATGTTGGTGTTCGGCGGAAACGGGAAGGGAGTACTCGGGTCTGTCTGAAGGATCGGTGGGTTGAAGGAAGCAGAGGGAGATGAATGAGAGGAAGATGAAGGGATTAAAGGTGCTGAAAGTTATGATCCACAATAAAAAGGTAAGACAAACAACAACATACCCTTCATTAATTCGAGTTTCTGTAACTTTATACTTCTAAGTTTCTATGTTCAATTTGTTCAGCTGAGCAGCGATATGAAGATAATGTAAGCACAACACCTCAACTTTAAGGAGTACTAAATCAATATTAGTTTTACTTTGAGCTTTTTATCGGTGTTATAATCAGATTCAGAAAATGAATTCTCTGAAGCAAACAACAGATAACAATGTATATCAGGTAAAACATGTTTTCGAACTTTTCATCTCACCATCAAAGCCTTATCCTACTTAAATGAAATCTACTTATGAACTGATACAAAATGTAGGTCAAGTTGAAGCTCAAAGATAAAATACTCAAAATGGTGGAGCTATATTACCTGAAAGAAATCCCAGATCCCAGTTGCTTCACTTGAGTAAGTTCCCTTCTTGTTCTTTAGGCTTTTCTTGATTATTTGCTGTGATGCTGAGTTATTGTTGAGTCTTTTTTAATGGCTCTGTTGTAGGTTGTGTTATGTTGGAGATTGAAGAATAGCAGGCAAGTGATATATTTTTGTTGCTCAAGATAAGTTGGTCGTAGTGGAAATGGTCAGTATTCTTTGATTTTTGGAGAAGATTGAACAAATATTCATGCTGAATCCTCTCCTTTTTTTTCTGTCCCCTTTATGTGATGCTGAACTCCCTCCTTTATAGTGGGACAATGTGGTTTTTGGGGGGAACAAGTTTGGTTTTTGAACAAATATACTATTACGTTTTTTTCACTTTATTGATGTAGTTTTTGATTACCTATTTTAGTGCAATCCTTGGACTGGTTTGGACTGATATGATGCAGCTTTTTGCAGGTTATTTTGGACTCTTTGAATTGTTTGTAACAGCAAGAATAGCAGGCTGCAAATCAGTTTTGGACATCAACATTTTCAGCTTTGTTTTGGACTGTTTTTGGCATGTTTTATGCAGATTTGGCAGACTATGGGCAGCAACAAAAATTGGTTTTGGTACCACAACTTTATTGAACATAAAACAATAAAACAAAGATAATAGTAATAATAAAGATAAAGGCAATTTGTTAGTAATATAAAACAGAATAATAATAATAATAATAAAAAATAAGATGCAAACAAAATTAATTTTATTTTAATTTTAATATTAATTCAATTTTAAAAATTGAATTAAAATTAGAATCAAATCAAAATCAATATTGGATTAAAAGAAGCTAAAACTATAATGACCCAAAAGAATTTAAAAAAATGTAAAATAAAGGAAAAAGATATTAACTATATTTTTGAGATTTTTTTTTGGATTAAAATCTATACTAAAATAAAAATCTAAATGAAACCAATAAAACTATAATAATTTTTGATATTTTTTTTTTAATTAAGAATTGTGAATTTAAAATATTATAATGCTAATTATAAATATTTTTGTGATTTTTTCTAATAATGCGATAGTAAAAAGTGACATGAACTAAAATACACATTTTTTTTAGATTTTTTCAAATAAGACAAAAATGATAAATAAAAGACGAAAAATATGCGCTATGTACGATTTGGTAAAGGTTGGACAAGACATGATCAAATTTCATTAAATTCATAAAGCGACTTCCAACGTTTTCATTCTTTCGTGGCATTTCAAAAAATAATCATCTATTGACTTCTAAAGGAAAGTTGTAGTTGTTGTCAAGGAGAATTATGTGTAAAAGAACCACTAAAAAATGTCAAAATTCGAAGAAGTTATGAATTTTTGAAATCTGACTCGAGAAAATGGCAAAACAGGTCGAATCGCTTGTGAACGCTTGCTATGTAATGATGCAGATGGGAGGTGGTATCTTAGGTCAAAAATTGGGGTATGACAGCTGCCCCTATTTAAGTTTCTTCTATTCGGAGATATGAAGATTAAAATCTTCGTCTCGACGAGATTGAAGGTACTTAAATACATAATGCGCAATTTTTTCCCTAAGATACCGCCATTATGTTTATGATATGGATGTAGTATTTAAATTCATGGAGAATGATACTGTATGAGACAGAAACAATGCTGGAGAAACCAAACACCAACAAAACACAGGAACATAGATTATACACTACTGGGGAAATGAGCCATCGACTTCAAATGATAGACTCTTGACATCGAATAAAATTTGAGAAAATACGACCTCTGACCCTAACAAAGAAGGCATCTTGCATAGGCCACAAAACAGATTATTGACCCAAAATAACAGTGAGTTCACAACTCAAGGTCAAAGGTAGACAAAAGATGTATCAATTTTGCTGATAATGGACTACCAACTTCTGAAGGAAAAGATTTCATAACGAGTCTCTCTGCGAGATTTTTCCAGAGGGGTACCAATTAATGCTGAAATAATAATATGGTTGTAGATACACAAGCTGCTCAAATAAAGAAGCTTCCACTTGCTGTCGTTCAAAGATGTCAATAACATACAAGCTGCTCAAATAAAGAAGCCGCCACTTGCTGTCTTCTAAAAATACTATGGCATACAAGCTTCTCAAATAAAGAAGCTGCCACTTGCTGTCGTCCAGGGATGTCAATAACATACAAGCTGCTCAAATAAAGAAGCCGCCACTTGCTGTTTTCCAAAAAAATACCAATAACATACAAGCTGCTCAAATAAAGAAGCCGCCACTTGCTGTATTCCAGAAAAAATATCAATAATGCGCAAGTTGCTCATGAAGAGACCGCCGCTTGTCGTTTTTCCAAAAAATAATAACGTACAAGTTGCTCATGAAGAGACCGCCGCTTGTCGTTTTCCAAAAAAAATAATAACGCACAAGTTGCTCATGAAGAGACCGCCGCTTGTCGTTTTCTAACAATGTCTATAACGTGCAAGTTGCTCATGAAGAGGCCGCCGCTTGTCGTTTTCCAAAAATATTAATAACGCACAAGTTGCTCATGAAGAGCTGCTGCTTATCGTTTTCTGAAGAGTAATTCAGAAGAAAATTGCGATAACCCTGCCAGAGAATAAAATCTTCGTCAAAGGGAACCATGAATCAATCCTTCCCGAGGAGATCAAATACTTAAATGTGCAAAATAAATGCACCATTCGTCTAGGTTGTCTAGCTTGGAGAAAACCACGAGATAGCCTATGCAAGAGGCGACAACTCCCTCCAGGAATAAACCAGAGAGAAAACAGTCAAACAAGACTCCACCCAATGAGAAAATAACTCGATTAGGGATTCATCCTATCCAGAAATGGACAAGGAAGGCTAAATCAAAAAATCATCCACGAGGATTAGCTCAGTTGGGGAATTTAGAAAGGAAGCACATTTTCTGCCTAAATTAACATTCTACTTGGAAAGAAACATGTACGCTGTTTGAATAAACATAAACAAGGTATACGTCCCAAAAATCAACGGCAAATGTGAATAAGCATGCGTGATATAAGTGTAAATGAATGAATGAATGTTATGCTGACGAGACAGGTAGACGGAATATCTTGAAGATGATAAGATATCACAAAAATAATAGATACTCGGTCAATCTTGAAGAGACGGAAAATAACTGGAACTGGAACCAACAAGCAACGTCAGAGCGTATCACGCTACAAGGCTCAAATCTTCTGAGGATAAAAGTATTCAAATCCAATCTTCCAATACCAATAGACCACTGACATGATACAAAACGTACCATACCTCAGAAATCTCTCAAATAAAGATAACCAAAACAACGCTTAACTGGAGAAGCTGGGGAGTCACCAAACTTAGTACCACTAGAAACAAGAGTGTACACAACCAACACCTCGTGACGATTTTGAAAGAAAACATGTTCATTATGCAAGGATAAATTACTGTATTGTTTTGCATTTCATGACTTGACCATCCTCGGAACAACTGTTAATATTCCTTTCATTATTCACGACACATTTTTAAAATAAGAATACTTTAAATAACTTTGTTTCAAATATTTCCGTAAAATTAAAATTTTGCCCACAAAAGGTAAATGCTCGAATTTCATTAATAAGATGGTAGTTCACTAACAACGCGACTCCAACGGTTTACAAAAGTTTGGGAAATAGTACATGAAAGAAAAAGGTTACACAAAAACAATGATCACTATTCTCCCTAACAACTTCGAATTCCGAAATGTGCTCAAAGGCCAAGACTGGTCTGACCAAAAGCTTTCCTAAGCCGCCCTTTCGGGTTTTCAACTTAGCAAACTGTCAACTCAAACCTAAGCGAAATATTTCTTGACTGCATCGGCGTTCATGGAGCGCGGGAGCTCTTCGCCGTCCTTATTTGTGAGAATCATGGCACCTCCAGAGAAAACTTTCTTAACGACATACGGTCCTTCATAATTCGGAGCCCACTTGCCCCTAGAATCAGGTTGGAAAGATAATATCTTTTTGAGCACAAGGTCACCTTCTCTGAACTCGCGTGGTCGAACCTTCTTATCAAAAGCCTTCTTCATTCTCTGCTGATATAATTGAGCGTGACACAATGCTGTCAATCTCTTTTCCTCAATTAAATTCAACTGATCATATCTATTTTGACACCATTCAGCCTCAGAAAGTTTAGCTTCCATCAAAACTCTCATAGACGGGATCTCAACCTCCACGGGAAGTACTGCTTCCATGCCATAAACTAGGGAAAATGGGGTTGCACCTGTTGAAGTTCGAACTGAAGTACGGTATCCATGTAAAGCAAACGGAAGCATTTCATGCCAATCTTTATAAGTTACCACCATCTTCTGGACAATCTTTTTGATGTTCTTGTTAGCAACTTCAACAGCCCCATTCATCTTCGGTCTGTAAGGAGAAGAATTATGATGTTCGATCTTGAACTCCTCACAAAGCTCTTTCATCATCTTGTTATTCAAATTCGAACCATTATCAGTGATGATCTTGCTCGGGATGCCGTATCGATAAATGATTTGATTCTTGATAAATCTGACTACCACCTGTCTGGTTACATTAGCATAAGATGATGCTTCCACCCATTTAGTAAAATAATAGATCACTACCAAGATGAAACGATGACCATTTGAAGCTTTGGGTTCAATCATTCCAATCATATCAATGCCCCACATAGAGAAAGGCCAAGGTGAAGAGATAACGTTGAGGAGGGTCGGTGGCACATGTATCTTGTCCGCATAAATCTGGCATTTATGACATTTCTTCACATATTTGCAGCAATCAGATTCCATTGTCATCCAATAGTAACCAGCTCTCAACATCTTTTTAGCCATTGCATGTCCGTTGGCATGAGTTCCAAAGGATCCTTCATGTACCTCTTGCATCAGCATGTCTGCTTCATGTCTGTCTACACATCTGAGCAAGACCATGTCGTAATTCCTCTTATACAATACTTCTTCATTGAGGAAGAAACTGCTTGCTAATCTTCTCAATGTCTTCCTATCTTTATTGGATGCCCCAAGCGGGTACTCTTGAGTTTGAAGAACACGTTTAATGTCATAGAACCATGGTTTGTCGTCGGTAACCTCTTCTACTGAGAACACATGAGCAGGTCTATCGAGGCGCATAACCCGGATTGTAGGCACATCGTTCCAACCATTCACTTGAAACATTGAAGACAAAGTAGCTAAAGCATCAGCCATTTGGTTTTCATCTCTAGGGATATGATGTAATTCCACTTTGTTGAAGAAAGTTAACAATCTTCTAGCATAGTCTCTGTAAGGGATCAAACCAGGATGACGAGTCTCCCATTCCCCTTTGATTTGATTAATTACCAATGCCGAATCTCCGTAAATATCAAGAATTTTAATCCTTAGATCCACTACTTCTTCGAGACCCATAATACATGCCTCATATTCAGCCATGTTGTTCGTGCAGTCAAACTTCAATCTCACCGTGAACGGGATATGAGTACCTCGGGGAGTGACGATGATTGCCCCAATTCCATTTCCATAAGAGTTCACAGCTTCGTCAAATATTAAACCCCAATGGGATTCGGGATCAGGTCCTTCTTCAGGTAACGACTCTTCACAATCTTTAGCTTTCAAGTACATAACATCTTCATCTGGGAAATCAAACTTGATGGATTGATAATCGTCAATTGGTTGGTGAGCCAAATGGTCGGCTAAAATACTCCCTTTGATTGCTTTCTGAGTGTGATACTCAATGTCATATTCAGATAACAACATCTGCCAACGGGCTATTCTTCCAGATAAGGCGGGCTTCTCAAAGATATACTTGATCGGATCCATTTTGGAGATCAACCAAGTGGTGTGGTTAATCATATACTGACGCAGACGGCGAGCAGCCCAAGCTAAAGCACAACAGGTTTTCTCAAGCATTGAGTATCGAGACTCACAGTCTATGAATTTCTTACTCAGATAATATATGGCATGTTCCTTTCTTCTAGTCTCATCTTGTTGACCAAGCACACATCCCATGGAATCTTCCAATATAGTCAGGTACATAATCGAAGGTCTTCCTTCCACCAGAGGAATCAAAATGGGAGGTTCAAGTAAATATTCTTTGATGCTATCAAAAGCTCTCTGACAATATTCTGTCCATACACATCCTTGGTTCTTTCTGAGAAGCTCGAAAATCGGCCCACAGGTAGCAGTCATATGAGATATAAATCTAGCAATATAGTTCAGTCTCCCAAGGAAACCTCTTACTTGTTTTTCCGTCTTGGGTGCGGGCATTTCCCGAATAGCTTTGACTTTATCAGGATCTACCTCAATACCTTTCTGACTGACAATGAAACCCAGAAGTCTTCCAGGACGAACACCAAAAGTGCACTTGTTGGGATTCAGACGGAGTTTATACTTTCTCAAATGCTGGAATAACTTCAATAAATGTTCCAAATGATCTTCTTCAGTTTGTGATTTGGCAATCATGTCATCTACATACACTTCTATCTCTTTATGCATCATATCATGGAATAAAGCAGTCATGGCCCTTTGGTATGTTGCACCAGCATTCCTCAAACCAAACGGCATAACCCGATAACAAAATGTTCCCCAAGGTGTAATGAAAGTTGTCTTCTCCATATCTTCTGGTGCCATCTTGATTTGATTGTAACCAGAGAAACCATCCATGAAAGAAAAGACTTTGAACTTTGCGGTACTGTCGACCAATACGTCAATGTGCGGTAATGGGAAGTCATCCTTTGGGCTAGCTCTATTCAGATCTCTATAGTCTACACACATTCGCACTTTGCCATCTTTCTTAGCAACAGGCACTATATTGGCTAACCATTGAGGATAGACCGATGTAACAAGGAAACCTACATTAATTTGCTTTTGAACTTCTTCTTTGATCTTGTCAGCCATATCGGGGCGAGTCCTTCTCAACTTCTGCTTAATCGGAGGACATTCAGGTCTCAACGGTAAACGATGCTCCACAATATTATTGTCCAAACCTGGCATATCTTGGTAGGACCAAGCGAACACATCAACATACTCTTTGAGAAGCTCCAACATTTTCTCTTTGACCTCTAGGATAAGCAATGCTCCGACCTTGACTTCCTTTTTATCTTCTTCATCACCCAAATTGATCATCTCTATAGGTTCTTCAAACGGCTGAATAGTCTTTTCATCGTGCTCAAGCAAACGGGAAATTTCATCAGGAACTTCTTCGCTATCCTCTTCTTCGGCTCCGAACACAGGGAATTCAAAGTTGGGAGGGGGCATAGGATCATTGTTTTCAATGGTTAAGTCATGGATTAATCTGCACATATCATTATGCTTTATTTTAGAAATCGATTTGTACAAATAAAACAAAAAGTTATTATATTTTCCTATTACTACCAATTAATTTTCATTACTATTTCCCAGAAAAAGTGAAAAAAAATAAAACAGTAGTGGACAAAATAACATTTTTATTCATGAGGGGAAATACTTGAAACAAAGAGCCCAAACATTTTCTCTTTTGCCTTGGGCAGAGCAAAAGGATTTATTTTCAACATAGCCCGACACAAATACTTTTCGCCTTGGGCAGAGCGAAATTTTTTTTCAAAAATAAAATAAAACATTACTCAGAAATGTGCATCACAACAGGAACATCAACAGCAATCCAGTTCTGGCAAACCACTCCATGCGTTACAAAATCGGGTAAATCCTCTTCAGAATCGTCTCCTATTATATCATCAACTTCAGGAGGAGTCGGATGGATAAAACCTGCGCTTCGGAAAACTTCTTGTATCGGACGGGTAACTATTTCCTGATTGACTCTTGTAGACACGGGATGAAAACCAAGACCTTCTCCAGACTTGTTCTCGGGCAAAGTTAACACCTGGCCCTAACCTTCAGCCGAACCACTTTCAACCACTCGTCGCGCATCCTCAAAAGAAGAAATAGATGTCCCTTGCTTCTTCACTTCATTATTAACAACAGATAGAGCTTGGAATTGGGTTCCAACATCCTCATCAGCATCAATAAAAGAGAAAGATGACAAATGGCTTACCACCATAGGCTGCTCTCCACCAATCATTACCAGCTTTCCATGCCTTACAAACTTCAATCTTTGATGGAGTGTGGAAGTGACTGCCCCTGCATCATGGATCCATGGATGACCCAATAGGCAACTGTAGGCGGCACGAGTATCCATTACTTGAAAAGTGATCTGAAAAGTATGAGGACCAATTATTATAGGAAGATCCATTTCACCAATGACAGTCTTCCTAGAACCATCAAACGCTTTGACAATTACCCCACTAGGTCTCATGGGAGCACCTTGATATGAGAGTCGAGATAATGTAGTTTTGGGCATTACATTTAACGACGAACCTGTATCTACCAACACACTTGATAAAGTATAATTTCCACAACTTATTGAGATATGCAAAGCCATATTATGGTTCCTTCCCTCCTCCGGAAGCTCTTCATCACTGAAACCAAGATTGTTACACGAAGTAATATTTCCCACAATTCCATCAAATTGGTCAACCGTCACATCATGATCCACGAATGCCTGGTCCAAGACCTTCATCAAAGCTTCTCTATGGGCACCAAAATCTCTCAGTAAAGCAAGCAAAGAAATCTTGGAAGGAGTTTGCAATAGTTGGTCCACAATCTTATATTCACTTCTCTTGATGAGCTTCAGAATCTCATCATCATCGGGATGTGGGATAGGTTCATTGGATCGGCCTATCTCAACCCTTGGTTCAACATTTCTCGCTGGAATTTCTGCCGGTATGGGCCTCCTGACTTGAACTTCTGGTCTCTTCAAAGGTACTGCTGCAAAGACACGTCCGCTTCTCGTAACTCTGCTCACATCAACGATGTTAAAAAAAGATGGCATTGTTGGTATAGGGACTTCTACCCCATTCTCAATCATTGTGGCATTATAATTATACGGTATAGCTTTGTCTGAGTTGTAAGGCACAGGACCAGGTGGATAAATGATCAAAGGAGCAACAGGTGCAGTCTGACTGTCGTAAACGATCTCTACTGGTTCAGGCAAGTTGAATTGCGGTATTATAACATTCACTTCATTAACTGGATCTCTATCATGTGTAATAGTGATAACCCTGTGGTCTAACAATTTTTGAATATCCTCCTTCACAATAGGGCAATCAACCTCTCTTGAACAAAATTCACAAACATCATAATCATGATGATGCCTAAAAAAGGCGAGTCTTCTTAAGCTCTGATGTAACCTGATTAACGAATCTCTTATGTGTTCAACTTGAAAAACTCGAAACTTTCCTGGACAACCTTCCACCATATTCACTGATGCTGCCCCATGTCGAGGCAAAGGATTATGTCTAACATTTGGGTTAACATCCTTGAAAGATAAGATACCGTTCTTAATCAACCTCTGCACGTCCGCCTTTAAAGCAAAACAATTTTCAATGTTATGCCCCGGCGACCCTTGATGATATTCAAAAAATTGGTCTGCCTTGTACCACGGAGAAGTACTATTTGGTGCGACAGGAGGGGGCTTCGTTGTTATGAGGTTTTTTCTGATCAGAGCGGGGAACAACTCAGTGTAAGTCATGGGAATGGCATCAAATTTCGGTTTCCTTGGTGAACGATTCTGGTTATTAAATTGATAAGCCTGTTGTCGAGGCTGCTGCTGAAATGGCCGTTGCTGAGTTGGTGGGGTTTGATGAGTTGGGGTCACCAATGTTGGGCGGACAGCCGGAGTGAATGCCGCAACATGTGAATAACCTCTCCTTGGTCTCCCAGGGAAAATTACACTGACATCCTGTTCTTTCCTTTTAGGGAAAACACTTCCAAACTTCTTGATACTGCTAGACGAGCTTCCTTCCTTAACCAAACGTCCCTCACGAATCCCTTCTTCTAACCGCATGCCCATACATACCATCTCGGTGAAGTCACTGGGTGCACTGGCAATCATTCTTTCATAATAAAAGGAACCTAAAGTCTTCAGGAATATCTTTGTCATTTCTTTCTCCTCAAGAGGGGGATAAATCTGAGCAGCAATCTCGCGCCACCTCTGGGCATATTCTTTAAAGGACTCTCTGTCTCTCTGGGACATCGCCCGGAGTTGATCTATGTCCGGCGCCATGTCGACGTTGTACTTATACTGGCGAACAAAAGCTTCACTAAGATCGTTGAAATTACGGATCCGAGTGCTGTCCAAACCCATATACCACTTTAGAGCGGCACCAGTCAAACTGTCTTGAAAGTAGTGAATTAATAAGTTATGATCATCAGAATATGTAGACATCTTTCTCACATACATAGTTAAATGACTCTGCGGACACGAATCACCTTTATACCTTTCAAAGTCCGGCACTTTGAATTTGGATGGAATCTTTACATTTGGAACTAAACACAGGTCATGAGCATTCTTTCCAAACAAATCTTTCCCCTTTAACGCTCTGATCTCCCTCTGCATCTCTTGAAACTGGTCTTGAAATTCCTCCATTCTATCGAAAAGACCCAGACTTTCAGCAGGCTCAGCATGATAAGTAGGTTCATTCATGTATGGCATAGAATGAACCACATGAGCGACAGTTGTCATCACTGGTTGAGGGAAAGGTGCCACAGACGGAATTACAGGCGGCATAGTAGTTGTCTCTGGTTGAGGAAAAGACACAGTAGGTTGAACCAAAGGCTGTACGACAGGCTGATACCCTTCTGGCACAAAGTTATGAGGCATTCCCCACGGAAAACCTTTTGGCATCTGATGTTGAAGCGGAGAGTTGATTTGAGTCACAGATGTTGGAACGGTGACAATCTCAGAAACCACAGTAGTTGAAGTCTGAATCTCAGCAGCTGCAGTCGATGGCTGATTCTGAGCAGCCATCAAACTTTCCACCAGCGCAGTTAGCTTTTCCATCCCGACACGAAGGGTGGCAACCTCCTCACGAAGCTCGTGGTTTTCCTTTTCTAGATCTTCCATCTTCCTCTGACGATTGGCTCGGGTATCGTACCGATGAGACAGCTTGACAATCTATCGGAGTGGAAAAAGAAACAAGGATAAGACTCTAGAAAACATGTGAAGTGGAATGTTGGATGATGCATGATATGCGATGCAAATGATCGTTCATTTTGATAGGTTTTTTCAAGGAACTTCGATAATTTTGCACACATCAATGATAAAGGAATATGGAACAACAAAAACTCACTTCATTAATCAAAAGCGGTAAATTACAACTTACAACTTTGGAACAACAAAATAATAAATTACAACTTTGGGACAACAACCCAATAAAAGCAGTAAATTAACACTTTGGAACATGAAGCCCATAATAAAAGCAGTAAATTACAACTTCAGAACATGAAGCCCATAATAAAAGCAGTAAATTACAACTTCGGAACATGAAGCCCTTTTACAGAGTTTTACAAAATGACATCAGTAAAAAAACTAAGAACTAAAGATCACTCAGAATCATCAGATGAAGGACCAAATGCCAACTGTAAATGGAGCTTCCTGATCTTCTCTTCATAAAAGTCTTCCATCTCTTTCTTCTCAGTTACCAGTCGATCAATGATTTCCTTTTGTGGATTAGGAACGAGAGCAACACTTACCGAACCTTCCTTCTTTCTCTTCCTTTCACTAGCATATTTCTTCAGTAAAGCATCCTTTTGACGAAGCTTCTCATCATGATCAATGAACCATCCATCTTGAATTAATAGCAAATCCTCCTTTTCCTTTAGTTGTCGAGTCAGGACCCGATTCTCATATTCAGACATATTATACTTTTCTTTCTAAGCATCTCTCTCGGACTTCATCCTAGCCAAATTTCCTTGGTATTCTCCCATATTCTCGATAGGGATATCAACAGATGATGATGCAACAGTAGGGAATAAAGGTTTCTCAGGTTTATAAGGCATCTTGAGAGCACAAGCCCTAGCACGGACCCATTGTAGGTAAGGCTCCAAAGAAACAACACCCCTATGTCCTAACATGTCTCTCCCTTTCCTATGGATGTGGCGCCAAGCTCCTTCGATCTCCCTCTTAGCTGCCTGGTGATCTTGTCCTTCTTGTAGAAAGAAACCACTCACATGGATGTTGTTTGGCTTGTCCCTCATCGGGTATCTAAACTGACGGCGCGCGAGAACATGATTATAGTTAATTCCTCCTTTCGTACCAAGAAGGGGCACGTTAGGAAAAGCACCACAGCTATCAATGATCTTCACGTCATGGTGAACTCGATTATACCAATCAATGTCGAAATGAGTGAGAGCCATAATTTTTGGTGCCCATCGCGGCTCCTTCTCGAGATCCCAGAAAACATCAGACCTAGGTAGATGAGAAACATACCACTGATACAACAACTGTGCACAACAAATAATCATCCCTCCTTGATAAGAGTTTCGAAGATGGATGGAGTAGTAGGTATCTCCTAGCAGCGTAGGGACCGGATTTCCAATCAAGAAAATTCTGATGGCGTTGATATCCACAAACTTATCAACGTTAGGGAACAAGAATAGACCATACGCGAGTAAAGCAAAGATGTCTTCAAAGGCAATAATATCTTTTATCTCAGCGAAATGACGAGCTTTCCTCAACAAAAACTGCGCAGACAAGCCTCGGATTCCCCCTTTTGTAGTCATGTTCTCCTCTATCTCTGACTTCTTCAAGTGGGTGATGGTCGCTATCTCGTGAGATTTGGGTTCCTCTTCTAAGCTAGAAAAAGGAACACAGTCGGTGATCGGCAAACCGAGTATGTAGGAGTACTCTTCTAAGGTGGGCATTAACTGGTAATCCGGAAAGGTGAAGCATCGGTACAAAGGATCGTAAAATTGGACCAACGTACCAAGGATGCCTTCTTTCATCTTGCGCTTCATGAGAGGTATAATGGACCCATACTTTTTCTGAAAATCCGTCGGGTTCTTGATCTTAGGAATTAAACTCTTCAGTTCTTCAATCTCGGGCTCCTTAAAACTAAAACTTCGAGTGTTTCTCCTTCCAAATTCCATAATAATAGTACCTGAGATGTCTACAAAAATCATTCTTAAGTTTCTTGAAAAACAAGTTTTTTACAAAAAAATGTTTATGGATGTATGGATGAATGATAATGCAACAGTTACACATAAGTTCACAAATATGGGGTTCAAAGGTTCAACGTTTCGAGCATGGAGTCAAAGGTAAAGCCCACCCCAAGGTATGTACTACGGTTTAATCACACCTGTAAGACAAGGTTCTAAGAGTTCCCAGAGTCTACATTTCTCCTTCGGATATTACCAAAGTCTTGATTACTCAATAATTAGCAATATTCTCAAGAGAAACTCATCCGAGCGTAGCATCGCGTGACAACTACTTCCGGATTACTCCGTTATAGTCTCCGTGCTACACCTAAAAGGCCAAGATGGGTTAGGGTTCTACGGTTCTCAGCTTCTCTGGCTCCCAGGTCGAAAATAATAATGTGTTCCCGATTACTCGGTAAACAAATATTACGTTCAAAAGGGCCTTCCACTGAGTGGGGGATTTCATGCCTCCTTCTTCGGGATTACTCCCTCAAAGTTAACATGACTATACCGCCTGTCCTATTCTTAAGTGTAACTTAATTCGGATATAGGATTCGTCCTTTGCAAAAACCCAAACAACCCCAATATAAACACATAATCAAACAAAACAAATAATAATAAAACAGATAAAACAAACTAGGCTTAACCCACTTAGGGATAGACCAGCAAGAGGTCAATCTTTCCCCAGCAGAGTCTCCAATTCTGTAGCGATAAAAAATGTAGCAGGGTAAATCGGAGATCGAACTATTAATTAATTCGTCTCACAAAAGCAAGAGTCGCCACCGCACTTTATTATTTCCAAGGGAAAAGGGAAAAGAGCGAAATAAAACCCTAAAGTATGCAATGTAAAATAATACTTTAAAAGTAATGAAAATACAAGGCGTTTTTGAAAAGAGGTCTAGAGTTCGGGGGTTGGTTATACAATGGGAAGGTATTAGCACCCAATGCATCTGCGGTACTCCGCAGGAACCTTTTGAAATATCTGTTTTTAGGTTAAAATCGTTTGTTTGATTAAAATGATTCGTTTGGCAAAAAGATGGGTATGGACTATATTTTCGAAGATACGACGACCTAGTGTCGAAGTTTTGACTTAAAAGGTGTAAGTTTGAAAATGGAGTCTTTTGGGAAAATTATCTTGAGTTTAACAAAATAGTAAACAAACAAAAAATGAAAGAGGGTATCCGCACGATCGGATGAGATGTATTTGATGACGTGAAGTCAACAGATTTAAATCTTTCCCTTGGAGTAAATCGAGCAAGTAAAATAAGATGAATCAACAAAGTATAAGCATTCAAAAATTCAAAACAAATCTAATAAAACAGATTAATGACCAAAGGCATCGAGAAATTAAAATGACAAAGATATTTAAATAGAAGAAAAGGGAACTAATTATCTAAGTCAAAATTATAAGATTACTTACTAAAATAATTCTAAACTAATTTGTTATCTAAAGTTATAAAAATAATTCTAAAAATTACTACGCTAGATCTAAACTAAATTAAAATTTTAATATTAGAAAATTAAATCTAAACTAAATTAAATTCTAAAGTTACTAAATTTAATCTAAAACAAATAAAAATTCCAAAGTTACTAAACTAAATCTCAATCAAATAAAATTCTAAAATTACTATATTAAAAATAGAAATTCTAAAGTTATTAGGTTAAATTTAAATTAGATGAAAATTCTAAAGTTAAATCATATCTTAAACTAATTGAACATTCTAATAAATCTAAACTAAAAAACTAGATTAAGAATACTTTAAGCATAAATTAAATTAATTATAAGAAAAAGGGGTGTAAAACTGAAGTATAAGGGGGGTAGAGTAAGAATTCGTATAGCTTAAAAAGACAAAAGAAAACAGGAGGCCCATAATGCTAAAACAGGTTATATGAAGAGAAAATAAAATAAATAAAACAACTACTGCTGGGCCGGACCGGGTTGACCCGGTTTTGGGAAAGAAGCAAGGAAAAAAATTCGAAAACCCTAGTAAACGAAGGGATGCTGCTGGCCTTGGGGAGAGGAAAATTACAGATTAATTAATATTATTATTCCTATTTCCAATAAAACAATTAAAGGAGAAAATTGAAAAATAAAAAAAACACGATCCTCTCTCACATCATCACCATCCTCAACCTCTTCTGTTCCTCTTTCAGACTTTCTTCTTCCTTAATGTCTTCAATCATCATCTTCCAAAAAAAAGATAAACCGCGACGCAAACTTTTAAGCCTCTCCGAAGATGGATTTGAAAGAGGAAGCCACTCAAATTTCTCTGTGGAAAGATCAATGCATTCCTCTTTTTCGTCATCGTAACAAATCTGATGCTCGGATGTTTAAATGACACAGATTCCCATGGATGGCCTCTATAATCTATCGATCCACCTCGAAGATTCGTATACAATAAACGATCCTGATTTTTTCTCCAAATATCACTCGCTTTCTCCATAACAGAATCTAAAATTGATTGAGGGGGTTTGAGTTTGATGAAGCGATCATGGTTTTGTTTAGTCTGATTTCTCTTGAGGTTGTGTGAAATGGAGGGGATAATGGTATATGGTCGTTTTCTACGAGTGTGAGAGTGACATGGCTACGACCACGAGCGAGGTTGATGTAGGTGGCAACTTGTTGATGTTATCGGTGACCATATGGTAGAGGAAGTGTCAGAATGTTGGTGTTCGGCGGAAACAGGAAGGGAGTACTCGGGTCTGTCTGAAGGATCGGTGGGTTGAAGGAAGCAGAGGGAGATGAATGAGAGGAAGATGAAGGGATTAAAGGTGCTGAAAGTTATGATCCACAATAAAAAGGTAAGACAAAAAACAACATACCCTTCATTAATTCGAGTTTCTGTAACTTTAGACTTCTAAGTTTCTATGTTCAATTTGTTCAGCTGAGCAGCGATATGAAGATAATGTAAGCACAACGCCTCAACTTTAAGGAGTACTAAATCAATATTAGTTTTACTTTGAGCTTTTCATCGGTGTTATAATCAGATTCAGAAAATGAATTCTCTGAAGCAAACAACAGATAACAATGCATATCAGGTAAAACATGTTTTCGAACTTTTCATCTCACCATCAAAGCCTTATCCTACTTAAATGAAATCTACTTATGAACTGATACAAAATGTAGGTCAAGTTGAAGCTCAAAGATAAAATACTCAAAATGGTGGAGCTATATTACCTGAAAGAAATCCCAGATCCCAGTTGCTTCACTTGAGTAAGTTCCCTTCTTGTTCTTTAGGCTTTTCTTGATTATTTGCTGTGATGCTGAGTTATTGTTGAGTCTTTTTTAATGGCTCTGTTGTAGGTTGTGTTATGTTGGAGATTGAAGAATAGCAGGCAAGTGATATATTTTTGCTGCTCAAGATAAGTTGGTCGTAGTGGAAATGATCAGTATTCTTTGATTTTTGGAGAAGATTGAACAAATATTCATGCAGAATCCTCTCCTTTTTTTTTCTGTCCCCTTTATCTGATGCTGAACTCCCTCCTTTATAGTGGGACAATGTGGTTTTTGGGGGCAACAAGTTTGGTTTTTGAACAAATATACTATTACGTTTTTTTTTCTCACTTTATTGATGTAGTTTTTGATTACCTATTTTAGTGCAATCCTTGGACTGGTTTGGACTGATATGATGCAGCTTTTTGCAGGTTATTTTGGACTCTTTGAATTGTTTGTAACAACAAGAACAACAGGGTGCAAATCAGTTTTGGACATCAACATTTTCAGCTTTGTTTTGGACTGTTTTTGGCATGTTTTATGCAGATTTGGCAGACTATGGGCAGCAACAAAAATTGGTTTTGGGACCACAACTTTATTGGACATAAAACAATAAAACAAAGATAATAGTAATAATAAAGATAAAGGCAATTTGTTAGTAATTTAAAACAGAATAATAATAATAATAATAAAAAATAAGATGCAAACAAAATTAATTTTATTTTAATTTTAATATTAATTCAATTTTAAAAATTGAATTAAAATTAGAATCAAATCAAAATCAATATTGGATTAAAAGAAGCTAAAACTATAATGATCCAAAAGAATAAAAAAAATGTAAAATAAAGGAAAAAGATATTAACTATATTTTTGAGATTTTTTTTTGGATTAAAATCTATACTAAAATAAAAATCTAAATGAAACCAATAAAACTATAATAATTTTTGATATATTTTTTTTAATTAAGAATTGTGAATTTAAAATATTATAATGCTAATTATAAATATTTTTGTGATTTTTTCTAATAATGCGATAGTAAAAAGTGACATGAACTAAAATACACATTTTTTTTAGATTTTTTCAAATAAGACAAAAATGATAAATAAAAGACGAAAAAATATGCGCTATGTACGATTTGGTAAAGGTTGGACAAGACATGATCAAATTTCATTAAATTCATAAAGCGACTTCCAACGTTTTCATTCTTTCGTGGCATTTCAAAAAATAATCATCTATTGACTTCTAAAGGAAAGTTGTAGTTGTTGTCAAGGAGAATTATGTGTAAAAGAACCACTAAAAAATGTCGAAATTCGAAGAAGTTATGAATTTTTGAAATCTGACTCGAGAAAATGGCAAAACAGGTCGAATCACTTGTGAACGCTTGCTATGTAATGATGCAGATGGGAGGTGGTATCTTAGGTCAAAAATTGGGGTAATGACACATAGCACCACCATTCACTGACGATGAACTATCAACGTTCACTAAGGGTAGAAAAAAGATAACAAACACCGACTTTCACTGCCAATGTCCTACCAACGTTCACTGAAGGTAGAAAGATAAAATATATCATATCATCGCTATTTACTGACGATGAACTATCCATGTTTACTGAAGATAGCAAAAAGATAACAAACACCGATGTTCACTTCCAATGTCCTACCAACGTTCACTGAAGGTAGAAAGAGAAAATATATCATATCACCGCCGTTTACTGACGATGAACTATCAATGTTTACTGAAGATAGCAAAAAGATAACAAACACTGACGTTCACTGCCAATGTCCTACCGACGTTCACTGAAGGTAGAAAGATAAAATATATCATATCACCGCCGTCCACTGATGATGAACTACCAACGTTCACTGAAGATAGAAAAAAGATAACAAACACCGACGTTCACTGCCAATGTCCTACCAATGTTCATTGAAGATAGAAAGAGAAAATATATCATATCACTACCGCTTACTGACGATGAACTATCAATGTTCACTGAAGATAGCAAAAAGATAACAAACACCGATGTTCACTAACGATGTCCTACCAACGTTCACTGAAGATAGAAGGATAAAACATATCAAGTTTTTTTAAAAAAAATTCTTGTGTTCCACCTAGAACAGGTCTCAATTTCTTCTTTAACCAAGGAAATCTTCCTGGAAAAGATTAAACATAAGTTGTCTCAAATAAAGAGGCTTGTTACTTGTTATCATGGAGAATTACAAGAAGAAATGACTTTCTGGGGAAAGAAATATGACTTCCTGGGGAAAGAAATATGACTTCGTGGGGAAAGAAATATGACTTCCTGGGAAAATTCCACGATATTCCTGCTGAGGAGATAAAGTCTTCTCGTGCAAAACAAATGCCCAAACGAAAACTCAAAGTCTTCAGAAATCTAAAGTAACTAATATTGTCATGCAACCACAGATCCAAATCAGAAATAAACTAGAGCAAGATAGTCAATGAAAATACATCCTTTGAGAAATAAACTCAAGAGGGAAAATCAAATCCAACTAAACAAAGAGAACTGCAGGAAAGTCAAAACACAATGTCAATGAATGATGATTTTTAGCCATGCATGATGTATGTATGAATGTATGAGTACTATCGTGCATATGCTAGTAAAAGGATACATAATCAGTACAAACAAACAAAACCGCCTCAAGTACTAACAAAATTGGGCTAAACTTCAACCCGAAATATCATTCCAAAAAAGGTAAAACCAACTGCAGAAACCAAACCTATTGCCTGCCTTAACTTCACTGAAGAGAAACATAATCCGGAGGTAGCCAGATCAAAAAAGATATCGGGATAGAACATCCTTCTTCCGGCTTCATCATAGAAACAGTTTTCCAAAAGCAACATGCCTACTCGAGATTGCAAGACCAGCCTCAAATAAAGCAGACTGACACCGAAGCAACCAAACCTCACTGGGGAATTAAAGCCTTCCTCCCGGGAGAAAAACTTGCGGATAGAAACTTTACATAATGAAAACTTAATCCAACAAAAGATGCCCTGGGATAGCCTCGCTGGGAATCAAGAAGTCAACATTATATAAAGAGGTCAAACCCATGGGGATTTTAAATTACACCCAGCACTTGGTGGGTAAAAACCTAAAGGTTGATAATTATTTCAACACTTCTCAGAAGAGATATTGCCCTGGTCTAGTTGCCTGGGAAATAAATACCAACAATAATGCCAATACTGCAGAAAGAGCGACATCTCAGGACACCAAGGGAATAAAACCTTTCATCATATGAGGGAAGACTTCGCTGGGGAATCTGGGACGGAGGCTTCTGACCATGTGTTGTACCCCAAAATTTGCCCTCCCATTTTCTCAACATTTCTCATCGCAGAGCCCTTGGAGATCAAGATCCAGTTAGGGTTTCATCTGCTCAAGACTTCTCCTTGCACTGTTGACCCAAATTAGGGTTTGTGTTTGCACAAAGATGTTTTGACCTAAAATGCCTAAGATGACTTTATTGCTTCATATTGGACTCCCAAGTTTACCCATACCAAGTTTCAAGTCTTGATTCCAAGTTTTGCCCAATCAATTGGACAGTTGACCTAAAAATCAGCTGTATTGGGGAAAAAGTCAACTGTGGCCAATTGACAGTCAAACCTCATGAAAATTAACCCACATCAACATTATAAACTCACATGGATCATTTGATCAAGTTTGGATCACAATTCCACAAGAAATTTGATCAGATCACCAAAAGGGCAAAATGGTCATTTTTAGGGTTTTGACTGCACAAAGGCAATTTTTGACTGTTTGACCCAACCAATGGCAAACCAAGCTCACATATGGACTCAAGGACCCCATGGAATTATCTTGACATGCTCAACAAACTCAAAAGATCCCAAGTACACAAGATTGACAGTTGAATTTCTCAGTCAATTGATCAATTTTGACTGTATACTGAAAAGTCAAACTTTGACTTTTTGGTCAAAATCAAGAGTCAAGATTCATTTTTCATTAAAACATGCCAAATCATGAAACTTGTTCACCAAGAAATCAAAAATGCAAATTAGGGTTAGAAATGAGAAATTTTCATAACTTAGAATTTTTCTAAGTTATGAAAAAACCTAATTTTTTCCCAACTTTGCCCCACTTTCTCACCAAGATTCATTTGGATTCAAGCAAAAGTCAAAACATGAAAGTTGTAGCTTGTTGAATAATCTACAACTTTGATTCACAAAGTTTTCCCAAATGAAGCTTGTATCTCAAGTTACAATTTTTGGAATAAGGGTACTAAACCATTCTTAACTTAGTGAAATTTTAACCTATTTTGACAAGGTTTTCTACCCAACTTCAAGGCCATTTTCCATACACTTCCACTTGGAATTTCAATTTACATTTCAAAGATGGATTGTAGTACCCATTCCAAGCTTTCCAAAATGTCCAAGAACTCATCAAACAACCTCATGACTTGAGAGATTCGAATTTCACAATTTGGCAAAAACTCACTTTTGAATTGGTCAATTTACATGTCCATAACACTAGGCATTTTCAATCTCAGCTTGCATATCTTGATTACAGGTCCTTAAACCATCCAACACTCATAAATTTAATGCCAATCCTTTGTGCCAAGACCATGTTTTGTATGTTCAAGCATTGCCTAAAGGATTAATCCCAAAATAGATAAAGCATTTCTTCCATTTTTGCAAAAGGTAGCTTTATGTCCAATTGAAAATCCAACAAGTACAGATGAGATCTAATTGGCACAAGATTATGAGCAAAACGCTCTGATCAAGGAGAGATTATGCAGCACATTAGGGGGCCTCTACCTTCCTAGAACACAACTTGGGCATTTGTTTCTTAAAGGGTAAGTAACATTGCATTTTGTACAACAACTTTGATATCAGCTAACAAACCCTTAAGCAAACTTGTGAAACACATTCAGGACATCCCAACTAAGCTAGTACACGACCCTAACATCCCTCATACACTCCCATTCCCAGAATCACCTTCAAACTGCAAGAACAGGGCAAGGCCTGCAGTTTGAGTGCCATCTCTCATTCCTCTCAAGCTTTCTTGCCCAAACCAGTTCACACACATTCCCTAGCATCAATGCAAGCTAACCAAGACCTGAAGCACGATCTGTAATTCCTCTAACAAGTTCCACCATTTTCACTTTCTCATTTTGCAGTTGAAGTTCCACAGCTCGATTCAAGGTGTCTCAAGGCAAAGTAAGTATTGGAATAACATCACTACACTTCAAGGAAGCTGTACAAGTCATCATCTTGTCCTGAAAGTTCCTCCATTGCAAGGCACAATTCCAACTGCACAGGTATATTCATGAAGTTCTATCTCTCTTATTAGGCATTGTTAGCTTTAGGTTTGTGAAGAGAATATGTCACAATCATAGCCCTGAACATGCCCATGTAATTAGAATTCATTTATATTATGTGTGCTGCAAGAATTTTAAGTCTGAACATGGCATAAAAATTAGGTCAGGATTTGGGAGAGAAGAAATTCTCTCTCATTTCTGAGAGTTAGATTGACTTCTTTATATGTCTAGAATCGTGGCTTCAAGCTCTACAGGTTTCATGTTGGAAGATTTGGCAAAAGGTCAAAGAATCAGGAGTTAGGGATTGGAGAAGAAGGGCGCGTATTTTTGAATTTTGTTTGGTCTGAAGGTTGAAGACAACAACTTTCTGGGCTGGGCCTGTTTGTTATTTCTTTTCACACCCTGTTTTTTGCTTTCATACCCCCCAAGCCCATTTTGTGTATTTTTATGATTTTTTTGATTTTTCCTTTTTCATTCTGACTCATTTATTTTTTCTTATCATATTAAAAGCATAAAAAATATTTTTTGCATCATTTTTATATTTTTAGGCATTTATTTGATTATATTGATATTTATATACAAATAAGTAAATAACATATTATTTAGAATAAATAGGAAAAAATAATGTAAACACACTTTATTTTCATTTTTATTTTGTTTTATCTTCTTAAAATATTTTATACAAAACATACTTTTTTTCATAAATATTAATTATTATTATCTTATATATATGATATTTATTTAGTAAATAATAAAGATATATATATATATATATATATATATATATATATATATATATATATATATATATATATATATATATATATATATATATATATATATATATATATATATATATATATATATATATATATATATATATATATATATATATATATATATATATATATATATATATATATATATATATATATATATATATATATATATATATATATATATATATATATATGTGTGTGTGTGTGTATTAATATACTTAGGATAAAATACCAAAAATATACATATTTTATTTTATTAATATTTAACATTAAAAATACATTCTTCACAAATATACTTCATTTTTATTTTATTTTTGTATGTAAATAATAAATATTGTATATATTGAATAAATAATGCATTTTATTTTGTAAATTAGGGTTTTGACCTAAATATGAAAATACTCCAAAAATAATACTTTTTATTTTTATTTTCTTTATTTGACATAAATAATACTTTTTCATACATATAAAAATTCTTCTTACATCTTGCATATTTGTTTCATTTCTATTTAATTATGCAATTATTTATCTTGTGAATATTCCAAAATTGATGTAATAGCTAGATTTAATTTCTTGTCTAAATATCCCCCATTTGAACATTTGTACCCCCTTCCCCATGTTATTGTGTTGTAATAGTGTAGGAACTTTAATTTTTTGCACTTTAACGCTTTTTAAATATGCCATGCTAGAATTAGGGTTTATATGCGAATAAAACGAACAAAATAGTTTGACCTAATTTCAAGATAAATGAGCATGAAATATGGACAACACATATCACACTTGCACCCCTAGTGTATTCCACTTTGTTTCCTTCAAATGATTGGGCCATATTGCATGTTAGGTTTCTTTGGGTAAAACAAACAATCAAATGATCATAAGTCCCTCGATGACGCTTTCGAAAAGTTGCCTAAAATGATCAAGTCCCTTTCAAAGAAAAATTGCCCAAAGACATTTAACACTATTGCAATTATGGTCTAAACGATGACCCACGCCCGTCCCTTTCACCTCCTAAACACAAGATTGTCCACCAAATGCAATGGTGGAACAAAATTGTCAAAAGGTTTAAAACATAACAAAAATCTTTAAGAAAACTTTAGGATAGATAACTCTTAGGTACTTGTCAATTTGCAAAGAAAACACTTGCCTAATTTCAAACCACACTTCACAAATACTTTCAAAACAAACTTTCAAAAAACCTTGAAACATCTTTTCAAAAGACAAAACACCTTTTGTAAAACATTCGAGTAAAGAATTGTTACAAGGGTAGCTTGTACAAGGCATCTTTTCAAAACATTTTCAAAACCACACACCAAGCACCATTTCCAACAATTGAAAACCAAGGCAAGTTGATCTAAGCAAGTACCTAAGAGCCCATGGATAACCATGGATAGAAAGGGTGCTAATACCTTCCCTTTCTATAATCTACTCCCCGAACCCAAGAAAAATCTCAAAGGTTTTTGCTGTGCTTTTTAAACCTTTCCTTAGGATAAAATAAAAAGTCGGTGGCGACTCTTGCTCAACCGAAACATTTGCGAAAACAAACGCAAAACCATAGTCAGTTCTCCCACCGTATCACACCATGCACACCCAAAATCAAAAGCGAACCAAGAATTGACTGGGGATAATGGGACCACAAACCTAATATTGTACCTTGCACCCACTGATATCGTCTTTAACTATCTAAGAAACACACAAAGATTGCACACATACCAGCAAAATGACCTGACAAAACCTTCATGAAGGGAGTAAATCTTCTTAAAACAACCTGAGTTTGTTCATTCTTGGGATCACCGTTCTTGCTGTCATTGTTTCATCACAAATCCCAAAGTTAATTGAATTGTAAAGATCTCTCTTTTTTTTTGAAAATTCAATTTTGCTTTCTAATATTTTTGCTTTAAAAGTTATTATCAGTAATAAATGGAGTCTTTGCAAGATAAATAAAAATAAGAACACAAAGAATTGGGAAAAAAGCTCGAATTTCATTAATAGAATGGTAGTCTGCGAATGGCAAGACTCCATGGATGATTACAAAGTTTTGGAAATGGTAATACATAATGTAAAAGATACATTGGGATACAATGACCACTATCCCCCCTAGCAACTTTTGAAATCCTGAGCAGCAGCTTTTATTGAAGTATGGTGAGGATCCGAGAAGATTGTTGCTTCAACGATCAAGTCTTGTCTGACGTAGTTACTTGCCAAGAAAATCCCTAACTTTTGCCTAAGCTGCCCTTGAGGGTTTTCAACTTAGCGGGAAATTTATTTTGTTTATGTCTCTAATTTTTTCCTAGACCGCCCTTTCGGGTTTTCAGCCTACCGAGACGCTCCTTTTTGCCTAAGCCGCCCTTTCGGGTTTTCAACTTAGCAAGTTGTTCTTTTATTTCTTTAGGCAAAGTATTTCTTGACTGCGTCAGCATTCATGGGACGTGGGAACTCCTCGCCATCCATAGTTTCAATAATTAATGCACCACCAGAGAAGGCTTTCTTGACAACATATGTGCCTTCAAAATTGGGAGCCCACTTGCCCCTAAAATCAGTGTTGAAAGACATGATCTTCTTGAGCATGAGGTCGCCTTCTATGAATTCACGAGGTTTGAACTTTTTATCAAATGCTTTCTTCATTCTTTTCTGATATAACTGCCCATGACATGGAGCTGTCATTCTCTTCTCTTCAATCAAATTCAATTGGTCAAACCTGTTCTGGACCCATTCAGCCTCTGTCAACTTGGCTTCCATTATCACACGCAACGAGGGAATCTCTACCTCGACAGGGAGTACAGCTTCCATTCCATACACTAGAGAGAACGGGGTTGCTCCTGTTGAAGTGCGAACAGATGTTCGATATCCATGCAGAGCAAAAGGGAGCATTTCATGATAATCCTTATAAGTGACAACCATTTTCTGGATAATTCTCTTTATATTCTTATTAGCAGCTTCAACAGCCCCATTCATCTTTGGCCTTTATGGAGATGAATTATGATGGACAATCTTGAATTCTTCGCACAATTCTATCATCATCTTGTTGTTCAAATTCGAGCCATTGTCAGTGATGATTCTGCTCGGCACACCATACCGGCATATAAGATTATTTTTGATGAAACGCACAACCACCTGTTTGGTAACATTGGCATATGAAGTAGCCTCTACCCATTTGGTAAAGTAGTCAATTGCTACCAAGATAAAACGGTGCCCATTCGAAGCTTTTGGTTTTATCATCCCGATCATGTCAATATCCCATATAGAGAAAGGCCATGGGGAGGAAATCACATTGAGGAGTGTCAGAGGCACATGGACCTTATCTGCATAAATTTGGAATTTATGGCACTTATTTGCAAATTTGTAACAGTCAGACTCCATTGTCAACCAATAATAACCTTCCCTTAGCATTCTTTTAGCCATCGAATGTTCATTAGCATGAGTTCCAAATGAACCTTCATGAATCGCATGCATCAAGATGTCTGCTTCATGTCTATCTACGCATCTGAGCAAGACCGTGTCATAATTTCTCTTGTATAACACATTTTTACTGAGGAAGAAATTGCCTACCAATCTTCTTAGTGTCTTTCTATCTTTCCTCGACGTACCAATCGGGTATTCCTGAGTCTGAAGAAAATGCTTGATATCATAATACCAAGGTTTTTCATCTGCTACCTCCATCGTCGCAAACACATGAGCGGGCCTATCCAGTCGTCGAATTGTAATTCGGGGTATATCATTCCAAGTATTCACTTGGTACATGGAAGCCAGAGTTGCCAGAGCATCTGCCATCTGATTTTCATCACTAGGGATGTGATGGAATTCAACTTTATTGAAGAAGGGTAATAATCTTCTAGCATAATCTTTGTAAGGGATCAAGCTAGGGTGACGAGTATCCCATTCTCCTTTAATCTGATTTATTACCAAAGTTGAATCACCATACATATCCAGAATCTTGATTCTGAGATCAATAGCTTCCTCAAAACCCATGATGCAAGCCTCATACTCTGCCATATTATTAGTGCAATCAAACGTTAACCTTGCAGTGAAAGGAATATGTGATCCATGAGGAGTGACAATCATAGCACCAATTCCTTTACCATAAGCATTCACAGCTCCATCAAATATCATACTCCAACGATATTCAGGGTCAGGGCCCTCCTCAGGCAATGGTTCATCACAATCTTTCACTTTCAGAAACATCACATCCTCATCGGGGAATTCATATTCTGCAGACTGATGATCTTCCACCGGCTGGTGAGCAAGGTAATCTGCCAACACACTACTTTTAATAGCCTTTTGAGCGTGGTACTCGATATCATATTCAGATAACAACATCTTCCAGCGGGCAATTCTCCCAGTAAGAGAAGGCTTTTCAAAAATATACTTGATTGGATCCATTTTGGAGATCAACCAAGTGGTATGATTCAACATATACTGCCGTAGATGCTTTGTCGCCCAAGCCAAAGCACAACATGTCTTTTTCTAGCATGGAATACTGCGACTCATAATTAGTGAACTTTTTGCTGAGATAATAAATGGCGAATTCTTTCTTCCCTGTTTCATCCTGTTGTCCCAGAATACAACCCATGGATTTATCTAACACTGAGATACATAATCAACGGTCTTCCTTCTATGGGAGGGAGCAAGATAGGAGGTTCAAGAAGATATTCTTTAATACTCTCAAATTCCATTTGGCAGCCATCCATCCACACACAACCTTGATCTTTCTTTAACAACTTAAAGATCGGTTCACATGTTGCAGTCATGTGGGAAATAAATCTGGAAATATAATTCAAACGCCCGAGGAAACCTCTGACTTGCTTTTCAGTTCTTGGTGTTGGCATTTCTTGAATTGCTTTGACTTTATCAGGGTCAATTTCAATTCCTTTCTGGATGACAATAAAACGCAATAATTTCCCCGATCTAACTCTGAAGGTGAATTTATTTGGATTCAAGCGGAGACGATACTTCCTCAAACGATGAAATAACTTCAACAAATCTTCTATATGCCCTTCTTCAGTTTTGGATTTGGAAATCATATCATCAACATATACTTCGATTTCTTTGTGCATCAGATCATAGAATAGGGTTGTCATAGCCCTCTGGTACGTTGCACCAGCGTTCTTTAACCTGAAGGGCATCACTCTGTAACAGAATGTTCCCCAGGGTGTGATAAACATTGTTTTTTCCATGTCCTCTAGAGCCATTCTTATTTGATTATACCCAGAAAATCTGTCCATGAACGAGAATACTTTGAATTTTACAGTGCTGTCCACTAACATGTCAATGTGAGGCAATGGAAAATCATCTTTTGGAATAGCTTTATTTAGATCTCTGTAATCTACGCACATGCATACTTTTCCGTCTTTTTTTGGTACTGGGACAATATTGGCAATCCATTGAGGATACACTGACGTCACAAGAAAACCAGCATTAATCTTCTTTAGGACCTCCTCTTTGATCTTTACTGCCATATCTGGCTGAGTTCTTCTCAACTTTTGTTTAACAGGCGGACACTCTGGCTTCAACGGAAAACGATGCTCGACAATATCTGTATCTAGACCAGGCATATCTTGATAAGACCAAGAAAAAATATCCACATACTCTTTCAATAGCACAATCAACCCGCTCTTTATATCAGGATACAACGATGCTCCAAGCAGATAACTATATGCGGGAATAATGTCCATGACCTGGAAGGTTATCAAGAACAAATATGCGGGAATAATGTCCATGACCAGGAAGGTTATCAAGAACAAATATGGTCCTATATGGATGGGCAAATCCACTTTACCGATGACAGATTTCCTCGACCCATCAAAAGCCTTCACAATGATGCCACTCGGGCGCATAGGTGTTCCCTGATACTTTAACTTCATAAGGGTACTCCTAGATATAACATTCAACGCGGATCCATTATCAATTAGCACATTTGAAAGCGAGTCATTCTTGCATTTCATAGATATGTGGAGGGCCAGGTTGTGATTCCTCCCTTCATCTGGTAACTCATCATCGCAGAAACTCAAGTTGTTACATGATGTAATGTTTCCAATTACGCTGCTGAATTGATCTAGTGACATGTCACTCTCCACAAAAGCTTGTTCTAGTACTCTCATCAGTGATTCTCTATGAGCGGGGGAATTCATCAATAAAGCTAGGATAAATATCTTTAAAGGAGTCTGCAGTAGCTAATCTACAATTCTGTAATTGCTCATCTTAATTATCTTCAAGATATCATCCACTTCTTTCTGTAATGTGGCTCCGCTAGTCTCTCCTGCAGCCTTCTTAGGCTCATCGTTCTTAGCAATTTTATTTTAAGCAACAACAACCCTTCGTACAACCGGCGCAAACACACGACCACTACGGGTCACCCTGCTATTATCAACTATATTTCCAACATCTAGCATTGGCTGGATGGGAACTTCCACCCCATCTTCTAAGATTGTAGCATTGTATTTGTAAGGCACAACCTTATCTGATTTATAGGGAACAGGACCTGGAAGACTAATTACCAATGGAGTAACAGCTGGTTTGCTATGGTACTCCACCTCAAGATGAGTGGGTGCACCAAAACAAGGTACAATGACGTTTACCCCTTCCTCAACACAATCAGCCATTAAAAGGTCATTTCCGGCAAACAAATCTTCGTCTAAAAAGAAATACTCATCCGCGGAGGCGTACTCTTCCTCTGTTTCTTCTTCCATCAAACAAACTTCAACCATATCAATCTCATGATAATAATCTCTCTGACTTGTGATCTTGATAGTTCCATTGTCTAACAACAATTGAACACCTTCCTTCATAATAGAACATCCTCAGGGGTCTCGACAACAAACTATGCAAGACCCATATTGGTGTTCCCCCTGACCAGCAGTACGGCAGAAGGTAGCATGCAACTGCACGAGATCCTCATTTAAATATTCCACATCAAAAATTATGAATTCACCAGGACATCCAGAAACCATATTCACTTCCTCTTCATATTCTGCCCTAGGCTTGATTATATGGATTAAAACCTCATCCATCATCTCCTGTAAATCAACCTTTATCTTCTCGCAACCCTGTATATTTATACTGCAAACAGCACAACCGGCATGGTCATGTATATAATAGCTGAATTCATAGAGGTCTGTATGCATTTTCACCAAATATCCTCTAACCAGATTAATGTCAAAAATCCGGAAGTCACCTAGACAACCGGCCACCATATTTACAGCATTCACTCCCCCGTGTTTGGGTAGAGGATTGTCTTTCACATTAGGTCCCATGTCTTTGAAAGATAGAATTCCAGACTTCACCAACCTTTGCACTTCATTCCTCAAAGGATAAAAATTTTCAACACTATGCCCCGGTGCTCCTTGATGAAAGGCACACGTTTGGTCTGCTTTGTAATACCAAGGCAATGGTGATGGTACAGCGGGAGGTGGTCGTGTCTGGACCAACTTCTTCTAAATCAATGCTGGTAGTAGTTCTGCATAGCTCATGGGAATAGGGTCATAGTTCTCCTTTCTCTGATTATTCCCTTGGTTCCCTTGCTGGGACTATCTTTGATAATCAACGGTAGTCGGAGCGACATTCAAAATAGGAGTAACTGAGGCAACTTGCTGGTGACGCAGATAATTCCTTCTAGGAGCGTTCACTCTCCTCTCTTGTATGACAGCATTTGCATCCCCCTCTTTCTTCTTTGTAAACCCATAAGCTGGCTTTTTCATACCTTCGGATCCATCACCCTTCGTCAAACCACCTTCTGTTACTGCCTCTTCTAGGTGGACACCCATCCCTACAATCTCCGTAAAATCACTTGGGGCACTTGCTACCATTCTTTCGTAGTAGAAAGCGGCCAACGTCTTCAGAAATTTTTTAGTCATTTCCTTCTACTCCATGGGAGGGATCACTTGTGCAGCCACTTCGCGCCATCTCTATGCATACTCTTTGAACGATTCTCTGTCTTTCTGAACCAGGGCCCTAAGCAGGTCACGGTCGGGTGCCATGTCCACATTGTACTTGTATTGTTTAATGAATGCTTGTCCCAAATCATTAAAAGTATGGATGTTGGTGTTGTCTAAACTCATGTATCATTTCAATGCTGTACCGGTAAGACTATCTTGGAAAAAGTGAATCAGCAGACGCTGATCATCAATGTGGGTAGACATTCTCCTCACGTACATCACCAAGTGAGCACGAGGGAAAGTGTTACCCTTGTACTTCTAAAACTCTGGGTCCTTGAACTTAGCAGGCACTTTAACATTCGGGACCAAACACAGCTCATTCACATTCTGCCCAAATAGCTCTTTTCCCCTAAAAGCCTTCAGCCCTCTTTGCATTCTGTCAAACTGCTCTTGGAAATCATACATTCTATCATAAAGACCCAAGTCTTCACTCGGTGGAGGGAAAGGACGACACACATCTTCATTAACAAACGAAACCAAATTCACTGAAGGAGGTGCAACAGGAAGAGTATGCACCACAGGAGGTGCTGGAGTAACAACAGTTTGAACCACTGGAGCATCTTGAGGGCCAAGATTGAAACCTTCAGGTGCGAAATTCTCTGGCATTCCCCAAGGATAACCCTGAGGCATACGGTTTTGAACAACAGCCGTAGTAGCGGATACAGGAACAATAGGAAATTTAGCACTTGCCCTTGTTGGTTGAGGTTGAACACTCGGTGGCTGATTCTGAGCAACCACCAGAGCTTCCATCAGAGTAGTCAAGTTGGCCAAGCCAGCCTTCAAAGCAGAAACTTCTTCGCGTAGCTCGTGATTCTCCTGTTCCAAGTTGTCCATCTTCTTTTTGAAGTTAGCCCGGGTGTTGTAGTGATGAGTCAACTTGCTGAACGGAGTAAAGAAGCTGGGTAAGGCACCTGGATATGCATAATAAATGCAAGAAATATGTGCAATATGATGCATGATATGCAATGCATATGATTATTTATATTTTTTATTTTTATTATTTAATATTTCAAGGGATTTAAGATTTATGGACATATTGCAAACATCAAAGTAATAAAGCTTTTGAAATACTGAAAATTTTTATTATAATAACTTCAAAATAGATTACAAGTTTCAATGATCCCAAGTACAAGATGAAAATATAATCTAAAAATCCTGAGAAAAATAACTGATGGAGATCAATCTATATGCTGGCGCTTCCCTGTGAGTCTGGAAATCTGAGCCTTCTACCTCTGGTTTTCTTCCACATGTCTGATGGCAACCTCCTTCCAATCATCTGGATCAGGAAATGAGTAATCAGCACCAGTTTGAGGCTGAGGGGAAAATAAATCCCCTTGCCTCTCCATAGACTCCACCACTTGACTCTCGAGGATTTCGATCAAATCGTCTTTCTCCTTTAGGTCTGATCTGTAGGAGCTCTCTAAAGTCTGGAACTTGTTCTTCCAAGCATCCCTTTCCTGTTGCATCCTAACCAAAGCAAGCTGCAGCTCTTCTAGATCGTCTAATAAGGGAGGACTAGTTTTCACAAGTAGGTCAGGCATGGGTGTCTCCCGAGTATACGGCATCTTCAACTGAATGGCTCTCGATCGGACCCACTGAAGATATGGCTCCAAAGAAACAACACCCTTAGGTCCCAAATCCTTCCCACTCTTCTTATGAATGTGACGCCAGGCCTTCGCAATCTTCTCCCTAGCTTCCCTGTGGTCTTCTCCTTCCTTCAGAAAGAAACTACTCAAATGAATATTGTTCGGTTTATCCCTCATCGGATAACCAAGTTGTCGTCGTGCAAGAACAGGGTTATAGTTAATTCCTCCCTTTGTACCAAGAAGCTGTACATTAGGGAAACTACCACAATTGTAAATAATCTCTATCTCCTGATAAGCTCGATGATACTAATCAATATCTGAGTGAGTAAGTGCCATAATCTTATGAGCCCAACGGGGTTCCTTCTTGACATCCCAAAAAGCATCAGACTGAGGCATATGAGAAATGAACCACCGGTACAACAGAGGCGCGCAACAGATGATCATTCCCCCATGATAGGAACTCCTAAGATGAACAAAGTAATAAGCATCACCCAACAGTGTAGGAACCAGGTTTCCAATCATGAAAATCCTGATAGCATTAATGTCGACAAACTTGTCCACATTAGGAAATAAGAATAATCCATAAGAAAGTAAAGCAAATATGGCCTCGAAAGCAACCGTACTCTTCATCCTGGCAAAGTAACGAGCTTTTTCCAATAAGAACTCAGCTGGTAATCCTCTAATCCCTCTTTTGGTAGTCATATGGGCTTCCACCTCAGACTTCCCCAGATGAATCAAAGAAGCTATCTCATGTGGTTTTGGCTTACCCTCCAAACCAGTAAAAGCAACACGAGTAGTAACGGGTAAATCCAACAAATAAGAATATTCCTCCAGTGTAGGCATCAACTAATAATCGGTAAAAGTAAAGCAGTGATACATCGGATCATAGACTGGTCCAAGGTCGATAGAATACCCTCCTTCATCTTCAGCTTCATGAGAGGAATAATGGACCCAAACTTCTTCCGAAAGTCTACAGAACACTCGATCTCTGGAATTAGACTGATCAGCTCATCTATCTTGGGATCCTTGAAACTGTATTTCCCGGTCTTTCTCTTTCCAGGATCCATGGTTAAAAGTATCTGAGATATTTAGAAATAGTCAACCTTTAAATCCCTTGAAATATTGTTTTCTTCAAAAGATGCTTATGAGTGCTTGGATGCATGATGCAACAATCACACACTATATCACACATATAGGGTTCATAGGTTCAACGTCACGAGCATGAGGTCGAAGGTACTACCCATAAGCTGTTGGTCTAAAAAGTTATCACCTGCCGAACAAGGTTCTAGAGTCTACATCCTTCCTTCGGATATTACCAACTTCCTGATTAACTTGGTAATTAGTAATATTCTCAAGAAAGACTCGTCCGAGCGTAGTATCGTGTTGCAACTATTTTCGAATTACTCCGTCATAGCTTCCGCACTACACCTAAGAGGCCAAGATGGGTTAGGTATTCTACAGTCCTTAGTTTCAGCAGGCTCCCAGGTCGAAAGCAGTACGTCTTCCCGATTACTTGGTAAACGACACTACAGTCAAAGGGGCCTCCACTGAGTGGGAGATCTCATGCCTCCTTTTTTGGGATTACTCCCTCAAAGTTAACATGACTATACTGCCCGTCCTATCTTAATGTTTTTCCCAAGTCCGGGTATAGGACTCATAAGTAATCACAAAGCACCCTGAAAACCAGGAAAAAAACCCAAACAAACATATATACAAAATATAACACATAAACAACAATAGCACATATACAAATATAAACAAAGATAGGCTCAACCCACTTAGGGATGGACCAGCAAGAGGTCAATCTTTCCCCAGTGAAGTCGCCATTTTTCTGTAGCGGTAAAAATGTTCAAGACTAAGCCATTTGATTGACTAGACTTTATATAAATCAAAATAAAAATCGCCACCGTGCTTTATTGTTTCCAAAGTAATGGGAAAAGAGAGAATAACCCAAAAAGAGGGGGAAAGATTCAAGGTAAGGGGGTTGGTTATGCAAAGGGAAGGTATTAAAACCCTAAACATCTACGGTACTCTGCAGGAACCTCTTTGAAAAATCTGTATATTTTGGCTATAAAAATGTGTTGTATATAAAATGGATGGTGGAGGTGAGAAAAGAAATAAATTTTTTATGTTTTTTGCACCCGCCGCGGTTGCGAACCTTTAGTGCCTACATACCACCTTTCGTGCAATAGAGGATCAGGGTACACGTAGTTCCTCTTTTAAAAATTTGAAACACAAGTGTGTTGGTTGATTTTAAGAGATAAGACATCATCGTCATTGTCCATGTGGAAAACATACTTACTACCCACAATCATGAGAAAGGAGAATTTGCATCATCTCAAAGTGGAGGATAATGTCTTGGATTTTAAAATCAACAATGCCTCACTCAACACCCAAGTGGAAAATATATCACGTCACTACATATTGTAGAAGTTTAGTTGTTTGCATCACTACAAGGGTTGACAAGAGCCTAACCTTTTGAGAAAAGTTTAAAAGTAAAAAGCCAAAGTGGCAAAATGGTTTGAAATGAGATTGATTGGCTTTTAGTCTTCTCAAAAAAATATCAAGGTATTATTAAATTGATTGGAGTTTATTTATGAAAATGTTTTGAAAATGCATGGACCTAAGTCCAAGTTTATTATGAAAGTGGTTTAAGTTTCAAAACAAGAAGAGTTTAAAAAGGAGGGAGAAGATTTTTTGAAATTAAAGAAGATGGGAGGAGGAGAAGAGACTATCCTAAAGCATAAGGTAAAAGCTAAGGATAAGATCCATCTAACCAACAAGAAGCCAAAGCTTTGACATTATGAGCCAAGATAGAATTCTCATTCTTTGGATTGAAACCAAGCAAGCAAAGATACTAGACCTCTTCAAATGTATTAAGTCTTCACAAAAATTGGGCAAAGTAATGGCTGTATACGGGTGAATTCCAAATTACAAACAAAGAATGTAATCACAAAAAACATGCACACAAAAACAAACAAGCAACCCAATGTATTGAGGTAAACCTCAAGAACTCCAGACAAAATAATCAGATAAGATCACAAGGTCTCTAAGATAGGCCAAGGTTTCTAATCCTAAGTCCAAGAAATAGTCTCATGCTCCATAATGCCAAGGATAGTAACCAAATAGTCCAAGTACCATTAAGAATTTTTTAGGGTTTATGTTGATTATTAAGTATCTTAAGAAAATTAAAGAAAAGCTCAAGTGAGCAAAGTAAAAAATGACAAGAAAAATAAATGCTCAAATGCTCAAATGTAAAAGATGAAAATGGCATGAAATGAAAATGCTAAAAAATAAATTGTACATAAAGCATAAAAGAATAAAAGCATAAGATAAACAAGTCAATAATTAGTGGTTAGTTGGATGACCATCTTGAAACTTGCATTTGGAAATCATTAGAGGATTGGTAGAACCAAAGCCTCCACACAACAAGTTGCATTTGCTTTTTGTCAAGTATATCATCCATTTGGAGTTCTCATAAGTACCATTTAATGATCAACGATGTTTAAGTGATTCGCGTTGACCAAAGGTGTTGTAGATCCATTAGAGAATTGGTAGAACCAAAGCCTCCACACAATAAATCTCAAAGTTATTGGGTCAAAGAGATCAAATTAACATACTTGGGCTTGCAATCATAAGTTTGGGCCACGAATGATCATTTATTTGAATCGGGACAAAATTTAACGCTATGTTAAGCAATCGTAAGTGGACTTATATAGAAGTCGCACCTATTTTGAGGCCATTCAATAACAATCTATGCACCATTTGTTTTGAGACATGACATAGAGATCATGCTCCGACAACATTTACTTCAATGAGAAGGGGATGAGATGAAGAGGATTAGGGCAAAAGATGAATAATCCACTTTTGAATTAATAATTTAATCAAACTATTATTAAAATCATTCATCCATTTTTTGTGGAGTTAAACTCAACACCATGGATCCAATGATGTTAATAAAGTCATGATCAAAAAATCAACCCAAGACAGTCAGAAAATAATCACAAAAATAATAATATATTTAATATATACATTAAAAGGTTTAAAAATGTTTAAAAAATGAAAAATGATGAGGAAAATATCAATTATGTTCAAATTAATCAAGAAATGAAAAATAAGGCAATAGAAAAATCAGAAATGGGTCCAAATATTTTTATAATTTTTTTTGTAATTTTTAAAAGTCAGAAACTATTTTTAAAGATTAAAATAAATGTGTAAAATTAACAAAAAATAGTAAAGTCAAACACAAATAAAATAAGGTCACCAATATTTGTCACAATATCATTGGATCATTCCATAATTTTTTCAGAATTTAAAAATGTACAAAAGTATTTTTAAACATTTTAAACAAATCAAATAAATATAAAAATTTATAAAAAATACCAAAACACAAAATTAAATTGTGAAAAAATAAAAATCAGAAAGAGAATAATCAAAAATATTTTTCATAATTTTTTCAGATTTTTTAGACTAAATGAATTTTCTATGATTTTTTTGAAATTTAAAACAATTAAAATATAAAAATCAGAAAAAGAAAATAAAAGTAAAATATGTGGACCATTGGATGAGAGTCAAAACGCGTTAGTAATCAAATCCAAGGGATCTGGCGTGTTGTGCATATCATGGTCATTAATGAATAATATACAGAATCAATAATAAATCAGATTTTTGAAAAACACAAATGGCATGCCATCATTGGTTGGAAGATGACAGGTAGGTCATCTTCAACCTCCAGCCAACGTGATTTGCAGGTCTCTCAAACTGTAAAATCAGAAGCTCAGACCTATGCCAATCGCTTCGTCTCTTCGAGACGAAAACAACCACACCCTCGCGCCAAATTTATATAAACTGTAGCTCAAGCAATTTGGAAAGAAAGTTTTGAAAAGGGATTTGAAAATTCATGGTCAAAACGTGCTCCCAGAGAAATGTAAGTGTTGCGACTAGAACCAGGGAAATGAGAGAAACACAATAATATTAGAGTTTTGAAGAATTGATGAAGGAATCTACCTATTGAAATTGAGTTGTAGAGCTCTGAAACTGGACTTCTATGGAGCAATATAGGGCAAGATTCTTGAATGTGATTATATGGTTATCCTCAGGAAAAATCAAGGAAGGGGAATTGAGGGAAAAATGGATTGAAAAAGGCTTGAGAATAGATTTCTAAGTTGTTGAATTCTGGGTTATGAAACAAGTGTGGCAGGGTGATTCTGGATATCTATGCTTGGGAAATTGAATGGGTAATGACCATATATTTATAGGGAAGCAAATGAGATCAAAAGGAATAACAAATTATGCGTTTTGGAGGGAATTCATGTGGGTTTGCATCATGAAGAAAGTGTGACTCAAATTTGATCAAAACTCAGCCAAATCGTGCGTTTCATGATGCTAATCACTTCTGGCAAGTTGCTAAACATGATTAAAACCAAAAATGCGTTGAAATCTTGTGATTAGAAGCCAAAACAAAGATTTCAAAATCCTAACTTTGTGAAAAATTCAGTTTCAAACTACCCAATTCAAATCCATGGCATTTCCACCTCAAGGGGTCTTTGGGCATGATTCTTGATGCTTTGGAAAGATGAGGTTACAAGCTTTGCAATGGAAAAAGAATGGAATCAAATGGATGCTTGAGCTGAAAATTACATGGAGTCAAAGTTGAAGAAAAAGAGTTAACTTTCCATACTTAGAAATATTTCAAATACTTCTTAAAAATGACCTATAATCTTTTGCATCCAAACATGGCCTTCCACTTAGAATTTGATCTTGACCAAAAAATATGGAATGAAGTAGATCTCTTGAATGAAATTTTGCAATTTGAACCACTCAAAATCTCCTAAAATTAAGAAAGTTGTGACTTGTTGAAGTTGGCCAAAAATCATTAAATGACCTATAATCTTTTGCATTCTTAAGGCAACTTCCATCCATTTTCTTACTTTGCACATAAAAGAAGGCATGAAGTACATATCCTTAAGATCATCATGAAAAAGGAATGGACTCAAGGTGATGAAAATTGACCAAGTTATGACCATTTGAAGTCACATATGGAAAATTAGGGATTCATCTGAGTGACTTGTAATCTTTCTTCTTCACCAAGTTCCTTCCACATGAAAATTCCTTGGATCTTTTGAAGTGATTTGTTGGTAACTCTTTGAAAAGAAGTATTTTTTGGAATTACTCAAGAATCCCAAAATATGAGCAAGATATGCTCCTTTGAAGTCCAAAACCCTAGCCTTTAGATCAAAAGAATGCTTTGAGGAAATTTGCCAAGTTTGAACAAACTTTTTGTGCCAATATTCTTCCTTTGTGAATATAATTTGTTGAGGATGATGATGAGAACTCATGGCCACAAAAACCACTTCCATATCTTGAAATTAGAGAGAAATATGCTCTTGTGACTAATAGGAACAAGACCTTGTTCAATCATGACAACTTCTTCCCTTAACCCTTTGTACTTTTTGAATCAATTTTGATAATTTTGAAATATGTTGAACCAAAATAAGCCTTGTCATGCCATTTATTCCAAAACCACTCTAATAGTGAAGTTTGAATTCCTCAATCTATATTGACTAGGGCATAGAAATAAACTCATGAACCCATGGAGCAACTAGCTAAACCTCATTGCCTTTACCTACATTATTAACAAGTAAGACCAACCAACATTGCATTTTATTAATTAGAGAGAAAATCAGCAAAATATTCATGATCACAAAAGAAAACAAGTCAAGGTGCTTGGTAAATCCTCAAAAGAGCAAGGCTAAAGATAGGGAGAAGAACCAAAAGCCCTAATGTGATCTTGTTGTGATTGAATCAACATGGTATGATAAGAAAACGTTAGGGGGGAAAATTATGGTACAACAATGGCCCAAACCTATGTTTGCAAGTCCAAGTATGTTAATTTGATCTCTTTGATCCAATAACCTTGAGATTCATTGTGCGGAGGCTTTGGTTCTACCAATCCTATAATTGATCTACAACACTTTTGGTCAACGCGGATCACTTAAACATAGTTGATCATTAAATGGTACTTCTGAGGATTCCAAATGAATGATATACTTCACAAAAAGCAAATGCAACTTGTTGTGTGGAGGCTTTGGTTCTACCAATCCTCTAATGAGTTCCAAATACAAGTTTCAAGATGGTCATCCAACTAACCACTAATTATTAAATTGTTTTTAGTTTGTGCCCTTTTATTTTTTATGCTTTATGCACCATTTACTTTAAGCATTACATTTCATGCCATTTTTATTTTGCTCACTTGAGCATTTACTTTCTTGTCATTTTTACTTTGTCCACTTGAGTTTTTCTTTTCTCTTCTAAGACATATAATAATCAACATGAACCATAAAAAGCCTTAATGATACTTGGACAATTTCGTTACTATCCTTGGCATTATGGAGCATTGAACTTCTTGGACTTAGGATTAGAAACCTTGTCCTATGTTGGAGACCTTATAACCTTGATTGATATTTTGTCTGGGGTTCTTGAGGTTTACCTCAAGACATTGGGTTGTTTATTTGTATTATGTGTCGGTTATTGTATTTACATACTTTTTTTGTAATCCAGAATTCACCCGTATACAGCCGTTACTCTGCCCAATTTTTATGAAGACTTGATACATTTGAAGTTTGGTTCTCTCAAGAGGTCTAGTATCTTTGCTTGCTTGGTTTAAATCCAAAGAATGAGAATTATATCTTGGCTCATAATGTCAAGTATTGGCTTCTTGTTAGTTAGATGGTTCTTATCCCTAGATTTTACTTTATGCTTTAGGATAGTCTCTTCTTCTCCTCCCATCTTCTTTAATTTCAAAAATCTTCTCCCTCCTTTTGAAAATTCTTCTTGTTTTTAAACTTGAACTATTTTCATAATAAACTTGTACTTAGGTCCATGCATTTTCAGAACCTTTTCATAAGGAAACTTAAATCAACTTAATAATACCTTGACATTTTTTGTGAGAAGACTAAAAGTGAATCAATCTCATTTCAAACTATTTTTCCACTTTGGCTTCTACTTTAAAACTTTTCTCAAAATATTGGACTCTTGTCAACCCTTGTACTGATGCAAACAACTATACTTTTACAATATGTAGTGAAGTGAGATATTTTTCACTTGGGTGTTGAGTGAGACATTGTTGATTTTAAATTCCAAGACATTATCCTCCACTTTGAGATGATGCAAATTCTCCTTTCTCATGATTGTGGGTAGTAAGTATGTTTTCCACATGGACAATAACGATGATGTCTTATCTCATAAAATTAACCAACACACTTATGTTTTAAAATTTTTAAAAGACGAACTACGTGTACCCTGGTCCCCTATTAAACGAAAGGTGGTACGTAGGCACTAAAGGTTTTCACCCGCGCCAGGTGCAAAAATCATAAAAAATATTTCTTTTCTCACCTCCACCATCTATTTCTATACAACACTTTTAAAGCCAAAATATACAGATCTTACAAAGAGGTTTCTGCGGAGTATCACAAATTTTTAGGGTGCTAATACATTCCCTTTGCATAACCAACCCCATTACCTAGAATCTTTCCCCCTCTTTTTGGGTTACTAGCTATTTTCCCATTCCTTTGGAAACAATAAAGCGCGGTGGCGATTTTTATTTTGATCTGTATAAGTCTAGTCACTCCAATGGCTTAGTCTTAACATTTCTACCGCTACAGAAAAAATGGAGACTTAACTGGGGAAAGATTGACCTTTTGATGGTCCATCCCTAAGTGGGTTAAGCCTATATTTTTTTATATCTGTATATGTGCTATTGTTGTATGTGTGTTATATGTTATATATATGTTTATCTGGATTTTCCTGGTTTTCAGGGTGCTTGGTGATTACTTATAAGTCCTATACCCGGACTTGGGCAAACTTTAAGATAGGACTGGAAGTATAGTCATGTTAACTTTGAGGGAGTAATACCAAAAAAGGAGGCATGAGATCCCCCACTCAGTGGAGGCCCCTTTGATTATAGTGTCATTTACCGAGTAATCGGGAAGACGTACTACTTTCTACTTGGGAGCCTGCTGAAGCTGAGGACCAAAGAATACCAAACCCATCTTGGCCTTTTAGGTGTAGTGTGGAAGCTATGACAGAGTAATCCAGAAATAGTTGTCACGCGATACTATGCTCAGACGAGTTTTTCTTGAGAATAATACTAATTACCGAGTTAATCGGGAAGTTGGTAATATCCGATGGAAGGATGTAGACTCTGGGAACCTCTAGAACCTTGTTCGGCAGGTGATAACTTTTAGACCAACACCTTATGGGTAGTACCTTCGACCTCATGCTCGTGACGTCGAACCTAGAACCCTATATATGTGATCTTGTGTGTTATTGTTGCATCATGCATCCATGCACTCATAAGCATATTTTGAAGAAATCTTATTTCAAGGGACTTAAAAGTTGACCATTTGTGAATATCTCAGGTAATTTTTAACCATGGATTATGGAAAAAGAAAGACCGGGAAGTACAGTTTCAAGGATCCCAAGATAGATGAGTTGATCAGTCTAATTCCCAAGATTGAGTGTTCTACAGATTTTCGGAAGAAGTATGGATCCATCATTCCTCTCATGAAGCTGAAGATGAAGGAGGGTATTCTCTCGACCTTGGTCAAGTTCTATGATCCGATGTATCATTGCTTTACTTTTCCCGACTATCAGTTGATGCCTACTGTGATCGGTGGAAATATAACTAACTGTTTTGAAATGCTAGTTCGTGTAATGTCGCGGTAAACAAGAGTCGCCACCGTCTTTTATTTTCTCCAACAAGGAAAGGACAAAAGCACATCAAAATTACTTTTCGAGATGTTTCTCGGGTTAGGGAGGTAGATTTTAGAAAGGGAAGGTGTTAGCACCCTTTCTATCCGTGGTTATCCACGGGCTCTTAGGTACTTGCTCACTATGTTTTCAAAAATGTTTGCTTTTCTTGTGTTTGTGGGTTTTGAAAAAAAGTTTGTTTTGAAAACTTCGATTTAACTCTTGTTTCCGTCCTCAAGAGTGTATGAAGTGTTTGTTTGAAAACTTTTGTCTGAAAAGTGTAAGTGCGAAAAGTTGTTTTGTTTTGAAAGAGCAAGTATCTAAGAACCTCTACCTACTCAAAAGAAATTAGGCTGTGTGAATGTCCTTTAGACAGTACTATCCCACTATTGAGAAGTAAGTAGCACCTCGTTGGAGTTTTCGGGTCAATTCGATTAATGGAACATGTGGTCACCAAAGCAATAGTAGGACGCCTTAGCGGTAACCCTAATGTCCTAGATCCTTTTTATCCGAGGCAACCGTTTCGAGGCAACTTAGATCTTTAGACATGAGGGCGACCTCTAAAACACCCTATACTCAATGACCACGTCGAGGCAACCGAGTGAGGCATACCCTAGGTGTGGCATGTGCGAGTGTGTCAGGTTTCAGTTTATATTATCTTTGCACATGTTATGGTGAGCTACAGGTTGATTTTAATTTCAGAGATAAGTCTTGTCATGCATAACCTAATTAACATACATCTAGCAGTTAATAGTTGCGGAAAATAAATCTACGCTATTACAAGGCGTCAGATATTTACATCGCCAAAAACAAACACTTGAAAAAGTAAATTGCGGGAAATTAAAGAAAGCGATAAAAAGAGTCCTAATTACGCTATTACATCCTCGGAGCAAATACATAGATATGATCAAAAAAAATAATATGCGCGAATAAAAATTGAGTCGGAGAAGTCCTTAGGGTTTTGACCCTTTTTTTTAGAAAGAAAGATGTTTTTGATTATTTGGCTCTTAATTAAATTAAACCTAAAACTAATTAATTAATTAAATAAAAAGAAATATTTTTGAATTTTTAATGAAAATAAAATAAAATAAAAAGATGATTAAAATTGTCAAAACCCTAATTCTATGTTAATTTTATTTATTGTGAAAAAAGTCAAAATTATCCTAATTAACTAAATTAATTACATTAGAATTTATTTACAAAAATAATAAATTAAAGGTGAAATCAATAATAATAAAAATATTTTAATTTACTGATTTTTATTATAAAAATAATTAATTTGGTTAATTAAATAATAATAATAATAATAATTAATGGTAAAATAATTAAATGGAAATTATAAAAGAAAAGAAAAAAGAATGAATGAACCAGGGGGGGTGCTGGCCCAGTTAGGAGGTACGTTTGGAATTTTCAAGCCCATTTACACACAAGCCTGTTTGACTTTTGAGATCCTCCATGCGCATGGTTGACTGGGAGTATGGTGATCACTCTATCCTGGCCTTCAGATTTGCTTTGCAAGCCATTTGGCGCATGGATGATTGAGGCATATGGTGGACAACATTATGAAACCTGCATGTAATTATATGAAGAAAAATAGAAACAAGTGTTTTGGGGGACCTAGGATTCGAACCCAGGTCCCAACGCCTATTGGATGCTTGGCCAACCACTCCACCATCACGCTTTAGTCGTTATTAGCATAAGAGACAAATAATATATTGGGAAATAAATCATTAAGCTCTAAACAACATAAAAACATGCGCTTATTTGAATTAACCACTCAGAGGTTAACACCTAGTCATCTTCTTCCTTCGTTCTGCATAAAAACACATTAGATAGCGGGGGTTTTTAACCCCCACAAACTACAGTGGCGAAAAATAGCGAATACAGTTGTGATTTATATAAATGTTTCGCGAGGGTTCAGTCTTATTCGTCTTGACCTAACGAATTCAGCCATGTGTCTTACAAGTCCTGATTTTTCTGGGTTTAGAAATCCCCAAATTCAAAGTTCAGGAACCCTAGAAATCGTCCATGGCAACTTTTGATTATGTGCATTATAATTCAATTAACTTATGCCATTAGCTTCATATAATTACTAGCAACACAAAACAAACAAGAAATCATGTCAAATGCTCATGAATTGGACAATACGATTTTGAAAAAAATAGCTTCAAACCGTGGTTCTGTTTAGGATGATTCCTTGAGCTTTAGCGTGTGAATTTGATTGCCACACGTTCCTGGGAACTCCTGCAAGGTGTTAGAATCAACAAAAAGCTTTGAATCTCCCTGGAATATAGAAATCAGTTTTACAATTTTCTTGAAATTTTGCAATATGCTATGGCCTTTGTCTGTAGCTCTTTCACGTGTGTGGCATTAGGGTTAGCTTGTACATATATAGAGGAATGAAATTAGGTCACAATCTTGAGCCAAAATCCTTTGAATTGATGATTGAATATTTGATTGAAAATCAAATATTTTTGCATTTTCATGATTGGAAAAAGTTGCCAATTTTGGAGATTCTTGCATATTTGATTTGTACACAAAATTGCCAGCATATCTTGACCATATTTGCTTCACAAAAAGATTGAAAAACCAAATCTTTGTATTTTCCTACAATTTAAATTAATTAAATGAATTAATATCAATTAAAAATCCAATTAATTAATAAAAAATAAGAAAATAAATTCAATTAAGCTTGATGGCTCGTGCATAGGCCATGGATGAAGTTTCAAGAAGAGATTCGAGGCCCATTAGCAAAAATAAGGTGTTTTGAGCAAAGTTGACTTTTGCAAATTCACAAAAAATTTCCCAACTTCTCCAATGCATATCTTGCTCAATTTTGATCATATGAACATGTTCTTGGACATTTTGGAAAGGTGTTGAAGTCCTCTAACCAATGCCTTTGGTCCCATGTCATTTGGATTTACCAATCTCAAGTTATGGTCTTTGACTTAAAGTGCACATTTGTTGACTTTTGAATTTGACCTATAATGTAGAAATTGATAACTTCTTGTGAGAGCATTTCTTGGACTTGGAGTGTGAAGATGGATTGTAGGAAATGTCATCCCCTTCAAAATGAGCATTGGATGGGATTTTTCTGACAAACCATTAAAAAGTTATGCCCTGGTCAAGATACAGTTGACTTTTCTGCTATCCAAAAATAGTAACTTTTTGCATCTTGATGATTTTTGAGCCATTCTTGTGGAATCATGATCAAGATTTGATAAAATGATGATTGTGGACTCAAAATAAGATGTTGACCAAAAATTATGACTTTTGACTATGAAATGACCATTTTGCCCTTGCAGTTGACTGTGGATCAAATGAGGCTTTTGACTGTACAAATTAACACTGTGAGTCTTGAAAATTGGCATGTAGGTGCTTGAGGATGTATATAGGCCCTTGAGACTTGGTTGAACCATTGAAAACTCCAAATTCTTTGAAAGAACAAAAACCGTAATTTCAGCTGTCTTAGGAGATGGTTTGACTGTATAGTCCTTGAGCAATCTTGAATCATTTGAAGACGATTCTTGACAAACCTTGAAGAATATGGGAGGGAAAATTTTGGGGTACAACAGTTGCCCATGTTCAATCTTCTTAAACCTGAGGATGTAGATTGGCTTGCTTGCCTTTCGTGATCCGAAGGTGGAAGATGATTGAACACTAGAGTGCCCAGAAATTTGCACTCGCATGGTGTAGTATCAGCAATGTGATGTCGGGAATGGGCTTACAGATGCCATTTGGAGATATGATGGATAGGAGGATGGGCTTATAGATGCCATCTGGAGATGTGACAGAATCTTGTCAGGAATGGGCTTATAGATGCCATCTGGAGATTGTTTGTTGAATGGTAACTTGGTAGGTTGAAAGAAAGAACCTGTGTAGGGTTTCCTGGTGATGAGTCTGTGTAAAACTGCATCTTGGAAGAGAAGGAACCAGTGTAGGGTTGCTTCATGATGGTAAAGTAGATAGTTGTCCTGTCTGGTTTCAGGTATTAATCTACAGTCCGTCGTCCACAAATATTTCCTGGCTAGTTACAGGTGTTGATCTGGAACTTAAGAGAGATGGGTCAAGGAGATAGTTGTCCTGTCTGGTTTCAGGTATTAATCTCTAACCTAAGAAAGAAAGATGGTTTCCTGGATTGCTACAGGTACTGGTCTTCAATCTCTTCATGTAGATAACTTTCCTGTCTGGTTTCAGGTATAGATCTACAATCAGTTCATATAGGTGGTTTTCCTGTCTGGTTTCAGGTGTTAACCTATAATCAGTCGTCCACAGATATTTCCTGGCTAGTTACAGATGTTGATCTGGAACTTAAGAGAGGTTGGTCGATGAGATAGTTTTCCTGTCTGGTTTCAGGTATTAATCTCTGACTTGAGAAAGAAAGATTGTCTTCCTGGCTTGCTACAGGTATTGATCTTCAATCTCTTCATGTAGATACTTTCCTGGCTAGTTACAGGTGTAGATCTACAATCAGTTGTCCACAGATATTTCCTGGCTTGCTACAGGTGTTAATCCGGAACTTAAGAAGGTTGGTCGAGATAGCTTTCCTGGCTAGTTACAGGTATTAATCTCTGATTTGAGAAAGAAAGATGGTTTCCTGTCTGGTTTCAGGTATTAATCTTTAATCTCTTCATGTAGATACTTTCCTGTCTGGTTTCAGGTATAGATCTACAATCAGTTCATATAGGTGGTTTTCCTGTCTGGTTTCAGGTGTTAACCTATAATCAGTCGTCCACAGATATTTCCTGGCTAGTTACAGGTGTTGATCTGGACCTTCAAAGGTTGATGGTAATCATCTTTGGATTGACCTTTTCCTGAAAAGGCAAAACATTAGTTGTATGCAATGTCATGATGTATGAAATGCATGATGTCATGATGTTCTCAAAAATAAATGAGATCGTGTTGTATGCACTTTGTCATGTATGTAAATAGGAGGTATGAGACGTGATATGTTTATGAATGTATTTTCGTCTGGGAAAATAAATCCTTGACGAATGCCGGGAGCTTGTTAAATCCTGGGCTGATGTTGAAGAGTAGAGTTCTTCGTTTCCGCTGGGGATGATGAACGAAGATCATTGTAAGAATAAACCGGTAGGAGAAGATGACTCCGTTGGGGAAATAAACCTGGTGAAGAGATTACTCTGCGGGGAATTACTCTGTGGGAAGAGATGCTTCGCTAAGATTTTAATGATAACTCCGCTGGGGACTCCGTTGATAAGCTTTGTTAGGGATTTTGATGAACTTCGCTGGGGGATAGAAAGAACTTCGTTGGGGACGATCTTTCCGTTGCAACTTGCTGAGGGTAACCCAGTTAGACTCTGGTTGGGGATAACCTCTGAACATGGTTAGAGAGAGTTTTTTGTACTCTGCAGGGGACAAGCTTCCAGAATCTACTGGGGAGGTGATTCAACTCTCCTGGGGAAACTTTTTGGACTGCACTGGGGAAATGGCTCCACTGGGGTGTCTGTATTCCGCCAGGGAACAATCTTATATTTCCGTCGAGGAATATTAAGACTGTCGGGGATGCTTGCTGAGGAATATCCGTATACTCTGTTAGGGAATATTAAGATCTTCTGGGGATACCCAACTTTTCAGGACTGATGGGAGACCAACTCTGCATGGGGGAGAGTATTGCTGACTTACTGGGGATACTGTGCCTTTTTTAGGGCTAATGGGAGGCCAACTCTGCTTGGGGAGAGTATTGCTGAATCTTGCCTTACTCTGCGGGGAGTGAAGGTATCTTGGTCATATTCTTCAGCTGAACCTACCTTGGTACCTCGGTGGACAGAGCAACTAGACCTTTTAGACAATTCTTATTGCCCCTGTTTCTGATATCACTTGTAATTAGTCCTTTGTTTCGCATGCAAATATTTGTGATTAGCAATTAATGTCAAATGCATATATCAAAAATGAACATTGGACGTTCTTTGCAAAACAAAACAGATAAAAGGAGAAACAATTGGCAATTGGTCTAAAAAATTAGCTTATATTGATTTTGAAATTTTCCTGTAAATAGGCAGTTTTGTACAAGAGGCTGACGTCCTAGTAAGAGAACGCCGCCGAACAAAAGAGTTTATACAATTTGAAAAGGAAACGAAACAGCTATGTGAAAAGTCCCACTGGGTTCCAACTCTGTTATCGCCTTTATGTCTTCAAGCATCTCATCACTTTGCTGCTTAGTTGGAGATGAAGTTGATTGATTGGTGCCGTCCGAGCCTGATGGTCGATACCGAAGTCTGGATGCAGGGTGATCCAATGAGACCTAGTATTACGCTTATCCCTAACTTTTGCCTGGACCGCCCTTTCGGGTTTTCAGTCCACCGGGATACCCATTTTTGTCCAAGCCGCCTTTTCAGGTTTTCGACTTGCCGGGTGTACAATTTTTTTTTTATTTTCATCCCTTATTTTTGCCCGAACCCTTTTGGTTCGCCGGGAAGCCCTTATTTTTGCCTAGGCCAGTCAACCTAGCGGGTCTTTTAATCATGCGTAGTATCTTTTTACTATGTCTGCATTGGCGGGGTGAGGAAGGTCGTCACCATCCATGGTGGTTAATATCATTGCTCCTCCTGAGAAGATGTTCTTAACCACAAATGGCCCTTCGTACGTAGGGGTCCATTTTCCCCTGGGATCACCTTGAGGTAGAATGATGCGCTTGATTACCAGGTCCCCGACTTGATACTCTTGTCGTCTTACTTTCTTGTTAAATGCCTTGATCATCCGTTTTTGGTACGTCTGACCATGAAAAATAGCGGTGAGTCTCTTTTCGTCGATTAGGTTCAGTTGATCAAGCCGGGTCTGGATCCAGTCGTCTTCGTTCAAACCTGCATCCTTCATGATTCGGAGAGAGGGTATCTGAACTTCAATAGGCAAGACTGCCTCCATGCCATATACCAAGGAATAGGGTGTTGCCCCTGTTGACGTCCGTGCTGAGGTACGGTACCCATGAAGAGCAAATGGTAACATCTCGTGCCAATCTTTGTAGGTCACTGTCATCTTCTGCACAATCTTCTTAATGTTCTTGTTAGCTTCTTCTACAGCCCCATTCATATTCGGCCGGTAGGGAGAAGAGTTGTGGTGCTATATCTTGAATTGCTCACAGAGCTCAGTGATCATCTTGTTGTTAAGATTGGTACCATTGTCCGTAATGATCCTCTCTGGTACACCGTATCGACAGATCAGGTTGTGCCGAATGAACCGTGCCACGACGTTCTTGGTTACGGTGGCAAAGGAAGCTGCTTCAACCCACTTCGTAAAGTAATCAATTTCTACCAAGATGAAGCGATGCCCGTTGGATGATGTAGGTATGATCTCGCCGATCATATCAATTCCCCACATTGCAAAAGGCCAAGGTGTTGTCAAGACGTTCAAAGGAACTGGAGGAATGTGCACCTTATCAGCATAGATCTGGCATTTGTGACACGTCCGAGAATGTTGATAACAGTCGGCTTCCATTGTAGACCAGTAATATCCTGCCCGAAGGATTTTCTTTGCCATGGTATGTCCACTGAAATGAGTTCCAAAGGTACCTTCATGCAACTCTGCCATGATCCTTTCTGCTTTAGTCTTATCCACACAACGCAGTAAGGTTGAATCATGGTTTCGTTTGTAGAGGATGTTATTGCTGAGGAAGAACTTTGCCGCGAACCTTCTCAGAAACTTCTTGTCATTAACAGATGCACCCTCGGGGTATTCTTGAGCTTCAAGGTACCTTTTTACTTCATGATACCAAGGCTTTTCTGTTACCTCTTCGGTCTCAAGATCACAGCAATGTGCAGGTTCATCCAATTTCCAAATAATGATCGGGGAGCCTCGTTGTCCCATTTGACTTTGAACATAGAAGACATCGTAGCTAGCGCGTCCGCCAACTGATTCTCCTCTCTTGGGAAGTGTTCAAAGGTTATCTCCTCAAAATGGGGAATCAACATCAACACATACTCCTTGTAAGGGATAAGATTTGGGTGTTTCGTATCCCACTCGCCTTTGATCTGACTGATCACGAGAGCGGAATCTCCGAAGACACTCAGAAACTTGATCCTTAGGTCAATTGCAGCTCGAAGACCCATGATGCATGCTTCATACTCCGCCATGTTGTTGGTGCAGTTGAAACATAGTCGGGCGATAAGTGGAGTATGATTACCCTTAGGAGATATGATCACGGCGCTAATGCCATTACCCAAAGCGTTTGAGGCTTCGTCAAAGTGCATAGACCATCGGGATCCTTCCTCAGGTCCTTCATCCGGTCCTGGTACCTCACAATCAGTCACTACCATGATATTTTCGTCTGGAAATTCAAAGTTCATGGACTGGTAATCATCCACTGCCTGATGTGACAAATGGTCTGCCAACACACTTCCCTTGATTGCTTTTTGAGTCGTGTACTGGATGTCATATTCGGTCAAGATCATCTGCCATCTTGCTATTCTTCCGGACAAGGCAGGCTTTTCGAAGATGTACTTGATTGGATCCATTTTTGAAATCAATAGAGTGGTGTGAGTCAACATATACTGTCTCAGCCAGCGAGCAGCCCATACCAAAGCGCAACAAGTTTTCTCGAGCAGTGAGCATCGGGTCTCACAGTCGGTAAACTTTTTTCTAAGGTAATAAATGGCGTGCTCTTTTCGGCCAGACTCGTCATACTGCCCCAGCACACATCCCATTGAGTTGTCAAGTACTGTCAAGTATAAGATTAGAGGTCTCCCTTCAACCGGTGGCATAAGAGTGGGTGGTTCTTGGAGGTACTCTTTGATTCTTTCGAAAGCGGCCTGACATTCATCGTTCCAACGTACTACTTGATCTTTCTTCAATAGCTTGAAGATTGGTTCACAGGCAGCAGTTAGATGTGAGATGAATCGGGCAATGTAGTTCAGCCATTCTAGAAAGCCTCTGACTTCTTTCTCGGTCTTGGGAACTGGTATCTCTTGTATGGCTTTCACTTTGGCAGGGTCCACTTGAATACCTTTGTCGCTCACGACGAATCCTAGCAGTTTTCCAGATCTCACCCCGAAGGTGCACTTGTTCGGGTTTAATCTCAGCTTGTACAACTTCAACCGGTCAAATAGCTTCTGTAGATGGTCAAGGTGTTCTTCCTCCGTTTTGGACCTTGCAATCATATCATCGACGTATACTTCAATCTCATGATGGATCATGTCATGAAATAGAGCAACCATGGCACGCTGATACGTTGCCCCAGCATTTTTCAACCCAAAAGGCATGACCTTGTAGCAAAAGGTTCCCCACTGAGTAACAAAAGAGGTCTTCTCCATGTCTTCAGGAGCCATCTTGATCTGATTATAACCGGAGAACTCGTCCATGAAGGAGAATACCTTATGCTGAGCAGTGTTGTCAACTAAAACGTCGATGTGAGGCAGAGGGAAGTCATCCTTAGGGCTCGCCCTGTTCAAATCCCTGTAGTCAACACACATTCTGACCTTGCCATCTTTCTTCGGCACTGGAACCACATTGGCAACCCACTGAGGGTAAGAAGTCACTGCTAGAAAACCGGCGTCAAATTGTTTCATGACCTCAGCTTTGATTTTCTCGGACATCTCTGGGCGCATACGGAGAACCTTCTGTTTTACCGGAGGGCATTCTTCCTTGGTAGGAAGGTGATGAACCACAATGTCAGTATCCAACCCAGGCATATCTTTGTAAGACCAGGCAAAGATTTCCACGTAGTCATGCAACATCTGAATCAACCGTTGTTTTACACTAGACTCCAGATTTGCACCAATCTTGACTTCCTTTCTGTCTGTCTCAGTACCCAGATTTACCGTTTCCACTAGCTCTTCATGTGGCTGAATGGCTCTCTCTTCCTGGAGTATCAGTCTTGCAAGCTCACCAGGCACTTCGCAATCATCTTCACCTTCGTCTTCGGCTATGTTGATCGGATTTTCGAAGTCATAACTGGCAGTAGCAGAGTTGTTACCAGTGAGATCCAGAGTGGATTGGGACCTATATATGTGAGTGTGTGTAAATAGCTGTTTTGCAATATATAATAAAGAAAGACAAAGAGCGCAAAATTTGAAATGCAAAAAACGTCCAATGCTTTTATTAATGATATATGAAAATGACACACAAAATCCCTCACAAATGAAGCCACGGTGCCCCGGGTAGGACACCGGGCCATAAAGTTTCACAATATTGTTTGTTACAAATTCAAAACAAAGGAGTTCATTACTGAGTCACAAAAGTAATAGGTACGAAGTCTTTCGTTGTCCAGTTGCTTGGTCCACCGTTGGTCGTAGGGTAGATCCAGCTGTCGAATTCAGATTCCTCCATGTCGTCTTCAATGGCATTTACTCCTGAGTTGCTGATGAACACAGGAGGTCTCCCAATCCTGGCCTTACGAATAGCCTTCTGAGCTTCTGCAGTGAAACCCAAACCAAACTTGTCAGTCTTCTGAGTGAAATCAGGAAGTCGGCCCCAGTTTGCGCACTCACCCTTCTCAATAAAGGCCCGGGCATCATTTAAGGAAGCCATCTTCAACGGAGAATCTTCAATCACAGTTTCAGCTGATGCCAGTGTTTGAGGGACCTCTTCTAAGTGTTGAAATGGAGTCTCAATGAACTCCCCATCCATCTCTATGTACCATAACGAGTTGAGGTGGCTGACCATATACTCTTCCTCCCCCTGAACTGTCACAATCTTCCCTCTGACCGGGTATTTCAGCTTCTGATGCAGAGTTGAGGTCACAGCTCCAGCCTTGTGGATCCATGGGCGACCCAGCAAACAAGAATAGGATGGTCGGATGTCCATCACGTAGAATGTGGAATCAAAGACCTGAGAACCAACCCTGATTGGAATATCAACCTCACCATGTACCATCCTTTTAGACTCGTCAATGGCCCGGACAACAATGTTACTTGGCTTGAGCTCCAACCCCTTGCAATCCAACCTGTCTAGAGCTTTCTTGGGTAATACGTTCAACGAGGACCCAATGTCAACCAACACATGGACAAGAGTAGTGCCACTGCACTCAATAGAGACATGCAGGGCATCGTTATGGTTCTTCCCTTTAGGAGTCAGATCGGCGTCGGAGAAACCTAAACCATTATCAGCAGTTAAGTAGGCCACATAGTCGGTGAATTGATCAGCTGATGTCTCTTGTGGCACGTGGGCCGTCTTCAGGAAGGTAATCAGAGCCTTGGCATGGGCCTCTGAACACAACAACTGTGATAGCATAGAAATTTTTGATGGGGTGTGCCCCAGCTGCTCAACTACATTAAAATCACTCTTCTTGATAATCTTAAGAATTTCTTCCATCTCCTGTTTGGAAGCTTCAACAGTGGTTGTCTTCGGTGCCTCCGTCTGGGCAGGCACATCAGTGGCGATCCCTTTGTCCCGAGCGTCAGATGATTCGGCCGCAGGGGTAGAAATAGGAACTTGATCAGGAAGGGAAGCAGGCACCCTTGCAAGTGTGATGACAATAGGTCTCTGGATTGTTGGTGGCGCAATATCTGGTGAGAAAAGTCTACGACTGCGGGTGACTTTGGTAGGCCCGGTGATGTTGCTGACGCCGGTACTAGTATCAAACTCTTGCTTAACTCCAAGCACATAAACATCTGCTCCATAGTGCCACGGGACAGCTTTGTCAGATGTATAGGGGATGGGCCCCGGAACAGTGATAATTATAGGTGCAATCTTCTAAGAAGGCATGATTTTGACAGGCTTCCTCGAGGGAGCCTTGGGAGAATTATTGAAAATAGTAACAATTGACACTTCTTCAGTAGGGGTGGCAGGAACAACAAACTTCTCGAACAGGATCTCTTTATTATCCATCAGGTTTTGGATACCTGACTTCAAAGATGGACAACCAGCAGATGAACTAGAACACCGATGGCAACCTTCACTACATCCCGGAAATAAACTAGCTAGCAACAGGTTCCTCTTGACAGTCAACAACAGAGTAACAATATCATCCACAGAGGCTACATACAGGTCTTCCTCTATAGCATTCACTCCATGCTTGGGCATGGAAGCAGTCACAACATTGGGCCTTTCGGGCGCCTCGAACTCTATCTCTTTAGCATCAATTAGGTCCTAAACTTTATTCTTCAGAGCCCAACAATCATCCGTAGTATGCCCCGGGCTATCAGAGTGATAAGCGCAACGGGCGTTAGGATTGTACTTTGGGGATGTTGTGTTCACAACCTTCGGAGCTTCTTTTATGGTCACCAGATTGGTTGTCAGTAGTTGCGGCAATATCTGGGACAAGGTCATACTGAGTCGAGTGAACTGCCTTCTGGGTCTCTCGCCCCTTTGTTGGTTATGATGCTGAGGAACAGCAGCAGGTTTTGAAATTACCACCGCGTTGACAGCTTGGCGGCGTTCCGTTTTATTCTGTCTCCTTGAACCATAGACAGAACTAGATTCCTTCTTGAAGGGCTTCTTTTCAGTGCTCGAGGAGGCACCTTTCTGTATCTTCCCGGACTTGATACCAGCTTCTATTCTTTCCCCAGTCAAGATAAGGTCTGTAAACCCGGTAGAAGAATTTCCAATCAAATGGTTGAAGAACGGACCAGACAGGGTCCCCAAGAACATATCAACAAGCTCACGGTCAGTCAAAGGTGGCCGCACCCTTCCAGCCAGGTCTCTCCACTTTTGAGCATATTCCTTAAATCCTTCACCCGTCCCTAGTGACATACCCTGGAGTTGGGTACGCGTAGGAGCGAGGTCGGAATTATACTGATACTGCTTATAAAACGCAGTAGCTAAGTCCTCCCAGTTACGAATGCTGGCTCCATCCAGCTGATAGAACCATTCGAGTTAAGTCCCTGAAAGACTATCCTGGAAGAAATGGATCCATAAATTCTTGTCAACTGTATAAGGTTGGATCTTCCTTGCATACGACCGGAGGTGCAGCTTAGGACAGGAAGCTCCGTCGTATTTTTCAAAAGCAGGGGCCTTGAACTTATGGGGAATCACCACCCTAGAGGATAAACCCAGGTCTCCGAAGTCCAGTCCGGGCACATTCTGTATCTCCATAGCACTTAAGCGGTCCTCCAACTGTTTGTACCTATCCTCGGCAGGAGGATACTATTCATCATTATAATCCGTCTCGTTGTCGGAGACCACGGGACTAGGAACCCTTCTCTCTTGGGGACTGTCTTTCCCTACAGAGGAAGTAGTCAGATCAGCCTCATTTTGTAGTCCATTCCCAAATCTGTGTCCAGTGTTGAACAAGACGGTCCTCTTCTTCTTCTTCTTCAGAATCAGAGTCTTCAACTCCTGTTGACCCTGGGCTAGGCTCATAACCAACTCTTGGAACTGGGCGTTCTGGGCCTGGAGGGCCTTGATAGCTTGTTCAGTAGTAGGTTCAGAAGTCATGATGATTGCTGAAATAAACAGCGAAGAAGATAAGTGACCTGTAAAAAGGGTACCTGTTATGCATATGATGCATGGTATGCTATTTATGCAATGCATTCAAGGGTTCGAAAATTCAAATTCGTTGTAAATAAAAAAGGAACACACGTCATATTAAGAAGTAATCTGTTTAGTACATCAGTGCCTAATGGGCGAAATATTACAAAATACTTAATGCCAAAAGACATTGCGCATCCTCTTTGGAGCGATGTAAGTGTTGAGGGTATTTTCCTCGTAAAGTAGGCGGGTGAGCTCCAAGACCTTCTTCTCATTGGCATGCAAACTGGCTTCAAGAGAATTTCGTTCTTCCTTTAGTTGGATCCAACTCTTCTGCATTTCTTCCCATGATGTTGGCATGTCAGGATGTAGGATGGTGTATGGGACCTCTCCTTCCATAACTGGCTCTTTGATCACGGGGAGAATGTGAGGATATGGCATCATAAGCTTCTGGGAACGGGTTCGTACCCACTTGAGGTAAGGCTCAAGGGGGATGGAATTCTTGTGCCCCAGTGTCTTACTATCTACCTTGTTAGGCATCCTCCAAGCTCTGATGAACCTTTGACGAAGTCCTTGCGCATCGTTGTCGAAGTCAAAAACTATGTCAGGAATCAGCATATCATGAGGGCCATCCCTCCGAGCATATCCAAATTGTCTCAAAGCCAGACAGGGGTTGTAGGTGATGCCTCCTCTAATTCCAAGTAAAGGAACATTAGGAAATTCTCCGCAACGGTCAATGATAATGACATTTTCTCTGGACCGAGAACACCAATGTATATCAGAATGTGTAAGAGTCATCAATCGTTGTGACCACCTTAAACCCCGCTCGTTCTTCAAAAATGATTGTGGAAGGCGCGAAATAAACCACCTTGCCACGAGAGGAGTGCAGCACATGAGAACACCTCTCTTTCTCATTGTTCGAGTGTAAAATGAGTGGAGGATGTCCCCAAGCAATGTAGGTACGGGATTCCTGGACATAAAAATCTTGACAACATTTATATCTATAAGTTGATTAGGATTTGGGAACAACACCAACCCATAGACAAGGAGTGCCACAATCTCTTCAAAGGCTTGTAGGTCGAGAGAATTCCAACATTCTTGTGCCTTCTCAAACAGGAACTTTGCCAAGAATCCCTTGATACCACTTCTGATTTCCCAATGCCCCTTGATGTCAGATGGTTGCAGACGTAATGCTTGAGCAACCTCTTCAAGTTTTGGTTCCTTTTCTGTACCGTTGTAAGGTAGTTGACTAAGAATAGGAATTTTCAGAAGTTGAGAAAACTCTTCCAAAGTAGGCACCAATTGATAATCCGGGAAAGTAAAACAGTGGTGTAAGGGGTCAAAGAACTGGAAGAGAACTTTAATCATATCTTCTTCAATGTTGGTGTTGACCAAGCTGAGTAGTCTACCATGTCTTTCACTGAAGGGAGAGCTCTCGGGAATCCTGGATGTAAGCTCCTTGAGCTGAGGACGGATCCTTACAAGATTGACCTGAATTGTTTTTCTACGGAGAGACTCCATGTCCTACAAAACAAGAACGAAGATGAAGATTCGAACCCTTGAAGTGGTTAGCAAATGCATATGATGCATTATGATGTTATGATGTTATGATAAAGGCACACCACAAGTATTCACAAAAGGCAAACATGGAAAAGGCACACAAGTCACACCAGACAGCCCTTAGAGTTTAGGCCAGCATGGAGTTTTAGGTATTACCCTCTTGAAGTTAGTTGGCTCAAAACCTGTCCTATCAATAGTAACCGGGTTCTAAGAAGCTCAATATCATTGGATTGTTTTCTATGTTCATTGTTTTGATTTAGTCACTTAACTGGCGACCAAAATATTCCAAGAAAACAACCCTCAATGAGTGTAGTATCGAGTATCTACCAACTTCGGACTGCACCAAAGTCGGTCATCTCACTACCCCTAAAGAGGCCAGGATGGTCAAGTAAGGTTCTAAGGTCAATTGATGCTTCACGACACCACGCGGCGGCCCCGTACTCTCCTTGACTTGACTCAAGGGTTACCGGTACTCACCAAAGTGCCACATCAACGTAGCAACTGCTTCAACCATGTCGGTATACCCCGCACAGTTCCCTCACAGTTGGTTGCTACTTCTAAAGGGTGTCCCCAGATCCGGGTTAGGATCTATAAAACTCCGATACAAGCCCACAATATTAAAGCATTCAAGGCATACAATTGAAAACATGGTGATCTAGTCTTAAGGTACACCTCACTTATATAATATGTCCCCAGCAGAGTCGCCAGTTCTGTGATCGGTGGAAATAGAATTGACTGTTTTGAAATGCTGGTTTGCGTAATGTCACGGTAAGCAAGAGTCGCCACCGTCTTTTATTTTCTCCAAAAAGGAAAGGACAAAAGCACAACAAAATTCCTTTTCGAGATGTTTCTCGGGTTCGGGAGGTAGATTATAGAAAGGGAAGGTGTTAGCACCCTTTCTATCTGTGGTTATCCACGGGCTCTTAGGTACTTGCTCACTATGTTTTCAAAAATGTTTGCTTTTCTTGTGTTTGTGGGTTTTGAAAAAAACTTTGTTTTGAAAACTTCAATTTAACTCTTGTATCTGTCCTCAAGAGTGTATGAAGTGTTTGTTTGAAAACTTTTGTCTGAAAAGTGTAAGTGCGAAAAGTTGTTTTGTTTTGAAAGAGCAAGTATCTAAGAACCTCTACCTACTCAAAAGAAATTAGGCTGTGTAAATGTCCTTTAGACAGTACTATCCCACTATTGAGAAGTAAGTAGCACCGTCGTTGGAGTTTTCAGGTCAATTCAATTAATGGGACATGTGGTCACCAAAGCAATAATAGGATGCCTTAGCAGTAACCCTAATGTCCTAGATCTTTTTTATCCGAGGCAACCATTTCGAGGAAACTTGGATCTTTAGACAGGAGGGCAACCTCTAAAACACCCTATACTCAATGACCACGTCGAGGCAACCAAGTGAGGCGTACCCTAGGAGTGGCATGTGCGAGTGTGTCAGGTTTTAGTTTATATTATCTTTGCACATGTTATGGTGAGCTACGGGTTGATTTTAATTTCAGAGATAAGTCTTGTCATGCATAACCTAATTAACATACATCTAGCAGTTAATAGTTGCGGAAAATAAATCTACGCTATTACAAGGCGTCGGGTATTTACATCGCCAAAAACAAACCCTTGAAAAAGTAAATTACGGGAAATTAAAGAAAGCGATAAAAAGAGTCCTAATTACGCTATTACATCCTCGGAGCAAATACATAAATATGATCAAAAAAAAATAATATGCGCGAATAAAAATTGAGTCGAAGAAGTCCTTAGGGTTTTGACCCTTTTTTTTGAGAAAGAAAGAAGTTTTTGATTATTTGGCTCTTAATTAAATTAAACCTAAAACTAATTAATTAATTAAATAAAAAGAAATATTTTTGAATTTTTAATGAAAATAAAATAAAATAAAAAGATGATTAAAATTGTCAAAACCCTAATTCTATGTTAATTTTATTTATTGTGAAAAAATTCAAAATTAACCTAATTAACTAAATTAATTACATTAGAATTTATTTACAAAAATAGTAAATTAAAGGTGAAATTAATAATAATAAAAATATTTTAATTTTCTGATTTTTATTATGAAAATAATTAATTTGGTTAATTAAATAATAATAATAATAATAATTAATGGTAAAATAATTAAATGGAAATTATAAAAGAAAAGAAAAAAGAATGAATGAATCAGGGGGGGTGCTGGCCCAATTAGGAGGTACGTTTGGAATTTTCAAGCCCATTTGCACACAAGCCTGTTTGACTTTTGAGATCCTCCATGCGCATGGTTGACTGGGAGTATGGTGATCACTCCATCCTGGCCTTCAGATTTGCTTTGCAAGCCATTTGGCGCATGGATGATTGAGGCATATGGTGGACAACATTATGAAACCTGCATGTAATTATATGAAGAAAAATAGAAACAAGTGTTTTGGGGGACCTGGGATTCGAACCCAGGTCCCAATGCTTATTGGATGCTTGGCCAACCACTCCACCATCACGCTTTAGTCGTTATTAGCATAAAAGACAAATAATATATTGGGAAATAAATCATTAAGCTGTAAACAACATAAAAATGCGCGCTTATTTGAATTAACCACTCAGAGGTTAACACCTAGTCATCTTCTTCCTTCGTTCTGCATAAAAACACATTAGATAGCGGGGGTTTTTAACCCCCACAAACTACAGTGGCGAAAAATAGCGAATAGAGCTATGATTTATATAAATGTTTCGCGAGGGTTCAGTCTTATTCGTCTTGATCTAACGAATTCAGCCATGTGCCTTACAAGTCCTGATTTTTCTGGGTTTAGAAATCCCCAAATTCAAAGTTCAGGAACCCTAGAAATCGTCCATGGCAACTTTTGATTATGTGCATTATAATTCAATTAACTTATGCCATTAGCTTCATATAATTACTAGCAACACAAAACAAACAAGAAATCATGTCAAATGCTCATGAATTGGACAATACGATTTTGAAAAAAAAAGCTTCAAACCGTGGTTCTGTTTAGGATGATTCCTTGAGCTTTAGCATGTGAATTTTATTTCCACACGTTCCTGGGAACTCCTGCAAGGTGTTAGAATCAACAAAAAGCTTTGAATCGCCCTGGAATATAGAAATCAGTTTTACAATTTTCTTGAAATTTTGCAATATGCTATGGCCTTTATTTGCAGCTCTTTCACGTGTGTGGCATTAGGGTTAGCTTGTACATATATAGAGGAATGAAATTAGGTCACAATGTTGAGCCAAAATCCTTTAAATTGATGATTGAATATTTGATTGAAAATCAAATCTTGTTGTATTTTCATGATTGGAAAAAGTTGCCAATTTTAGAGATTCTTGCATATTTGATTTGTACACGAAATTGCCAGCATATCTTGACCATATTTGCTTCACAAAAAGATTGAAAAACCAAATCTTTGTATTTTCCTACAATTTAAATTAATTAAATGAATTAATATCAATTAAAAATCCAATTAATTAATAAAAAATAAGAAAATAAATTCAATTAAGCTTGATGGGTCGTGCATAGGCCATGGATGAAGTTTCAAGAAGAGATTTTAGGCCCATTAGCAAAAATAAGGTGTTTTGAGCAAAGTTGACTTTTGCAAATTCACAAGAAATTTCCCAACTTCTCCAATGCATATCTTGCTCAATTTTGATCATATGAACATGTTCTTGGACATTTTGGAAAGGTCTTGAAGTCCTCTAACCAATGCCTTTTGTCCCATGTCATTTGGATTTACCAATCTCAAGTTATGGTCTTTGACTTAAAGTGCACATTTGTTGACTTTTGAATTTGACCTATAATGTAGAAATTGATAACTTCTTGTGAGAGCATTTCTTGGACTTGGAGTGTGAAGATGGATTGTAGGAAATGTCATCCCCTTCAAAATGAGCATTAGATGGGATTCTTCTGACAAACCATGAAAAAGTTATGCCCTGGTCAAGATACAGTTGACTTTTCTGCTGTCCAAAAATAATAACTTTTTGCATCTTGATGATTTTTGAGCCATTCTTGTGGAATCATGATCAAGATTTTATCAAATGATGATTGTGGACTCAAAATAAGATTTTGACCAAAAATTCTGACTTTTGACTGTGAAATGACCATTTTGCCCTTGTAGTTGACTGTGGATCAAATGAGGCTTTTGACTGTGCAAATTGACACTGTGAGTCTTGAAACTTGGCATGTAGGTGCTTGAGGATGTATATAGGCCCTTGTGACTTGGTTGAACCATTGAAAACCCCAAATTCTTTGAAATAACAAAAACCCTAATTTCAGCTGTCTTAGGAGATGGTTTGACTGTATAGTCCTTGAGCAATCTTGAATCATTTGAAGACGATTCTTGACAAACCTTGAAGAATATGGGAGAGAAAATTTTGGGGTACAACACCTACACTGGAGGAGTATTCTTATCTGTTGGATTTACCCGTTACCGATCATGTTCCATTTACCGGTTGGAGGATGAGCCAAAATCACATGAGATTGCTGCTTTGATTCATCTCGAGAAGTCTGAGGTGGAAGCCCGTATGACTACTAAAGGAGGGATTAGAGGATTACCAGCTCAGTTCTTATTGGAGAAAGCTCGTTATTTTTCCAGGATGAAGAGTACAGTTGCTTTTGAGGCCATATTTGCTCTACTTGCTTACGGGTTATTCTTATTTCCTAATGTGGACAAGTTTGTTGACGTTAATGCTATCAGGATCTTCATGATTGGAAACCCAATTCCTATGTTATTGGGAGATGCTTATTACTCTCTTCATCTTTGAAATTCTTATCATGGAGGGATGATTATCTGTTGCACACCTTTGTTATTCCGGTGGTTTATCTCTCATATGCCTCAGTCTGAGGATTTCTGGGATGTCAGGAAGGAACTCCGTTGGGATCCTAAGATCATGGCACTTACTCACTCGGATATTGATTGGTATCATTGAGCTTACCAGGATGTAGAGATTGTTGATAGTTGTGGTAGTTTCCCCAATGTACCTCTTCTCAGTATAAATGGAGGAATTAACTATAAACTTGTTCTTGCACGACAACAGCTTGGTTATCCGATGAGGGATAAACCAAATTGTACTCATTTGAGTAGTTTCTTTCTAAAAGAGGGAGAAGACCACAGGGAAGCTAGGGAGAAGATTGCGAAGGCCTGGAGTCACATTCATAAGAAGAGTAGGAAAGACTTGGGACCTTGGGGAGCTGTTTCTTTGGAGCCATATCTTTAGTGGGTCCAAACGAGAGCTATTCAGTTGAAGATGCCATATTCCTAGGAGACACCTACGCCTGATTTATTTGTGAAGTCCACTCCTCCCTTATTAGATTATATAGAAGAGTTACAGCTTGCTTTGGTTAGGATGCAACATGAAAAGGATGTTTGGAAGAACAAGTGCCAAACTTTAGAGATTTCCTTTAGAGCATACTTGAAGGAGAAAGATGACTTGATTGAGATTCTTGAGAGTCGAGGGGTAGAGACTATGGAGAGGCAAGGGGATTTATTTTCTCCTAAGCCTCAATCAGATGCTGATTACTCACTTCCTGATTCAGGAGATTGGAAGGAGGTTGCCACCAGGTATGCGTAGGAAAATCAGAGGTTGAAGGCTCAAATTGCCAGGCTTACGGGGAAGCTCCAGCGTACAAAGTGATCTCTGAAAGCTTTACTTCTTAGGGTTTTAGATTTTATTTTCATCTTGTACTTGGGATTGTTGAGACTTGTAACCTATTTTGGAGTTATTATAATAAAAAATTTCAGTATTTCAAATCTGTTATTACTTTGATATTTGCAATATGTATATAAAACTTTAAATCCCTTGAAATATTAAATAACAAAATAAAATCATGTGCATTGCATATCATACATCCTATTACACATATTTTTGTATTTGTTATGCATATCCAGGTGTCTTACCAAGCTTCTTTACTTTGTTCAGCAAGCTGACTCACCACTACAACACTCGGGCTAATTTCAGAAGGAAGATGGATAACTTAGAACAAGAGAATCACGAGCTGCACGAGGAAGTTTCTGCTTTGAAGGCCGGCATGGCCAATCTTATTGCTCTGATGGAATCTCTGGTGGTTGCTCAAAATCAGCCACCGAGTGTTCAACCTCAACAAACAAGGGCTACTGTTGAAGCTCCAGTTGTTCCTATGTCCGCTACCCCAACTGTTGTTCAGAATCGCATGCCTCAAGGTTATCCAAGGGGAATTCCAGAGAACTTTGTGCCTGAAGGTTTCAATCTTGGTCCTCAAGATACTCCAGTTGTTCAGACTATTGTTACTTCTGCACCTCCTGTGGTGCATGTTCTTGCTTCACCTCCTGTGGTGCATGTTCCTGCTGCACCTCCTTCGGTGAATATGGTTCCGTTTGTTAATGATGATGTGTGTCGTCCTTTTCCTCCAACGAGTGAAGACTTGGGTCTTTATGATAGAATGGATGATTTTTAAGAGAAGTTTGACAAGATGCAGAGGGAGATGAAGGCCCTCATGGGAAAAGAGTTATTCAAGCATAATGTGAATGATTTATGTTTGGTCCTGAATGTTAAGATACCTGCAAAGTTTAAGGTCCCAGAATTTGAGTAGTACAAGGGCAACACTTGCCCTCGTGCTTATATGGTAATGTATATAAGGAGAATGTCTACCCATACTACCGACATTGATTCAGAAAAAGTTGGTTCAGACTTGACCACCTCCCGTTGTACCATCACCTTTGCTTTGGTATTACAAGGCAGACTAACCATATGCTTTTCATCAGGGTGCACCAGGGCATAATGTTGAGAATTGTTATCCTTTGAAGAATGAGATGCAAAAATTGGTGGAGTCCGATATTATATCTTTCAAGGATGTGGGTCCTAATGTGAAAGAAAATCTTCTACCCAAGCATGGAGGATAAAATGTTGTGAATATGGTGGCCGATTGTCCAGGAGACTTCTGGATTTTTGATATTCATCTAGTTAGAGGAGAATTGATGAAAATGAACGCGGACCTCTGTGAATTTAGCTACTATACGCATGACCATGCCGGTTGTTCTATTTGCAGTACAGACATACAGGGTTGAAATAAGATAAAGGCTGATTTGCAGGAGATGATGGATGAGGTCCTCATCCACATAATCAGGCCTAGGGCAGAGTATGAAGAGGAGGTGAATATGGTTTTTGGATGTCCTGGAGAGTTCAAATTTTTTGATGTGGAGTATATGAATGAAGACCTTGTGCAATTGCATGCTACTTTCTGCCACTTGGCTGGTCATGTGGAACATCAGTATGGATCTTGCCGAATTTGCTGTCGAGACTCCCGAGGATGTTCTATTATAAAGGAAGGTGTTCAGTTATTGTTGGACAATGGAACTATCGAGGTTACGGGTCAAAGGGATGATTACCATGAAGTTGATATGATTGAGGTTTGTTTTGCTGAAGAAGAGTCAGATGATGAGTATGCCTCTACAGATGAGTATTTCTCCTCAGGTGAGGATTTGTTTTCCAGAAATGACTCAATAAAGACTGATTATGTTGAAGAAGTGGTAAATGTCATTGTGCATTGTTTTGGTGCACCCGCCCATTTCGAAGTTGAGTATTATAGCAAGCCTACTGTTACACCATTGGTGATTAGTTTGTTGGGTCCTGTTCCCTACAAGTCAGATAAGGTTGTACGCTACAAATATAATGCTACAATCTTAGAGGATGGTGTGGAAGTTCTTATCCAGCCAATTCCTGATGTTGGAAATATTGCTGAAACTAGCAGGGTGACCCGCATTGGTCATGTATTTGCACCAGTTGTTCGAGGAGATATTAGTGTTGGAAATAAAATGCTGAGAATGTTGAACCCAAGAAGGCTACGGGTGAGACTAGTGGTGCCATGTTAGAGAAAGAAGTGGATGCTATTTTGAAGATAATCAAGATGAGCGACTACAGAATTATAGATCAGCTACTGCAGACTCCTTCGAAAATATCTATCTTGGCCTTATTGATGAACTCCTCGGCTCACAGAGAATCCCTGATGAGGGTACTAGATCAAGCTTTTGTGGAAAGTGACATGCCTATAGACCAATTAAATAGTGTAGTAGGGAATATTACGTCATGTAATAACCCGAGTTTCTGCGACGATCAATTGCCAGATGAAGGAAGGAATCACAACCTGGCCCTCCACATCTCTATGAATTGCAAGAATGATACACTATCCAATGTGCTGATTGATAATGGATCTGCATTAAACATCATACTGAGGAGCACGCTTATGAAGTTGAAATATCAAGGAACGTCCATGCGCCCAAGTGGCATTATTGTGAAAGCGTTTGATGGATCAAGGAAATATGTTATCGGTGAAGTGGACTTGCCTATTCATATAGGCCCACATTTGTTTCAGATTACTTTCCAGGTCATGGACATTGTACCCGCTTATAGTTGTTTTCTAGGAAGGCCATGGATACATGAGGCAGGGGCTGTCACTTCAACTTTACACCAGAAACTGAAGTTTGTACGTGAAGGGAAAGTAGTGATCATAAATGGAGAACATACATTATTGATATCTCATTTGTCCTCTTTCAGCATTGTGGAGGCGGATGAAGCTGCTGTTGGAACCCAGTTCCAAGCTTTATCCATTTACAACATAAGAGGAAATGAGAATTCTATGGTTTCACTTAAGGATGCGCATCAGGTTTTGCGTAAGGGTCATAGTGAAGTTTGGGGACAGATTGTGGATCCACCGGTAAACAAGAACAGAGTTGGCTTGGGGTTATCTTTGAAGAATGAAAAAAGTAAGAGCATAAAGCCGAAGTCTGCTGCAGGCAAGTAGCAAGATATCTTTGTAGCGGGGGTTATCTTCATCTGATTGTTTATGGGATTAATGCCATTGTAGAAGATGAAGTAGATCCGGAAATGCCAAATTACGTGACGTACATTGTTAGGGTTCAGAACTGGATCACCATTGATGTTCCCTCTTGCATACATGTTTCAAAGTAATTTATTTGGTTAATCTTTTTGAAAATCTTTCACTCTGCCCAAGGTGGAAGTATTAATGTTGTATGGGCTTATCTGTTTGCTGTGACTTTTAAAATCAATAATAAAAGTTATCTTTGTTTCCCAAGTTGTGTCTTTATTTTCTGCTTTTTCTTGGAAAATGGTAATCAGAAAAAACCTTTTAAAATAAATAATAACTGAAATTCAATCTGCATGATCACTTGTTATATGTGTCAGTTTCTAAAATGCAATCATAAATCATATGTGCAGATTAATTAAAAAACTCGTTGAGTACAATGACCCTGTACCCTCTCCCAATTTTGAATGTCCTGTGTATGGGGCCAAAGAAGAAGACTATGATGAGGTTCCAGAAGAGGTCTCACGGTTGCTTGAGCGCGAGGAGAGTGCCATACATCCATATTGAGAACCATTGGAATTAATCAATTTTGGTTCAGAAGAAGATCCTAAAGAAGTCAAGATTGGAGCATTGATGCATCATGATGTGAATAGAAGGTTGATTGAGTTGTTGAAAGAGTATGTGGATATTTTCGCTTGGTCTTATCAAGATATGCCTGGTCTAGATACAAGTATTGTAGAGCACCATTTTCCGTTGAAGCCAGAGTGTCCGCCAATCAAACAGAAGTTGAGAAGAACTCGCCCAGATATGGCAGTGAAGATCAAAGAGGAGGTTCTAAAGTAGATTAATGCCGGTTTTCTTGTGATGTCAGAGTATCCTCAATGGATCGCCAATACTGTCCCAGTACCCAAGAAAGACGAAAAAGTACGCATGTGCATAGATTATAGAGATCTAAATAAAGCTAGTCCAAAATATGATTTTCCATTGCCACACATTGACATGTTAGTGGATAGCACAGCAAAATTCAAAATATTCTCGTTCATGGATGGATTTTCCTGGAATAATCAAATAATAATGGCTCCAGAGGACATGAAAAAAACAACATCTATCATACTCTGGGGAACATTTTGTTACAGAGTGATGCCCTTCAGGTTGAAGAACGCTGGTGCAACGTACCAGAGGGCTATGAAAACCCTATTCCATGATCTGATACACAAGGAAATCGAAGTATATGTTGATGATATGATTGCTAAATCCCAGACTGAAGAACGACATGTAGAAGATTTGTTGAAGTTGTTTCAGTGTTTGAGGAAGTATCGTCTCCACTTGAATCCAAATAAATGTACCTTCAAAATTCGATCAAGGAAATTGTTAGGTTTCATTGTTAGCCAGAAAGGAATTGAAGTTTACCCTGATAAAGTCAAATAAATTCAATAAATGCCACCGCCGAGAACTGAAAAGCAAGTCAGAGGGTTCCTCGGGCGTCTGAATTATATTTCTAGATTCATTTCCCACATGACTGCAACATGTGAAACAATCTTTAAGTTGTTAAAGAAAGATCAAGGTTATGTGTGGACGGATGACTGCCAAAGGGCATTTGAAATTATTAAAGAATATCTTCTTGAACCTCCTATCTTGCTCCCTCCTGTTGAAGGAAGACCATTGATTATATATCTGACAGTGTTAGATAACTCCATGGGTTGTATTCTGGGACAACAAGATGAAACGGGGAAGAAAGATTAAGCCATTTATCATCTCAGTAAAAAGTTTACTGATTGTGAGTCGCGGTATTCCATGCTGGAAAGACATGTTGTGCTCTGGCCTGAGCGAAAAAACGTTTGCGGCAGTATATGTTGAATCACACCACTTGGTTGATCTCTAAAATGGATCCAATCAAGTACATTTTTTAAAAGCATGCTCTTACCGGGAGAATTTTCCATTGCTAGATGTTGTTATCTGAATATGATATCGAATACCGCACTCAAAAAGCCATTAAAAGCAGTGTGTTGGAAGATTATCTTGCTCACCAACTAGTTGATGATTATCAGTCTATGAAGTATGATTTCCCCGATGAGGATGTGATGTTTTTGAGAGTGAAAAATTGTAATGACCCATTGCCTGAGGAAGGTCCTGATCCTGAATCTCGTTTGAGTATGATTTTGATGAAGCTGTGAATGCTTATGGTAGAGGAATTGGTTTTGTGATTGTCACTCCACATGGATCGCACATTCCTTTTACTGCAAGGTTGACATTTGATTGTATTAATAATATGGAAGAATATAAGGCTTTCATCATGGGTCTTGAGGAAGTTATTCATCTCAGAATTAAAGTTCTAGATATGTATAGAGATTCAGCTTTGGTAATAAATCAGATTAAAGGAGAATGGGATACTCGTCACCCTTTCTTGATCCCTTACAAAGATTATGCTAGAAGATTGTTACCCTTCTTTAATGAAGTTTAATTCCATCACATTCCTAGAGATGAAAATCAAATGGCGGATGCTCTGGCAACTCTGGCTTCTATGTATCAGGTGAATACTTGGAATGATATACCTCGAATTATGGTTCGATGACTGGATAGGCCCGCTCATGTGTTTACAACAGAGGAGGTAGTAGATGAGAAACCTTGGTATTATGATATCAAGCATTTTATTCAAACTCAGGAATACCCAATCGGTGCTTCGAATAAAGATAGAAAGACATTGAGAAGATTGGCTGACAGTTTCTTCCTAAGCGAAAATGTGTTATACAAGAGAGATTATGACATGGTCTTGCTCAGATGTGTGGATAGACACGAAGAAGACATGTTGATGCATGAGATTCATGAAGGCTCATTTGGCACTCATGGCAATGGACATTCTATGGCTAAGAAGATCTAATGGCATGTTACTATTGGCTGACTGTGATACGGTGGGATAACTGACTTGAGGTTTTGCGTTTGTGTTCGCAATTGTGCGGTTTAGCAAGAGTCGCCACCGACTTTTTATTTTTTCCAAAGGAAAGGTCAAAAAGCACATGAAAGACCTTTGAGATGTTTTCTTGGGTTCGGGGGGTATATTATGAAATGGGAAGGTGCAAGCACCCTTTTCATCCATGGTTTTCCATGGGCTCTTAGTTACTTGTTTAGATCACTTGCTTTTGCTTTTCAATTTTTTGAAATGGTGCTTTGTGTGTGTGGTTTTGAAAATGCTTTGAAAAGAGGCCATTGTTGTGGCAACCTTTGTAATGATTCTTGTTTGAATATATACAAAGGTGTTTGTCTTTTGAAAAGATATTTCAATGTTTTGAATGTTTGATTTGGGAAATTGTTTTGAAATTGTGTTGTGAGGTGTGTTTGAAAATAGCAAGGATGTTTTGCAAGCTTTGATCAAGGAACTAAGAGTCGTCTACCCTATTTTACTCAAAGATCTTTTCTATATGTTTTTAACCCTTTTGACAACATTGTTTTACCATTGCATTTGGTAAACAACCTTGTATTAGGATGTTAAACGGGACAGACGTGGGTCATCACATACAATCATTGAAAGCAACTTGTGAGACACTCTAGCAATTTTGTAAGGGATGAGATCGTTTTAACGAATGCAACATCGAGGGTCATCGAGGGACTACAATCTTTGTTTATCGAAGGGGTATTTTCTAGAGTGTCTCATATTCGAGGGACATGATTGCATTTCTGAGGCAACAAGCGAGGTTAGCCCAGAGGTGCACGTGTGAATTGTGTTTGTCATTTTTCATGCATTTAGGTCTTGTATTAGGTCATCTAGCGATTGATTTTGGATTTTCGCATACAAACCCTAATCTCTAATCATGGTACATTTGAAAGCATAAAGTGCGAGAATTAAAAATCTAAGCTATTACAAAAGTATCTGGGGATGGGGGTACAGTTATTTACAAATGGGGATGAGTCTCACGAGAATAATAATGTCCAAATATTACAACCAAATCGAATCGTCGCAATTCAATATAAAGCTATATCAAAACATAAAAATAAAGAGAATCAATAAATTATGAAATGCATGTATTTATTAACATAAATAAAAATCTATTCTAAAAAGGAAAGATTAAATATTTTATTATTCTTTTTGTGTTTTATCAATTAAGTAAATAAAAGTTTAAAAGTAAGAAAATCAATTTAAGTGTTTTTCTTGGTGTTTTATTAAATGAAACAAAATTAATTAATAAAAGAAACTAATTTGAGAAAATCAAAGCTTTAATTATTATTTATTATTAACAAAAATAAAACAAATTAATTAAACAAAACAATAGTATTTGTTAATCAAAAGAAAAGAAAAGAAATTAAAAGGATTAAAGATGGGCTTAAGATTGTTTGGGTTTGAGGTTAAGCCCAAAATGAAAACAAAAAGAAATGAGGGGGTGAGTCAGAATGGAAGGGAGTATCAACAATTGTTATGGGCTTAAGGGATGGGGCGGAAAGGCCCAAAGGTGGTTTTGCAACATTTTTGTCAGGGTTCTTCTAATTTTAGGGTTTGTGTGATTTACAGCCGCGCCGCTCTCTCTCTCTCTCTCTCTCTCTCTCTCTCTCTCTCTCTCTCTCTCTCTCTCTCTCTCTCTCTCTCTCGTCTCTTCTTTTCATCTTTTCATCTTTCTCAATCTAGGATTCTGATCCCCCTCTAACCCTAAGCCGCCGGAGCGCCACCCCTACTCTCTATCCTCTTCCTAACATTCAAAGGCCTTGGTGGAAAAAAGGGTATGATTCGTCCCTCTGATTCGAGTTTTACGGATTCTTTTGCTTCGCATGCTTTGATTTACAGTTTAGTTTTTTTAATCTTTGGTGTTTACATGTCTGTTGATGCAGCAAAGAGGGTTTGAGAAAAATGTACCTTGGGGATTTTCTAGAAAGAAAAATGGAGAGGAGAAAGGGGTGAGACGGAGGCGCTTCCTTGGTGGTTTAGAGGCGGAGGAGGGAAGAAATGATGGTCGTGCTTGCTTTTGGTAACTTTTTTCCTTTCTCTTGAATGTTGGTGATGAGTACAGTTCTGAGACTTTTTTTTGTTGATGGATTTGTTGATGATAGTTTATGATAGTTGATGAAACTTGATGATTATTTGAACTGAGTTTGTTGTTTTTCTGTTGATGATGAATTCTTTCTGAAACCTCCTTGTTGATGTTTTGCTGTTGATGATGGATACGATTCTGAAACTTTGTTGTTGGTTGCTTCTGAAAACTCTTTTCCTCTCTCTTAATTTGTTGATGTTAATGATGATGTGATAATCTGAAACTGTCTTGGTTTTTATTTGTTTATGATGATGCTTGTTTTTTGGTTGATGGTGAAGATTTCTGGGACTTTTGGTTGATTGTTTATGATGATGCCTGTTCTGCAAGTTTCTGAAACTTTTGTTGGTTTGTTGGATAATAGTTTTTGGCTTTTGTGGTTAGAAACTGTTAGCAGATTTGTGTTTCTATGCAGGTTGTGTAGTTGTTGTGAAACTGTTTGGTTGTTTAGACTTTGTTTTGCATCCTTTACAGTTTTTGCAGTTTGGGCAAGCTTGTTACAGTTTTTGTTGTAACTGGTTTTTTGTGGTTTGAGTTGTTGTGCTAACAGGCTTAGTGGTTAGCAGGATGTGCAGTTTGATAACTGTTGCAGTTTGTAGAGTTTTTGTGATGGCTTGAAACTGTTTGGAAGGCTTGGGGTATTTTGTTACTGATATGCAGTTTGGCAAGCTTGCAGCTTGTGTAGTTTCTGGTTGTTGGCTTGATAGCAGGTTTGTAGTTTTTGGTTTGCAGTTTGGAACTGCAGGTTTGGTTGTGGAACTGGTGTACAATTTGGAGTTTGGCAAGCTTGTAGCCTGTGTAGTTTTGCAATGGTTTTGTAGTTTTAGCTTTGGTGGTTTACACAGTTTTGTTATCACGGGCTTTTTGTGATTTTGGGAGAGTTATAGTTTTGTAACAGGTTTTGGATACTTTGTGAGTTTTCAGGCTTGGAGCTTTTTATTTGAAAACTGTTTTTTAGAACTGCAGGTTTGGAGAGTTTTGTGGTTTTGACAAAGCGTTTTTTCTCCCCGCTCAACTGTTATGCAGTTTGATAGTTTTATATCTCTTTAGCTTTTTTTGTTTGCAACTTGTGATAGCTTGCTTTACCAAACTGTACACTTCAAAAAGGTGATATCCTTTTCTCTCTTTCTCTCTCCATGACAGAGCATTTTTTGCTTGTTTTCCTTATTATGAAAAGTTTGCCTATTTTTATGGAAAATGATGAAAAGCTATGACAAGCTTTTGGCTTGTGAATTGGTTTATCTTCTGCATTTACCTGCTGTTTACTTTTGGCCTGCTGTACTTTCTGCATTGCATATTTGTTGCATCCAGTTGCCTTGCTTGACAGTTTGCATCTAGTTTTCTTTGTAACTGTTTGCATCTAGTTTTCTTTGTAACTCAGTTTGCCGTGTATGCCATGTTTAGTAATGCAACCTGTCTAAATTTGGCCTATAACAATTTTCCTTGGATCCAGTTGGCGCCTTTGTTTAGCTTGCTTTGTACAACATGTTTTAGTTTGGCCTACATTTGACAATTTTGGCGCCTTGCTATATTTTTGAATAATTGCTTTTGTATGCTTGCATTTGCATTTTTTACTTTTCTTTTTGTGAACCAAGAAGAGCAATCTTCTTGTGATTTGCAAAGAGAAAAATAAAAACATGATGAACAAATAACACTCTGATTCCGGACGGTAAACTTTAATGATGACTTTTTTCCTTTCTTTTTTCATGAAAATTCATTTCAATTAATTGTACTAATCTTCTTCTCCTTTGTCTTTTTCATGTGAGCACCAATTGGATGATAGAGGAAGCAGAGGGATCAAGATACCTTGAGCATGGGAGCAATGGCATCTTAGGAGGCTTAGGCTTAGATTAGATAGATTTTCCATTAATTGTAACATTTTATTTTTTCAAATACTATAAGTTGTAAAACATACAGTATTCAAATAATAAATTATTTTTGTAACAACATTTGGAATGAATGAAGAAAGCTTTTATGAGATCATCTGATATCCAATAAAATCTTCTATTGTCCAATATCTTGCAATTCTTTCTCTGCATCTTCACTTAACCCTTTAAGATTCTCAGATAAAAATAATTGAAATTGCATTCCAATATTTTTAATACAGATAACTTAAATTCCAAGTAATCCCAAAACTTTGCAGTCTCATAACCTTGCAACAACATTCCAATCAAAATACGCATTGTATAATAAACAAGCAATCATTCCATTAACCGGCAAACATTTCATTCCATTAACAAGCAGACATCTTAATATTCCAAATAAAAGTCTCAGCTCCTATCTCTTATCCCAGATAATCATGCCTTGAGAATAATCAGTTAACCTTTCAGCAAACTTGAAAAAGTGTGGAAATAATGTACCAGTAAACTGAATTTCTGAGGATTCAATTTCTTCTGAGAAATGCGAGAGAAACCCTGATTCTTGATTTAGTGCCAAAGAAAAGTCTGTTTGATCGATTCCTGAGCCAATCTTAAAAATCAGAGAAAAACCCTAGGGTTGTGATTTCTTGTGAAAAAGGGAGGGCAAATTTTGGGGTACAACAGCTGCCCCTGTTCAATCTTCTTGAACCTGAAGAGTTAGATTGGCAATTTTGCCGTTCGCGACTCGAAGGTAAAAGATGATTGGACACTAGAGTGCCCATAAATTTGCACTCGTCAAAGCATAGTTGAGGGAATGGGCTTAAAGATGCCATTTGGAGATGTGACAGAATCTTGTCGGAGATGGGCTTAAAGATGCCATCCAAGAATGTTTGTTGAACTGTATGTTGTAGGTGAAATAATGAGTATCAGAAAGGTATCCATGTTTGGAACGTCTCTGAGTTAGGGGTTTGAATAAGCAATAGATTAGCATCCGTGTTTGGAGAATCCGTAAACTTTTTTCAGGAGTTGAGTCTGAATAAGCGATAGATTAGCATCCATGTTTGGAAGCGTCCGTAAACTGTTTTCAATGAGTTGAATCTGAACAAGCGATAGATTAACATCCATGTTGGGAAGCATCCGTAAACTGTTTTCATGATTCTGAATCTGAACAAGCGATAGATTAACATCCATGTTGGGAAGCATCCGTAAACTGTTTTCAATGAGCTGAATCAGGACAAGCGATAGATTAGCATCCATGTTGGGAAGTGTTGTACCCCAAAATTTGCCCTCCCATATTTCTCAAAACATTTCAAGAAAAATTCACAAGTCCAACCCGGCGCGTCATATTCAGGTATTCTTTCGCCAAGATATCTCTGATAACGTATTCTCAAATTCAGGTTCGGCTCAAGAGTCAATTCTTTAAAGAAGGTATCCGAATGTGTGAGTTTTCTCGAAGAAATATGGTGAAAAAGTGTGCTGAAAGTGCAGTTTTTACGCGCTAAAAAATTCATAACTTGAATATCGTGGCTCGTTTTGAAACCGTTCCGGTGGCCAAAATTCCGTCTTGACATTATCTACGTTTTCATCTCTCACGGCTGGAAGCCAATTTCGATCATAAGGTCTTCAAAAATGTGGATTTATCAAGTATTTTCATACAGAAAATTTGTGACAGAAGTTTATTTGCGTCATGTTCAGAAAATCATACCTTGGTCGATTTTCATCGTATCGAGCTGGTTCCGGTGCCAAAATTTCACAAATTGAGTTGGCTACATTTTCACAGAAGGTATTGAGTTCAAACGGTATTCACAAGGCCTTCGTTTTTTGCTCAGAGTGCGTGACACGCTGAAAATCCTGAATGCTGAATATTATTTCATCTGAGCCGAAACTTCGAAAATTCATAACTCGGTCAATTTTTTTCGGATTGGACTCATATTTTTACACAAGGTCACTGACTCATAGATCTACAACTTTGCTTGAAAAGTCGAGACCAAATTATGTACCGATCAATACCAGTTTTTTATTGAAGAACGTGTCAGAATTGACACTGGAGCCCAAAATAAGTTTGTCTGAGCTGAAACTTCAAAAATTCATAACTAATTCACCGTTTATCCGATTGAGCCGATTTTCGGATAGGAGTTAGTTCTCGATGCCGGCTACATTTTGTTTTCACATTTCAACTTCAAAAATTGCACTTAAGTCCCTGCGATTTAGCCTGGAAAGTGACGAACTCAAGTGAACATGGGAGGCCCAATTGCACATTCAAAGCCCATTTTCTTTACCCTAATTTCCATTATATAATCACATTCTTTTCACACAAACCAGGGAGGAGAAAAAAGAGGAGGAAAAGAGAAAAAAAACCTTGTCACAATACTGTTAGAATATCAAATTCTTTCAAGAACCCTAAAACCTTGAAATCCTTATTACAAATCTCTCTCTCACTACAAACAAGCCATCACAGTTACAAACCAACACCTCACTACTTCTTCAGTAAGGATAAGGCTGACTTGATCTCCATGATCCTAATTTTCCAGTAAGGCATAAAAGCATTCAGATCACTAATTTTCCAGTAAGAGTAAGATTGATTTGATCTCCATGATCAAAAGGGTATAATCATTCATACATGCCATATTGTGCCTAAACATTAAATTTTTTCATATATTGACTTTATTTTCATTTTATGATTTTATTTAATGTGTTCATGAGATTCAACACTGCAGATTTAGACAGGATCCCATGCAGGTTCATTAAGGAACGTTGAGGCCAAAAGCCAAAAGCCAAATGGCCAAAGTAGAAAAACTTATGCATGACATCAATACATGGCGAGACAGACATCCTAGAAGATTAAGGAACGTTGAGGCCAGAACATAAATGGCCAACAGCCAGAACACAAATGGCCATGAAACCCAATCCAATGGCCAAAGAATGCAGACCACGGTACTCAGGAGTCAATGAACACGCACGTGATGCCAGAAAGTCAAACAAGGCTTTTTGTCTAATGGGCCAGATTTCTCACAAAAAACCTCCCTTTGGGTCTGAATACCCCCCATGGTTTGCATCATTTTTATTTTTTATTTAATTTTCCTTTTTCATTCTTTTAATTGTTTTAATTGTTTTCTTTAAATTCATGAATTAATTTTTATAATATAAAACCAGAAAATCAAAAACTAAGAATATGTTAATTAATTTACTTATTAAATATTTTTGTAAATAAATGTTAAATAATTAATTTAGTTAAATTAGGTTTTAAAACTTAAGTCTTTTTCTTAACAAATTAAAATATGTAGAAATTAGGGTTTTTAACTTTTCATCATCTTTTTAATAAATAATTTTTTCTTATTATTATTGTTATTAATTATTAAATATTTTTGTAAATAAACATGTACATTAAATATTTAGTAAATTAGGTTAAACTTTAACATTTTCATTAATAATTAAAAAAACTTAGAATTAGAGTTTCTTTTAATTTTAATTTTCTTTATTTCATAAATACAAAAAAACTAAAAAACATTTCTTTCCTTTTATTAAATAATTAATTAGCTTTTTAATTTCGTTTAATTTCTTTAAAGGGTCCAACGCCCTCGAACGTTCTATTTTTATTTCTTTTGCACATTTATTTTCTTTCAAATATTATGTAATTGCTCAAGCCATGTAACTCGGACATTTTATATTTCCCGCATTTTATTTCTTTATTTTATGTCAAATCGGGTCCTGGTTTAATTTGGCGATGTGGACCCGCGCCTTTGTAATAGTTTAGGAACTTTATATTTCTCGCAATTTTTAACTATTAATAATGACATGCAAGAATGAATGATAAAATAAAAACAAACGCATAGATCACTTTGACAAAAGACAAAAATAAATGAAAACGACACACAAATCACACACCACCCCTAGGGTACGCCTCACTGTTGCCTTGCCTCAAAAGGTGATCGTCGAGTAGAGGATGTCTTAGTAAGTCCTCATGATCCGGGAACCTGGCATGAGGGTAGCTTCTAAGGTGTCTTCCCATTGCTCTGGTGATCACCATGTCCCGAACCTCGAATTGACCCGAACACTTCCAACGGTGGTGCTACCTACCTCTCAATGGTGGGATGACACTACTTTAAGGACATTTACACAGACGAATTCCTTAGGGTAGGTAGACGACTCTAGATACTTGCTCTAATTTCAAAACAAATCAAAAATACTTTTCACACCGACACCTTTTCAAAAAGCTTTCGAAAGCAACTTTTCAAACACTCTTGAGGACCGATACAAGAGTCGAACTGAAATTTTCAAAGAGACTTTTCAAAACCCACAGTTGAAAAGCAAACAAACCATTTTTGAAAACACAAGTGAGCAAGTATCTAAGAGCCCATGGATAACCATGGATAGAAAGGGTGCTAACACCTTCCCTTTCTATAATCTACCTCCCGAACCGAGAGCAATCTCTTTAAGGAATTTTTCTGTGCTTTTGTCCTTTCCATTTGGAGAAAATAAAAGACGGTGGCGACTCTTGCTTACCGCGACATTTCACGAACCAGCTTTAAACAGTCAGTTCCAGATCCACCGATCACAGAACTGGCGACTCTGCTGGGGAAAATCTTTATAAAGTGAGGTGTACCTTAGGATTAGTTCATAATTGTGTTTTCAATTGTACTGATTTGCTTGCTTTAAATTGTGGGACTGTCTTGGGAGTTCTATAGATCCTAACCCAGATCTGGGGGATACCTTCTTAGAAAGTAGCAACAAGGCTGTGAGGGAACTGTGCGAGGTATACCGACATGGTTGAAGCAGTCTGCTACGTTGATGTGGCACTTTGGTGTGTACCGGTAACCCTTGAGTTCAGTCAAGGAGAGTACGGGGCCTCCGCGTGGTCTCGTGAAGCATCAACTGACCTTAGGAACCTTAATTGAACTATCTTGGCCTCTTTAGGGTAGTGAGATAACTGACTTTGGTGCAGTCCGAGGTTGGTTGATACTCGATACTACACCCAATTGAGGGTTGCTTTCCTGGAATATTTCGGTCGCCAGTTCAGTGGCTAAATCGAAACGATGAACAATGAAAGCAATCCGGTGATATTGGGACCCTTAGAACCCGGTTACTTCTAATAGGACAGGTTGAGCCCACCAACTGAAAGAGGGTAATACCCAGACCCCATGCAGGCCTAAACTCTAAGGGCTCTCTGTGTGACTTGTGTGCCTTCCAACTTGACTACTTGCATGCTTGTCATCTGACATTTGAGTTTCTTGCAGGTTTTGTTTTAGTCCTTAGCTAGGACTCATAACAGGGTTTACTAAGTTTCTTGCAGGTTTGGTTTGCAGTCCTTAATTAGGACTCATAACAGAGTTTACCAAGTTTCTTGCAGGTTTTGTTTACAGTCCTTAGTTGGGACTCATAACAGGGTTTACCTACATTACCCCCATGCATAGCATAATATCATACCATTGCATACATCCTAACCCATTTCAAGGATCTCAAGGGCTTGTGATGCAGGTCATGATAAATCAAACATCTAGCAAGGGGCAAAGAGGATTTATCTTCCTCTAGCCAAGGTTGTCAGGGGCTATGACCCACTGGATATGGTGAGCCTTTGACCCTTGAAGAAGGACTCTCAGCAACATGAAGTTCCTTCAACCAAGCTACCGGACCCAAGCTCTAACAATTTTCTTGTTTATCCCGCGAGGTCCTTGAAAACATCGCATGCATGTCATACATATCATTGCATTGCAGGTACCCTTTTGACAGGTTGCTTACCTTCTTCGCTGTTTATTTCAGCCGATCGTCATGAATCCTGAATCGTCTACTGAGCAATCCATCAAGGCTCTCTAGGCCCAGAATGCCCAGTTCCAGGAGTTGATTGTGAACCTAGCTCAGGGTCAAAAGGAATTGAAGACTCTGATCCAGAAGAAGAAGAAGAGGACTGTTTTGTTCAGCCCTAGGCGTAGATCTGGGAATACACTGCAGATTGAAACTGAGAGGACTACTCCATCTGTTGGGGAAGGCAGTCATCAGGAGGAAAGGGTTCCCAGTCCAGTGGTCTCCGACAACGAGACAGATTTCAACGACGAACAATACCCTCCGGCTGAAGACAAGTACAAGCGGTTGGAAGACCGTCTGAATGTAATGGAAATTCAACAAGTACCTGGTTTGGATTTCGGAGATTTGGGTCTAACTTCTGGTGTGGTGATCCCACACAAATTCAAAGCACCCTCTTTTGCTAAGTACGATGGGGCATCCTGTCCCAGGCTGCATCTCAGGTCTTATGTGCGGAAGATTCAACCGTATACTGTGGACAAGAATTTGTGGATCCACTTCTTCCAGGAAAGTCTTTCAGGGACTCATCTCGAATGGTTCTATCAGCTGGATGGAACCAAGGTTCGTAACTGGGAGGAGTTGGCTACTGCTTTTTACAAGCAGTATCAGTACAATGCCGACCTCGCTCCTATGCGTACCCAACTCCAGGGTATGTCGCTAGGATCGGGAGAAGGTTTTAAGGAGTATGCGCAGAAATGGAGAGACCTGGCTGGTAGGGTACAACCACCGCTGACTGACCGCGAACTTGTGGACATGTTCTTGGGGACCCTGTCTGGTCCATTCTACAACCACCTGATTGGGAATTCATCTGCTGGATCCACAGATCTTATCTTGACTGGAGAGCGAATAGAAGCTGGCATCAGGTCTGGGAAGATTCAAGAGGCTGCACCTTCTGATAAAAAGCCTCATCATGGAAAAAAAGAGTCTAATGCTGTGCACGGTAAAAAGAGCCGTCATGAGGTAGGGGCAACCCAGATCTCCAATCCTAGACCTGCTCAACAAGGACAAGGGCAGCAGCGCAAAGAGGTCGCACCCAAACGACAGTTCACCAAGATCAACATGTCGTTGGATCAAGCACTACAACAAATGTTGAAGGCAGGGCTGATCACCTTAAGGGCTCCTCTTCGGAATCCGAACACTTCTGCTCCTAACTATCATCCCAACGATAGGTGCGCATATCATTCTGATAGCCCGGGGCATACTACGGACAACTGCTGGCCTCTCAAGAACAAGATTCAAGATATGATCGACGCCGGAGAGATTCAGTTTGAAGTACCTAAGACTCCGAACATAATCACTGTTCCGTTGCCCAATCATTGAAGACCTTTTGTTTATTTTAATTTCCGAGTTGTATTTTTCTTTGTTTATACAAACAATTAATGTCATAGCAAACTCTTTTATTCTATCAATGCATCGCATATGTCTGTTTTGGGAATTAATACAATTGTTTTCATTATATTCAAAATTCTTTTCATTTTTCTGTGATGATCAACTCTCGGTTAATAATTCTAAGCCTCTTGAGGGAGGATGACGAAAACGGTACCACGATCTTTACAGTATGCTTTTAAACAGACCCCGCTGATGAGGTACAAGCATTGTTTCAATTCCTAAACACTGGAGTTATAAGGATGATAATCCCTCGTTAACCCCTCTGTGCCAAAGAAGTAGGAGTTTTTCTTTTCGAAATTTAAAACCCTTAATCATAACCTGGGGCAGGGTAGTCTCTCAGTTGATCCAAGTGCATAACGAATGGCACCAAAGAGGTCCTTACAAAACAAAGAAAGACAGTGATGGTTCCGAATAATCAATAAAGAAAGGCAGTCATTACCTCAAGAAATAAAAAAACCATTAAGTCAAAACCCATGAAGGAGACTTACAAAACTGGGGCATCCCGCTGACTGTAATTCCAAAAAAGAAACAGTTCAGGCAAAAAAGAAAGGGATAACAAAATCAAAAAAAAAAAGAAGGAGGTCTTCCAAACCCTCAACCAAAAAAAGAAATGACTGCCCATTCAAAATAAACTGTCAATATCCGAACCATCACTGGAAAATCAGAGCAAAGACTCAAACAAGGTCTAACGTACGATCAACTGAGTTTAGGTTTGGAGAACATCACGAAGAGCGGGTGGGTACAAATAAAATTTGAGCCTTTATCCTTTGTTTCTTAAACCGTGAACCAGGCCACGTTATAACCCTTAAAAAGTCCTAGCTGAAGCATGGGTTAGTTCGAAAGCATACTGTTACGAAGGGTATCCTGACTCCTTAAGGCCTACGGTAAATACGGGGTTGACATCACGTTTTACAAACATTCAATTGTTTTATGAAAAAGAATGCATTTTCAAAATCTTCAAGATAGACATAAGCTTTGCATTTTTAACATAACTTTGTTTGCATATGACAATTTGTTTGAACAACAGGGAAATTCGCACGATGAATACCTAGTGAACGAAAACATTTCCAATCAAGGGGCATGGCATGACAATTAGCCATCATCTGGGGCAATCCAATCAAGATTCGGAGAATCTCTCAAAGGCCAAATAGCCTGGGGCAAATCTCCGCCTGAGTCACTTGGGGCAGTCCAACAACGAATCTTGCCTAATCAAACACCTTCTGGTGGCATGACAAAACACTGCTGACAGGGGCACCTCCCTACATTCTGAGAACGTGGACATAGTCGAAAAAATACTACGCAAAATCAAAGACCCGCTAGGTTGACATACTTAGGTAAAAATAAGGGCTTCCCGGTGAACCAAAAGGGTTCGGGCAAAAACAAGGGATGAATATGAAAAACTGTACACCCGGCAAGTCGAAAACCTGAAAAGGCGGCTTGGGCAAAAATGGGTATCCCGGTGGACTGAAAACCCGAAAGGGCGGTCCAGGCAAAAGTTAGGGATCAAAGCGTACAACTATGTCATGCCGTCTTGTCACCTGCCTATCAGAAGAAGGTTTGTCCATCAACGACTATCAGCACCTCCACAGGTCTTCCTCTCCCACCTCAGGAACAGGGGCAATAAAGAGTTGTCTAAGCGATCTAGTTGCTCAATCCATCAAGGTACCAAGGTAGGTTCAGCTGAAGAACATAACCAGTACGTCTTAATTCCCCAGAGAGTGAGCCAGCAAGTCAGTGCACTCTCCCCGAGCAAAACTATGCTATCAGCCTTAAGGAAGTTGAGTATCCCCCAGCAGATCTCAACATTCCCCAGCAGTATATACATTCTTAACAAGCATCCCCGGCAGTCTTGACCTAAAGATTGTTCCCTGGCGGTATATCAAACATTCGATGGAGTCACTTCCAGTATATCTCAAATCTTCCCCAGGAGAGTCCAATCCAGTTTCCCCAGGAAAGTTGGGATCCATCTCCCCAAGCAGTAAGCTTATCCCCAGTAGATTCTGGAAGCTTATCCTCGCAGAACACGAACGCGTCTCCCGGCTTTATTCAAAGAGTTATTTCCTTACCAGGATATAACTGGGTTATCCTCAGTCGAAAGCCACAGAAAGAGCGTCCTCGACGAAGTCTCCTTATCCCCAGCGAAGTCTATTAACACTTCCAACAAAAAAAAGGTATCCCCAGCAAGTTATTATCAACATTTCAGCAAGTACCTCTCTCCCACAGAGTATTGCTCCCCAGCATGATCGTTAGAGTACTTTCTCCCTGCAGAATAATTCATTCGCCAAGTTTATTCCCCAACGGAGTTATCTTCTTCTACCGGAATTCTTGCAACTATCATCCCCAGTGGAAGCAAAAATCTATTCTTCAACATCAGCCCAGGAGTGACTTCCCGGCACCCGTCAAGGATTTACTTTCCCAGACGAAAACATACATTCCTAAGCATCACATACATCATTATAACATGCACATACGCATCATATCTTACAAATCTCATTTATGTTGAGAACATCATTGCTTGATCCATATCATGCATTGCATATGATTGACCTTTACCTTTCAGGAAAGATCCAGTTAAGTTCTCAGCTATATTCAAGACCTAGACCGGTTCAGTTAAATCGACTCCAAAGATTTTTCTGTTTCTTATCCAGTCAAAGGCCTTCTCTGGTTCAGTCAGATCGACCCTAAGATCTCCCTGTTTCTTATCCAGTAGAAGACATCAAGACCTAGACCGGTTCAGTTAAATCGACCCTAAGATTTTTCTGTTTCTTATCCAGTCCAAGGCCTTCTCTGGTTCAGTCAGATCGACCCTAAGATCTCCCTGTTTCTTATCCAGTTGAAGACATCAAGACCTAGACCGGTTCAGTTAAATCGACCCTAAGATTTCTCTGTTTCTTATCCAGTCCAAGGCCTTCTCTAGTCCAGTTAAATCGACCCCTAACAGATTTTCCTGATAAAGACTCAGTAGAAGATATCCAAGATTCTCTCAATGATTACTGTTGAGGTTGTAGTCGCCTGTGGTTCTCTCCCCGTTACTGCGGAGGTAGTAATCGCCCCAAGATTCTATCAGCGTCACTGTTGAAATAGAAGATATCCACGATTCTCTCAATGATTACTGTTGAGGTTGAAGTCGCCCAAGATTCTCTCAATGATTACTGTTGAGGTTGAAGTCGCCCAAGATTCTCTCAATGATTACTGTTGAGGTTGAAGTCGCCCAAGATTCTCTCGATGATTACTGTTGAAGTTGAAGTCGCCCAAGATTCTCTCAATGATTGCTGTTGAGGTTGAAGTCGCCCAGGATTCTCTCAATGATTACTGTTGAGGTTGAAGTCGCCCAAGATTCTCTCAATGATTACTGTTGAGGTTGAAGTCGCCCAGGATTCTCTCAATGATTACTGTTGAGGTTGAAGTCGCCCAGGATTCTCTCAATGATTACTGTTGAGGTTGAAGTCGTCTAAGGTTCTCTCACCGTTCCTGTTGAGGTAGTAACCACCCCTGGTTCATTCATCACCTTTTGAAGATCCAGATACAGCTCCTGTAACTAGTCAGGACACATCTACACAAGAATGTGAAGACCAGCTCCTGTAACAGGTCAGATACTCATTTTTCTTTTGCAGGTACACAAGTTCTCGCTAAGGAATCTCTTACGCGATCGACATCCAGATGACATCTATAAGCCCATCCACCTTCCATCATCTCTCAGCATGGCATCTATAAGCCCATCATCCTATCCATCAATCTCCAAATGGCATCTATAAGCCCATTCCCATCATCACACTACTGTGTGAGCGCAAATTTCTGGGCACTCTAGTGTTCAATCATCTTCCACCTTCGGATTACGAAAGGCACGTCAGCCAATCTGCATCCTCAGGTCTAAGAAGATTGAACAGGGGCAACTGTTGTACCCCAAAATTTGCCCTCCCATATTTCTCAAAACATTTCAAGAAAAATTCACAAGTCCAACCCGGCGCGTCATATTCAGGTATTCTTTCGCCAAGATATCTCTGATAACGTATTCTCAAATTCAGGTTCGGCTCAAGAGTCAATTCTTTAAAGAAGGTATCCGAATGTGTGAGTTTTCTCGAAGAAATATGGTGAAAAAGTGTGCTGAAAGTGCAGTTTTTACGCGCTAAAAAATTCATAACTTGAAGATCGTGGCTCGTTTTGAAACCGTTCCGGTGGCCAAAATTCTGTCTTGACATTATCTACGTTTTCATCTCTCACGGCTGGAAGCCAATTTCGATCATAAGGTCTTCAAAAATGTGGATTTATCAAGTATTTTCATACAGAAAATTTGTGACAGAAGTTTATTTGCGTCATGTTCAGAAAATCATAACTTGGTCGATTTTCATCGTATCGAGCTGGTTCCGGTGCCAAAATTTCACAAATTGAGTTGGCTACATTTTCACAGAAGGTATTGAGTTCAAAAGGTATTCACAAGGCCTTCATTTTTTGCTCAGAGTGCATGACACGCTGAAAATCCTGAATGCTGAATATTATTTCATCTGAGCCGAAACTTCGAAAATTCATAACTCGGTCAATTTTTATCGGATTGGACTCATATTTTTACACAAGGTCACTGACTCATAGATCTACAACTTTGCTTCAAAAGTCGAGACCAAATTATGCACCGATCAATACCAGTTTCTTATTGAAGAACGTGTCAGAATCGACACTGGAGCCCAAAATAAGTTTGTCTGAGCTGAAACTTCAAAAATTCATAACTAATTCACCGTTTATCCGATTGAGCCGATTTTCGGACAGGAGTTAGTTCTCGATGCCGGCTACATTTTGTTTTCACATTTCAACTTCAAAAATTACACTTAAGTCCCTGCGATTTAGCCTGGAAAGTGACGAACTCAAGTGAACATGGGAGGCCCAATTGCACATTCAAAGCCTATTTTCTTTACCCTAATTTCCATTATATAATCACCTTCTTTTCACACAAACCAGGGAGGAGAAAAAAGAGGAGGAAAAGAGAGAAAAAACCTTGTCACAATACTGTTAGAATATCAAATTCTTTCAAGAACCCTAAAACCTTGAAATCCTTATTACAAATCTCTCTCTCACTACAAACAAGCCATCACAGTTACAAACCAACACCTCACTACTTCTTCAGTAAGGATAAGGCTGACTTGATCTCCATGATCCTAATTTTCCAGTAAGGCATAAAAGCATTCAGATCACTAATTTTCCAGTAAGGGTAAGATTGATTTGATCTCCTTGATCAAAAGGGTATAATCATTCATACATGCCATATTGTGCCTAAACATTAAATTTTTTCATATATTGACTTTATTTTCATTTTATGATTTTATTTAATGTGTTCATGAGATTCAACACTGCAGATTTAGACAGGATCCCATGCAGGTTCATTAAGGAACGTTGAGGCCAAAAGCCAAAAGCCAAATGGCCAAAGTAGAAAAACTTATGCATGACATCAATACATGGCGAGACAGACATCCTAGAAGATTAAGGAACGTTGAGGCCAGAACATAAATGGCCAACAGGCAGAACACAAATGGCCATGAAACCCAATCCAATGGCCAAAGAATGCAGACCACGGTACTCAGGAGTCAATGAACACGCACGTGATGCCAGAAAGTCAAACAAGGCTTTTTGTCTAATGGGCCAGATTTCTCACAAAAAACCTCCCTTTGGGTCTGAATACCCCCCATGGTTTGCATCATTTTTATTTTTTATTTAATTTTCCTTTTTCATTCTTTTAATTGTTTTAATTGTTTTCTTTAAATTCATGAATTAATTTTTATAATATAAAACCAGAAAATCAAAAACTAAGAATATGTTAATTAATTTACTTATTAAATATTTTTGTAAATAAATGTTAAATAATTAATTTAGTTAAATTAGGTTTTAAAACTTAAGTCTTTTTCTTAACAAATTAAAATATGTAGAAATTAGGGTTTTTAACTTTTCATCATCTTTTTAATAAATAATTTTTTCTTATTATTATTGTTATTAATTATTAAATATTTTTGTAAATAAACATGTACATTAAATATTTAGTAAATTAGGTTAAACTTTAACATTTTCATTAATAATTAAAAAAACTTAGAATTAGAGTTTCTTTTAATTTTAATTTTCTTTATTTCATAAATACAAAAAAACTAAAAAACATTTCTTTCCTTTTATTAAATAATTAATTAGCTTTTTAATTTCGTTTAATTTCTTTAAAGGGTCCAACGCCCTCGAACGTTCTATTTTTATTTCTTTTGCACATTTATTTTCTTTCAAATATTATGTAATTGCTCAAGCCATGTAACTCGGACATTTTATATTTCCCGCATTTTATTTCTTTATTTTATGTCAAATCGGGTCCTGGTTTAATTTGGCGATGTGGACCCGCGCCTTTGTAATAGTTTAGGAACTTTATATTTCTCACAATTTTTAACTATTAATAATGACATGCAAGAATGAATGATAAAATAAAAACAAACGCATAGATCACTTTGACAAAAGACAAAAATAAATGAAAACGACACACAAATCACACACCACCCCTAGGGTACGCCTCACTGTTGCCTTGCCTCGAAAGGTGATCGTCGAGTAGAGGATGTCTTAGTAAGTCCTCATGATCCGGGAACCTGGCATGAGGGTAGCTTCTAAGGTGTCTTCCCATTGCTCTGGTGATCACCATGTCCCGAACCTCGAATTGACCCGAACACCTCCAACGGTGGTGCTACCTACCTCTCAATGGTGGGATGACACTACTTTAAGGACATTTACACAGACGAATTCCTTAGGGTAGGTAGACGACTCTAGATACTTGCTCTAATTTCAAAACAAATCAAAAATACTTTTCACACCGACACCTTTTCAAAAAGCTTTCGAAAGCAACTTTTCAAACACTCTTGAGGATCGATACAAGAGTCGAACTGAAATTTTCAAAGAGACTTTTTAAAACCCACAGTTGAAAAGCAAACAAACCATTTTTGAAAACACAAGTGAGCAAGTATCTAAGAGCCCATGGATAACCATGGATAGAAAGGGTGATAACACCTTCCCTTTCTATAATCTACCTCCCGAACCGAGAGCAATCTCTTTAAGGAATTTTTCTGTGCTTTTGTCCTTTCCATTTGGAGAAAATAAAAGACGGTGGCGACTCTTGCTTACCGCGACATTTCGCGAACCAGCTTTAAACAGTCAGTTCCAGATCCACCGATCATAGGAAGCATCCGTAAACTGTTTTCATGATTCTAGAGTTGAACAAGCAATAGATTGACATCCATGTTTGGAAGCACCCGTAAACTGTTTTCAATGAGTTAAATATGAACAAGCGATAGATTAGCATCCATGTTTGGAAGCACCCGTAAACTGTTTTCATGATCCTTAAAGTTGAATAAGAAATAGATTAGCATCCATTTTTGGTGCATCCGTAAACTGTTTTTAATGAGCTGAATCTGAACAAGCGATAGATTGACATCCATGTTGGGAAGCATCCGTAAACTATTTTCATGATTCTTGAAGTCGAAGTTTGCTAATCTTATCCTGAAAAGGGTAAAATATTAACTGAAAGACAAAGTTATGTTGCATCAAATGTACGATGCAATATATGTGTTTTATCAATGTTCATGATATATGAATGTAATGTATGCGCATGTAAGCTGATGAGCTGTCTTGCTGAGGAAGATAAATCCTGGATAGCTGGAGATAATAAAATCTTTGACCACTGTCGGGGAAAATAAATCCTGGACCACTGTTGAAGAGCATGTGTGTCTTCAAGCTTTTTGACAACCTCTGCAGGGAGAAGCTATACTGCTGGGAAAATCAGGAGTTTGGGTTGTATGCCAATCTACTAGGGATTCTTATTTCGTTGTTGGAGGAGAACTCCGATGGGGAATATCTGAAAACTCTTTGGGGAATTGAGAATGAGAATCTTCATTCTGCTAGGGGAATTGGTGATGAGGAGTCAAGAACGAGAATCTTTGATCTGCAGGGGATTAAAAATTCTGTGGGGAATAGCCATACTGCTGGAGGGTAAGCTCGGGACTCTGAAAAAATCTTATTCCTATTTGGAAGAAATTCAGGAGCTTAGGTTGTATGCCACTTTGAGAATGAGAATCCTTATTCTGTCGGGAATATCGGGAACTCGGGTTATATGCCACTTTGGGAATGAGAATCTTCATTCTGTTGGGAATATCAGGAGCTCAGGTTGTATGCCACTTTGAGAATGAGAATCTTCATTCTGTTGGGTTAAGAGGTTGGGTGTATGCCACTTTGAGAATGAGAATCTTCATTCTGTTGGGTTAGGAGGTTGGGTGTATGCCACTTTGAGAATGAGAATCTTCATTCTGTTGAGGGTATCAGGAACTTGGGAGTATGTCAATCTTCTGAGGTTTTAAGGATGAGAATCTTCATTCTTGAGATAAATAGAATTTTAGGAGCTCCAGTTGTCCGTTATTCTGCTGGGGCATCATCTCCATTGAATTTTGGGAACCTCGATCGTCTGTTATTCTGTTGAGAAATCATCTCTGTTGAATTTTGAGAACCTCAATCGTCTGTTATTCTGTTGAGAAATCATCTCTGTTGAATTTGAAAGTTGGATGCACTACTATCTGGTCGTGATCCAGACTTCATGATGTATCATACCATTATCTGGTCGAATCCAGGCTTCATGGAATTTGGAGATATCAAGATATTATCCGGTCGAATCAGAGCTTCATAACTTGTATTAAAGATATACCACTATCTGGTCGACTCCATGCTTCATAGTATTCTTGGCTGCTATCTGGTCGTAATCCAGGCTTCACAGAAACTTGCTGGGGATTAAACTATTATCCGGTTGAATCCGGGCTTCATAGCTTGCTTTTAAGAGATTCCATTATCTGGTCGTAATCCAGGCTTCGCAATATGCTGTAGAGATCAAGATACTATCCGTTCGTACCCAGGCTTTATAACTTGAATTTTGTGATAATTTGATTGCATTTTTCCTGAAAGATAAAGGTTAGTGGCATGACATATATCAAACAATGATGTTCTCAAAATAAATGAGTTTGTGTTGTATGATGTCCTGATGCACGGATGTGTAATGTTTTTCAAGACAACCTCTGGTGGGGAAAATAAATCCCAAACTGGTGATGGAGAAAAGAGTTGGATTCTTCGTCTCTGATAGTGAAAAATCTGGAAGTGAATCAGAATGAATCGTTGAGAGATTTATCTGAAACAGCAAAATCCGGAATATCTTCCACTGGAATGAGAATCAGGGAGATCTTAGTGTCGATCTGATTGAACCAGAGAAGGTCTTGAATTAACTTTGACTGGATAAGAATTAGAGAAATCTTATACTCGATTTAACTGAGCCAGACGAAAGTCTTGGAATATCTTCAACTGGAATAAGAATCAGGGAGATCTTAGTATTGATCTGACTGAACCAGAGAAGGTCTTGAATTAACTTTGACTGGATAAGAATCAGAAAAATCTTAGAATCGATTTAACTGAGCCAGACGAAAGTCTTGGAATATCTTCTACTGGAATAAGAATCAGGGAGATCTTAGTATCGATCTGACTGAACCAGAGAAGGTCTTGGTGTAATTTTGACTCAAACGGATGATGAAGGAATCTTTGACGACTGCTACTCCAAAAGGTGATGAAGGAATCTTGGATGATTACTACTCCAAAAGGTAATGATAACCTTTACCTTCTGATCAATCCGCACATATTATGAATGTTGTTGAAATGTAATTTGTTTTGGAGAATAAATCCTTGACAAGTGTTGGGGAAATAAACCCATGACCGCTGGTCCGCTAGAGAGGTGATGAACTTCTCGAGGATTCTTGAATTTCTTTTCAAAAGGATTTTGGAGAGATTCTTCATTTCCCCTAGTATCAAATGTTTATGACACTGTCAGGAAACTTGGACTGTACGCAGCCCTTTGATGAGATTGATGTTTAATTCCCCAAGTGATGGTGACGGAGACTTGCCCCAGGTTACGCTGCAATTGAGAGATTTGTTGAAATCTTGACTGGACTGCCCCAGGTTTACTGGATAATTCCATGCCAAGTCCCTTTTTGATAAGAGTTTTTTTTTTGCAAAGGAAGTGTCATCCCACTTGAAGTGATTTTGTTCACTGAAAGGGCTTTCGTTTATCGGAACATTCATTGTGTGAACTTCTTCGTTGTCAAACAAATAGCCATATGCAAACAATGATATTCAACACAAGATTTAGAGCAAAGCCTTACAGGAGTCAGGATACCTTTTTGTAACTGTATGCTTTCGAACTAACCCATGCTTCAATTAGGACCTTTGGAGGGTTGTAACGTGGCTTGGTTCACGGTTTAAAGAAACAAAGGATAAAGGCTCAAAGTATATTTGTACCCACCCACTCTTCGTGATGTTCTTCAATCCTATACTCAGTTAATTGTGCATTGAACTCCAAATGAGTCTTGGAACGACGTTTTGGTGATGGTTCACACAAGTCGAATTTTGTTGGAAGGCAGTCATTTTTGTAACATTTTTTCATGTTGTTGAGGATTTGTAGTGACCTCTTCCTTTTGATTCATTATCCCTAATTTTGCCTGACTGTTCTTATTTTTGAGATTACAAGAAAACAACCCTCAATGAGTGCAGTATCGAGTATCTACCAACTTCGGACTACACCAAAGCCGGTCATCTCACTACCCCTAAAAAGGCCAAGATGGTCAAGTAAGGTTCTAAGAGTTCGTTAGTGCTTCATGACATCACTCAGCGGCCCTGTATTCTCTTTGATTGACTCAAAGGCTACCGTTACCTACAAATATGTCGCACTAACATAGCCACTACTTCAACCATGTCGGTATACCCTGCACAGTTCCCACACAGTGTATTGCTACTTACCTAAAAGGTACTCCCAAATCCGGGTGTAGGATTTAAAACAAACCCAAACAAGGAACCAAAAAAGTAAAGCATACAAATCAAGCAAGATAAGCATGTAAAGATGATCTAAACCCTAAGGTTACTCCACTTTTAGATTAATTCCCCAGCAGAGTCGCCAGTTCTGTGATACGTTGGGAGAACTGACTTGAGGTTTTGCGTTTGTGTTCGCAATTGTGCGGTTTAGCAAGAGTCGCCACCAACTTTATATTTTATCCAAAGGAAAGGTGAAAAAGCACAGGAAATACCTTTGAGATGTTTTCTTGGGTTCGGGGGGTAGATTATGAAAAGGGAAGGTGCAAGCACCCTTTTCATCCATGGTTTTCCATGGGCTCTTAGTTACTTGTTTAGATCACTTGCTTTTGCTTTTCAATTGTTTGAAATGGTGCTTTGTGTGTGTGGTTTTGAAAATGCTTTGAAAAGAGGCCATTGCTGTGGAAACCTTTGTAATGATTCTTGTTTGAATATATACAAAGGTGTTTATCTTTTGAAAAGATATTTCAATGTTTTGAAAGTTTGATTTGGGAAATTGTTTTGAAATTGTGTTGTGAGGTGTGTTTCAAAATAGCAAGGATGTTTTGCAAGCTTTGATCAAGTAACTAAGATTCGTCTACCCTATTTTACTCAAAGATCTTTTCTATATGTTTTAACCCTTTTGACAACATTGTTTTGCCATTGCATTTGGTAAACAACCTTGTATTAGGATGTTAAACGGGACAGGCGCGGGTCATCGCATACAATCATTGAAAGCAACTTGTGAGACGCTCTAGCAATTTTGTAAGGGACGAGATCATGTTATCGAAGGCAACATCGAGGGTCATCGAGGGACTACGATCTTTGTTTATCGAAGGGGCATTTGTAGAGTGTCTCATATTCGAGGGACATGATTGCATTTCCGAGGCAACAAGCGAGGTTACCCCAGAGGTGCACGTGTGAATTGTGTTTGTCATTTTTCATGCATTTAGGTCTTGTATTAGGTCATCTAGCGATTGATTTTGGATTTTCGCATACAAACCCTAATCTCTAATTGTGGTATATTTGAAAGCATAAAGTGCGAGAATTAAAAATGTAAGCTATTACAAAAGTATCTGGGGATGGGGGTACAATTATTTACAAATGGGGATGAGTCTCACGAGAATAATAATGTCCAAATATTACAACCAAATCGAATCGTCGCAATTCAATATAAAGCTATATCAAAACATAAAAATAAAGAGAATCAATAAATTATGAAATGCATGTATTTATTAACATAAATAAAAATCTATTCTAAAAAGGAAAGATTAAATATTTTATTATTCTTTTTGTGTTTTATCAATTATGTAAATAAAAGTTTAAAAGTAAGAAAATCAATTTAAGTGTTTTTCTTGGTGTTTTATTAAATGAAACAAAATTAATTAATAAAAGAAACTAATTTGAGAAAATCAAAGCTTTAATTATTATTTATTATTAACAAAAATAAAACAAATTAATTAAAACAAAACAATAGTATTTGTTAATCAAAAGAAAAGAAAATAAATTAAAAGGATTAAAGATGGGCTTAAGATTGTTTGGGTTTGAGGTTAAGCCCAAAATGAAAACAAAAAGAAATGAGGGGGTGAGTCAGAATGGAAGGGAGTATCAACAATTGTTATGGGCTTAAGGGATGGGGCGGACAGGCCCAAAGGTGGTTTTGCAACATTTTTGTCAGGGTTCTTCTGATTTTAGGGTTTGTGTGATTTACAGCGGCGCCGCTCTCTATCTCTCTCTCTCTCGTCTCTTCTCTTCATCTTTTCATCTTTCTCAATCTAGGGTTCTGATCCCCCTCTAACCCTAAGCCGCCGGAGCGCCACCCCTACTCTCTATCCTCTTCCTAACATTCAAAGGCCTTGGTGGCAAAAAGGGTATGATTCGTCCCTCTGATTCGAGTTTTACGGATTCTTTTGCTTCGCATGCTTTGATTTACAGTTTAGTTTTTTTAATCTTTGGTGTTTACATGTCTGTTGATGCAACAAAGAGGGTTTGAGAAAAATGTACCTTGGGGATTTTCTGGAAAGAAAAATGGAGAGGAGAAAAGGGTGAGACGGAGGCGCTTCCTTGGTGGTTTAGAGGCGGAGGAAGGAAGAAATGATGGTCGTGCTTGTTTTTGGTAACTTTTTTCCTTTCTCTTGAATGTTGGTGATGAGTACAGTTCTGAGACTTTTTTTTTGTTGATTGATTTGTTGATGATAGTTGATGAAACTTGATGATGATTTGAACTGAGTTTGTTGTTTTTCTGTTGATGATGAATTCTTTCTGAAACCTCCTTGTTGATGTTTTATTATTGATGATGGATACGATTCTGAAACTTTGTTGTTGGTTGCTTCTGAAAACTCTTTTCCTCTCTCTTAATTTGTTGATGTTAATGATGATGTGATAATCTAAAACTGTGTTGGTTTGTATTTGTTTATGATGATGCTTGTTTTTTGGTTGATGGTGAAGATTTCTGGGACTTTTGGTTGATTGTTTATGATGATGCCTGTTCTGCAAGTTTCTGAAACTTTTGTGGTTTGTTGGATAATAGTTTTTGGCTTTTGTGGTTGGAAATTGTTAGCAGATTTGTGTTGCTATGCAGGTTGTGTAGTTATTGTGAAACTGTTTGGTTGTTTAGACTTTGTTTTGCATCTTTTACAGTTTTTGTAGTTTGGGCAAGCTTGTTACAGTTTTTGTTGTAACTGGTTTTTTGTGGTTTGAGTTGTTGTGCTAACAGGCTTGGTGGTTAGCAGGCTGTGCAGTTTGATAAATGTTGCAGTTTGTAGAGTTTTTGTGATGGCTTGAAACTGTTTGGCAGGCTTGGGGTATTTTGTTACTGATATGCAGTTTGGCAAGCTTGCAGCTTGTGTAGTTTTTGGCTGTTGGCTTGATAGCAGGTTTGTAGTTTTTGGTTTGCAGTTTGGAATTACAGGTTTGGTTGTGGAACTGGTGTACAGTTTGCAGTTTGGGAAGCTTGCAACCTGTGCAGTTTTGCAATGGTTTTGTAGTTTTAGCTTTGTTGGTTTACACAGTTTTGCTGTCACAGGCTTTTTGTGATTTTGGGAGAGTTATAGTTTTGTAACAGGTTTTGGATACTTTATGAGTTTTCAGGCTTGGAGCTTTTTGTTTGAAAACTGTGTTTTAGAACTGCAGGTTTGGAGAGTTTTGTGGTTTTGACAAAGTGTTTTTTCTCCCCCCCTCAACTGTTATGCAGTTTGATAGTTTTATATCTCTTTAGCTTTTTTTGTTTGCAACTTGTGATAGCCTGCTTTGCCAAACTGTACACTTCAAAAAGGTGATATCCTTTTCTCTCTTTCTCTCTCTATGACAGAGCATTTTTTGCTTGTTTTCCTTATTCTGAAAAGTTTGCCTATTTTTATGAAAAATGATGAAAAGCTATGACAAGCTTTTGGCTTGTGAATTAGTTTATCTTCTACATTTGCCTGCTGTTTACTTTTGGCCTGCTGTACTTTCTGCATTGCATATTTGCTGCATCTAGTTGTTTTGCTTGACAGTTTGCATCTAGTTTTCTTTGTAACAGTTTGCATCTAGTTTTCTTTGTAACTCAGTTTGCCTTGTATGCCTTGTTTAGTAATGCAACTTGTCTGAATTTGGCCTATAACAATTTGCCTTGCATCCAGTTGGCGCCTTTGTTTAGCTTGCTTTGTACAACATGTTTTAGTTTGGCCTACATTTGACAATTTTGGCGCCTTGCTATATTTTTGAATAATTGATTTTGTATGCTTGCATTTGCATTTTTTACTTTTCTCTTTGTGAACCAAGAAGAGCAATCTTCTTGTGATTTGCAAAGAGAAAAATAAAAACATGATGAACAAATAGCACTCTGATTCCGGACGGCAAACTTTAATGATGACTTTTTTCCTTTCTTTTTTCATGAAAATTCTTTTCAATTAACTGTAATGATCTTCTTTTCCTTTGTCTTTTTCATGTGAGCACCAATTGGATGATAGAGGAAGCAGAGGGAGCAAGAGACCTTGAGCATGGGAGCAATGGCAGCTTAGGAGGCTTAGGCTTAGATTAGATAGATTTTCCATTAATTGTAACATTTATTTTTTCAAATACTATAAGTTGTAAAACATACAGTATTCAAATAATAAATTATTTTTGTAACAACATTTGGAATGAATGAAGAAAGCTTTTATGAGATCATCTGATATCCAATAAAATCTTCTATTGTCCAATATCTTGCAATTCTTTCTCTGTATATTCACTTAACCCTTTAAGATTCTCAGATAAAAATAATTGAAATTGCATTCCAATATTTTTAATACAGATAACTTAAATTCCAAGTAATCCCAAAACTTTGCAGTCTCATAACCTTGCAACAGCATTCCAATCAAAATACGCATTGTATAATAAACAAGCAAGCATTCCATTAACCGGTAAACATTTCATTCCATTAACAAGCAGACGTCTTGATATTCCAAATAACAGTCTCATCTCCTATCCCTTATCCCAGATAATCAGGCCTTGAGAATAATCAGTTAACCTTTCAGCAAACTTGAAAAAGTGTGAAAACAATGAAACAGTAAACTGAATTTCTGGGGATTCAATTTCTTCTGAGAAATGCGAGAGAAACCCTGATTCTTGATTTACTGCCAAAGAAAAGTCTGTTTGATCGATTCTTGAGCCAATCTTAAAAATTAGAGAAAAACCCTAGGGTTGTGATTTCTTGTGAAAAAGGGAGGGCAAATTTTGGGGTACAACACTGACAATGGAATCTGATTGTTACAAATTTGCAAAGAAGTTTCATAAATTCCAAATTTATGTAGACACGGTTCATGTGCTTCCAACACTTCTCAATGTGATTTCTTCCTCGTGGCCTTTCTCTATGTGGGGTATTGACATGATTGGGACGATAGAACCTAAGGCTTCGAATGGACACCATTTTATCTTGGTAGTAATCGATTACTTCACCAAGTGGGTGGAGGCAGCTTCATATGCTAATGTTACTAAGCAGGTGGTGGTGCGCTTCATTAAGAATAATCTCATATGTCGGTATGGTGTGCCAAGTAGAATTATCCCCGACAATGGCTTGAATCTGAACAACAAGATGATGATGGAACTTTGTGAGGAATTCAAGATTGTCCATCACAATTCATCTCCGTACAGGCCGAAGATGAATGGGGTTGTTGAAGCTGCTAATAAGAATATCAAGTAGATTATCCAGAAAATGGTCGTTACTTATAAGGATTGGCATGAAATGTTATCTTTCGCTTTGCATGGATATCGAACATCTGTTCGCACTTCAACATGAGCAACCTCGTTATCCCTTGTGTATGGAATGGAAGTTGTGCTCCCAATCGAGGTTGAGGTTCCCTTTTTGCGTGTGATAATGGAAACCAAGTTGTCATAGGCTGAATGGGTCCAGAACCGGTTTGACCAATTGAATTTGATTGAAGAAAAGAGAATGACGGATTTGTGTCATGGCCAGTTATATCAGAAGAGAATGAAGAAATCTTTTGATAAGAAGTTCAAACCTCGTAAACTCAGAGAAGGCGGCCTCGTGCTCAAGAAGATCATGTCTTTTAACACTGATTCCAGGGGCAAGTGGACTCCCAATTTTGAAGGCCCATATGTTTTCAAGAAAGCCTTCTCTAGTGGTGCATTAATTCTTGAAACTATGGATGACGAGGAGTTCCCACGTCCCATGAATGTTGATGCAGTCAAGAATTACTTTGCCTAAAGAAATAAAAAAACAGCTCGCTAAGTTGAAAACCCGAAAGGGCGGCTTAGGCAAAAAATAGCGTCTCGGTAGGCTGAAAACCCGAAAGGGTGGTCTATGCAAAAATTAGAGACATAAACAGAATAAATTTCCCTCTAAGTTGAAAACCTGCAAGGGAAGCTTAGGCAAAAGTTAGGGACTTTCTTGGCAAGTAACTACATCAGACAAGACTTGATCGTTGAAGCAACAATCTTCTCGGATCCTCATCATACTTCAACAGAAGTTGCTGCTCAGGATTTCAAAAGTTGTTATAAGGGATAGTGGTCATTGTATCTTTTCCATTATATATTACCATTTTCCGAACTTTGTAATTATCAATGGAGTCTCGCCATTCGCAGACTTCCATTCTATTAATGAAATTTGAGCTTTTACCCAATTCTTTGTATTTCTTATTTTATTTATCTTGCAAAGACTCCATTTATTATTGATAATAACTTTCAAAGCGAAAAGATTAAATAAAAAAATTGGTTTTCAAAAATAACTTACAAATTGCTTTTACTTCAAGACGTGTGAAGCAAGAGAAAAACAAAAATGGTGATCCCAGAAAGGGACGAACTCCAGTTGCTTTTAAGAAGTTTTGTTTCTTGGTGAAGTTTTTCTCAAAATGTTTTGCCATATAGGGTTTGTAACTCCAGTACCCCCGGTCAAGTTTTGGTTCAGTTCTTCTCTTTCCTGAGTTTGCATGATATGTAGATTCAATCCAAGATTTCTCCAGTGAAGGTTTCGTTCGTTTAATAGAAGTTATTTCTTCCCATAGAAGTTGGTACAATGATTAATATCGAAGAATACGGGCCTCTGTTTTCCCCAGTGAAGAATGTATATTGATTTTCCCTTTGTGAATGTGGTTTTGACCTCCCCAATAAAGTCGGTGCGAATCCCCCAGTAAGTGTTTTGATGATTTGATGTCCGTCTTCCCTACTTGAAATTGATTTTTCAAATCCCCGGTAGAGGCGTTACTTTTGATATATTTGATCCCCGTTGGAGTCTGAGTGCTATCCACTAGCAAAGCCTAGAAGAGGATGTTGTATCTCTGTATCTGTACTGTTTGGTTGCTATGTTTTGTTTACTTCCAAATTATGTTTCTCCCCAGTAAAGTTAAACCGGTAAGTAGGTTTTGTTTCCTCAACTGGCGCTTACTTTTTCTTGGATTGTTCATCTTGGATGTAATTTAGCCGAGTGTTGATTGTGCTCGAGTTGGTTTGGCCTGTTTACTCCCAGTGTTATATATCTGTTTTGTCAGCATATGCGTGATAATACTCATACATTCATACATACATCATGTATAGCTAAAATTGTCAAATCATCGCTCATTCACATTTTATTGACATATTACCCTGTTTTGCAGAGTTATGTTGTCCTCTCTCCAATAGAGTATGGGCCTTAAGCAGAAAGTGCACATCCTTTCAATTTCCCCATTGATTTATCCCTCTTGGAAGATTTTTGCTTTAGCCTTCCTGTACAGCTCTTTGTCTGGATGATTTGGGTTTCCCTCTTGAGTTTATTTCTCAAAGAAATGTATTTTGGTAGACTATTTTATTCCAGTTTATTTTTTATTTGAATCCTTGATCCTCGGCAATATTATTACTTTGGATTTCTGCAAGCTTCGAGCATTGGTTTGAGAATGTGCATTTATTTTGCATGAGAAAATTGTATCTCTTCAACAAGAATATATTGGCATTTCCCCAGGAAGTCATATTTCTTTCCCCAGGAAGCCATATTGTTTTCCTTAGGAAGCCATATTGTTTTCCCCGGGAAGCCATATTGTTCTCCCCAGAAAGTCATATTTTGCAATCCTCCATAACAACAAGTAGCAGGTCTCTTTATTTGAACAACTTGTACTTCCCTGTAAATGTCGATGTTACTTTTTTGTTATCTTCTCTATGAGTGGATAGTTTGCAGTCTGTTGCCAAATTACTCCAGGGGATGGCAAGACTTTCAATATCGCAGAGACAGTTCATTGTGAAATCTTTAAGTGGTAGTCTCTTTATTTTGAGACAACTTATATATTACCCTTTCCAGGCGGAGTGCCTTGGTTAAAGAAGAAGTTGAGACCTGTTCTAGGTGAAACGCCAGAATTTTGGGAAAAGCTTGTTATCTTTTTGCTACCCTTAGTGAACGTTGGTAGTTCATCGTCAGTGAACGGTGATACTATGATATATATTCTCTTTCTACCTTCAGTGAAACTTGGTGGGTCACCTTCAGTGAACGTCAGTGATTGTTATCTTTTTGCTACCCTCAGTGAATGTTGGTAGTTCATCCCCAGTGAACAGTAACACTATGATATATATTCTCTTTCTACCTTTAATGAAAGTTGGTAGGTCACCTTCAGTGAACTTCGGTGATTGTTATCTTTTTGCTACCCTTAGTGAACGTTGGTAGTTCATCGTTAGTGAACGGTGGTGCTATTATATATTCTCTTTCTACCTTCAGTGAAAGTTTGTAGGTCACCTTCAGTGAACGTCGGTGATTGTTATCTTTTTTCTACCCTCAGTGAACGTTGGTAGTTCATCATTAGTGAACGGTGGTGCTATTATATATTTTATTTCTACCTTCAGTGAAATTTGGTAGGTCACCTTTAGTGAACGTTGGTGATTGTTATCTTTTTGCTACCCTTAGTGAACGTTGGTAATTCATCGTCAGTGAACGGTCGATACTATGATATATATTCTCTTTCTACCTTCAGTGAAAGTTGGTAGGTCACCTTCAGTGAACGTTGGTGATTGTTATCTTTTTGTTACCCTCAGTGAATGTTTGTAGTTCATCGTTAGTGAACGGCGGTGCTATTATATATTCTCTTTCTACCTTCAGTGAAAGTTGGTAGGTCACCTTCAGTGGACGTTGGTGATTGTTATCGTTTTTTCTACCCTCAGTGAATGTTGGTTGTTCATCATCGGTGAACGGCGATACTATTATATATATTCTCCTTCTACCTTCAGTGAAAGTTGGTAAGTCACATTCAGTGAAAGTTGGTGGTTCATTGTCAGTGAACATCAATGATTTCTTCTCTCTACCTTCAGTGAACGTTGGTAGCTCACCGTTAGTGAACATCGGTGTTGTTATCTCTTTCCTCTTTCTACCTTCAGTAAACATTGGTAGTTTCGACTTCAGTAGGAGTTGGTGTATCCTTGACCCTTTTTACCATCCTTTTTAAGTCGGTCCTTTTGATCCACGAGTAATTTATTTTCCTGGTTGGGTTGCTCTCTTGTTTCTTTATTTTGCTACATCCCCAGCGGTGTTTTGTGTCCCTTTGAAGTTGTCCATGTGCACTCATATTCATAAGCATTGCATGGCATCTTAGGGCCAAAAATAGGGTTTATTTTATATTTAAGTATCTTCGATCGCGTCGACATTAAGATTTTTAACCTTCGTATCTCTGGATAGAAGAAACTTAAATAAGGGCAGCTATTGTACCCCAATTTTTTCCGCAAAGATCCCTTCATCATACCATGTTGATTCAATCACAACACGATCACATTAGGGCTTTTTGTTTTTCTCCCTATCTTTAGTTTTGCTCTTTGAGGAATCACCAAGCACCTTGACTTGTTTTCTTTTGTGATCATGAATATTTTGTCTTATTTTTATTCCTTCTAATTAATAAAATGCAATGTTTGTTTGTCTTGCTTGTTACTTATGAAGGTAAAGGCAATGAGGCTTAGCAAGTTTCTCCATATGTTCATGAGTTTATTTCCATGCCCTAGCCAATAAATCTTGAGAAGTTCAAACCCCTTCATTGGATTTGTTTTGGAAGAAATGGCATGACAAGGTTATTGTGGTTCACCACACTTAAAAGTTATCAAGATTGATTCAAAAGCACAAGGGGTTGATTGAAGAAGGTGTCATGTTTGGACAAGGCTTTGTTCCCATTGGTCACAAATGCATATTTCTCTCAATTCTCAAGATATGGAAGTGGTTTTGGTGGCTATGAGTTCTCATTTTCATCCTCAACAACTTATATTTATAAAAAATTTGTATTGGTACAAGAAGGTGGTTCAAAATTGTCAAGTTTCTTCAAAGCATTCTCTTGATCTAGGAGCTAGGGTTTTGAACTCCAAAGAAGCATATATTGCTCATATTTTGGTATTTTTGAGTGATTCCAGAAACAATCTTCTCTTCAAAGGGTTATCAACAAATCACTTCAAAAGCTTTAGGGAGTTTCCATGTGGAAGAAACTTGATGATGAAGAAATATTACAAGTCCTCCAGATGAATCCCCAATTTCTCATTTGTGACTTCAAATGATCATAACTTGGACAATTTTTATTAACTTGAGCCCATTCTGTTTCCACAATAATATTGAGGATGTGAACTTTATGCCTTCTTTGATATTCAAAGTGAGAAAATGTATGGAAGATTCCCTAAGGATACAAAATATTATAGGTCATTTCATGATTTTTTTCCAACTTCAACAACTCATTACTCTCTCAATTATTGGAGATTTTGAATGGTTCAAGTTTCAAAATGTCATTCAAGAGGTCTATTTCATGCCATCTTTTTTGGTCAAGAGCAAATTCCAAGTGGAAGGCCATGTTTGGATGCAAAACATTATAGGTTTCTTTTGAAGGAAAAGATTAAACATTTCTATGTATGGAAAGTCAACTTATTTTCCCAACTTTGACTCAACGCAAATTTCCGCTCAAGCATCCATTTGATTCCATTCTTTTTCCATTGCAAAGATTGTAACCTCAACTTTCTAAAGCATCAAGAATCATGCCCTAAGACCCTTTGAGCTAAGAATGCCATTGGATTGAACTTGGTAACTTGGAACTGAAGTTTCTCCATAAGTCAGAATTTGAAATCTTTGTTCTTGCTTCTAATCTCAAGTTTTCCACGCGTTTTTGCCTCTAAACATGTTTAGTGAAGTTCCAGAATTGATTAGCACAAAAAAATGCACGTTTTGGATGGGTTTTGAGCAAATTAGAAGCCACACTTTTCTTGTTTGCAACTTCACACGATTTCCCTCCAAACTTCATCATTTCACACGCTTGGACATTCCATTTGATTCCCTATAAATAGAGGGTCATTCCCCATTCATTTCCTCAAGGTTGGATAGCCATAATAACCCTGCCAGACTTGCTCCATAACTCAAAATTATGCTAATTTGAAATCTATTCTCATCCCTTTTTTAATCCATTTTTTCTATCAATTCACTTTCCTTGATCTTCCCTGAAGCTAACCATATAATTACATTCAAGAATCTTGCCCTATATTGCTCCATAGAAGTCCAGTTTTAGAGCTCTGCTAGTCAACTTCAATAGGTAGATTCCTTCATCAATTATTCAAAACTTTGATATCATTGTGATGCTCTCATTACCCCGGTTCTAGTTGCAACACTTATTTTTATCTGGAAACTTGTTTTGACCACGAAATTTCAAATCCATTTTCAAAATTTTCCTTCTAAATTGCTTGAGCTACAGTTTATATAAATTTGTCGCGAAGGTGTGGTTGTCTTCGTCTTGAAGAGACGAAGCAAATGACATAGGTCTGTGCTTCTGATTTTACAGTTTGAGAGACCTGCAATTCACGTTGGCTGGAGGTTAAAGATGACCAACGTGTCATCTTCCAACCAATGATGGCACGCCACTTGTTTTTTTTAAATCTGATTTAATTAATGAACCAATACATTATCCACTAAAGTCCATAACATGCACAACGCGCTAGGTCCACTCGATATGTTTACTAACGCGTTTTGACATTGATCAGATGGGCCATATTTTTTGGTTTTTATTTTCTTTTCTGATTTTTATATTTAATTGTTTTAAACTTCAAAAATCAGAGAAAAATCATTTTTAGTCAAAAAAATCTGAAAAATTTATGAAAAATATTTTTGATTATTTTCTTTCTGATTTTTATTTTTTCACAATTTAATTTTGTGTTTTGGTATTTTTTATAAGTTTTCACTTTATTTGATTTGTTTTAAATGTTTAAAAATACTTTTATACATTTTTAAATTCTGAAAAAATTATGGAATGATCCAATAATATTGTGACAAATATTGGTGACCTCATTTATTTTTTATTTCAGACTTTGGTATTTTTTTAATCATTTTTGGTTTATTTTACTCATTTCTCTTAATTTTAAAAATAGTTTCTGACTTTAAAAAATTACCAAAAATTTTGTAAAAATATTTGAGCCCTTTTCTGATTTTTCTATGGTATCACTTTTTATTTCTTGGTTAATTTGAATATAGTTGATATTTTTCTCCTTTATTTCTATTTTAAAACCTTTTAAAAAAACCTTATTTATGTATATATTAAATGCAATATTATTTTGTGATTATTTTCTGGATGATCTTGGATTAAATTTTTGGTCATGAACTTTGTTAACATCATTGGATCCATGGTGTTGAGTCTAACTCCACAAAAATGGATGAATGATTTTAATAATAGTTTGATTTAAATTTAATTCAAAAGTGGTTTGTATATTCTCTCCCATCCCTCTTCATCTCATCCCTTTCTTATTGCACTAAGTGTTATTGGAGCATGATCTCTATATCATGTCTCAAAATAAATGGTGCATAGATTGCTATTGACCGACGTCAAAATAGGTGCGACTTCTATATAAGTCCACTTACGATTGCTTAACATAGCGCTAAATTTTATCCTGATTCGAATAAATGATCATTCCTGGCCCAAACCTATGTTTGCAAGCCCAAGTATGTTAATTTGATCTCTTTGATCCAATAAACTTGAGATTTATTGTGTGGAGGCTTTGGTTCTACCAATCCTCTAATGGATCTACAACACTTTTGGTAAACGCGGATCACTTAAACATCGTTGATCATTAAATGGTACTTCTGAGGATTCTAAATGGATGATATACTTGACAAAAAGCAAATGCAACTTGTTGTATGGAGGATTTTGTTCTACCAATCCTCTAATGAGTTCCAAATGCAATTTTCAAGATGGTCATCCAACTAACCACTAATTATTAAAAAGAAATTTACTTTGTTCCCTTTTATTTTTTATGCTTTATGCACCATTTACTTTAAGAATTATATTTCATGCCATTTTTATTTTGCTAACTTGAGCATTTACTTTCTTGTCATTTTTACTTTGCTCACTTGAGTTTTTCATTTCTCTTCTAAGACACCTAATAATCAACATGAATCATAAAAAGCCTTAATGATACTTGGACTATTTGGTTACTATCATTGGCATTGTGGAGCATTGGACTTCTTTGACTTAGGATTAGAAACCTTGGCCTATGTTGGAGACCTTAAGACCTTGATTGATATTTTGTCTGGAGTTCTTGAGTTTTACCTCAAGACATTGGGTTGTTTATTTGTTTTATGTGCAGGTATTGTGATTACATACTTTGTTTGTAATCCTGGTTTCACCCGTATACAGCCGTTACTCTGCCCAATTTTTGTAAAGACTTAATACATTTGAAGTTTGGTTCTCTCAAGAGGACTAGTATCTTTGCTTGCTTGGTTTCAATCCAAATAATGAGAATTCTATCTTGGCTCATAATGTCAAGTATTGGCTTCTTGTTGGTTAGATGGTTCTTATCCATAGCTTTTACCTTATGCTTTAGGATAGTCTCTTCTTCTCCTCCCATCTTCTTTAATTCAAAAATCGTCTCCCTCCTTTTGAAAACTCTTCTTGTTTTTAAACTTGAACTATTTTCATAATAAATTTGGACTTAGGTCCATGCATTTTCAAAACCTTTTCATAATAAAACTTCAATCAACTTAATAATACTTTAACAATTTTTGTGAGAACACTAAAAGTCAATCAATCTCATTTCAAACTATTTTGCCCCTTTGGCTTCTACTTTAAAACTTTTCTCAAAAGATTGGACTCTTGTCAATCCTTGTAGTGATGCAAACAACTATACTTCTACAATGTGTAGTGAAGAGAGATATTTTCCACTTGAGTGTTGAGTGAGGCATTGTTGATTTTAAAATTCAAGCCATATACTCCACTTTGAGATGATGTAAATTCACCTTTCTCATGATTTTGGGTGGTAAGTATTTTTTCCACATGGATAATGACGATGATGTCTTATCTCATAAAATTAACCAACACACTTATGTTTTAAAAAATTTAAAAGAGGAACTACGTGTACCCTGATCTCATATTGCACGAAAGGTGGTACGTAGGCACTAAAGGCTCTCAACCGCGGCGGGTGCAAAAATCATAAAAAAATATTTCTTTTCTCACCTCCACCATCTATTTTTATACAACATTTTTATAGCCAAAATATATAGATTTTACAAAGAGGTTCTTGTGGAGTACTGTAGATGTTTAGGGTGCTAATACCTTCCCTTTGCATAAACAACCCCATTACCTAGAATCTTTCCCCCCATTTTTGGGTTACTCGCTCTTTTCCCATTCCTTTGGAAACAATAAAGCATGGTGGCGATTTTTATTTTGATCTGTATAAGTCTAGTCACTCCAATGGCTTAGTCTTAACATTTCTACCGCTACAGCATACTATAGAAAAATGTTGGGCTTTCAGACATAAGATTCAAGATTTGTTGGATTCTCATGATATTACTTTTGACAAACAAACCATCAAGATAAATCGCATGCCTCCACATAGTGGACTAGCGGTAAATGCGATTGAAGTGGTCACTGACTTTGGGGCAGCCAGACAAGTGAAGGCCCCGATAAACCTTTTGAAAGGATATTTGTTGGAGTGTGGGTTTCTCTTAGAACATAATGAATCTTTTGAGAAGACATTACAAAAATTGGTGGACCGGGGGATAGTCCAATTCGGTCCATACCCTAAAGAAGAATATGTAGCTGCGATCGATACAAGTACAAAGAAGCCATTGGTAATTCCTTTCCAAGGGCTAAACCTTATTAAGAAGACTCTTGTGATCTGATGGGGAGAGTCAACAAGAGCATCAATGATGATGCCATAACAAACTTTGAGGATACCAGTGGTTCCAAAGACTACAATGGTGATTAGAGGGCCATCTCCTACCCCTTACGAAAGTAAAAAAGCAGTACCTTGGAGTTATGATTCTATGGTCTACATCAATGGTGTAAAGAAAGAATGTGAATCTTCGACAAGTCAAGGACATATGATCACAAATATAACTGGAATAGGAGGCATGACTCGCAGTGATTGTAATTCTATCATGGCAATGAATGAAATTGGATAGAAATTGAATGGATAGAAATTTGATGAATGATGATTTTTTTTGGATGAAATTTGAATGATGACCTTATGAACTCGCTTGTATTGAAATGGTCTTAAACACTTGAATTTGAAAATTTGAATGATGAATAATGATGAATTAAGCGAACATGAGTGAAATTTGAACCAAGCTTTGAATAAGTTTCATGATCTTATTATTTGTTTCCAAATGAATAAATCTTCCCACCTTAAAATATGGATCCACTTGACAAATCTTAAATTCCAAATCTCAACGACAAATTCAAATTACCTTGAACCCCCTCCCTAACTTCAAAGTTCTCAAAATCCAAGCTATCTTGCGATTGAAGTAATAAGTATTTGATGAGAACCAAAGTTATATCGACCAAAATGAATTACAACTTGTACTTCAAACCCGCCACAATCAAAAATGCCTTCATGAAATGAATTTAGAAGCCAAGCCCTTTTTTTAAGTCAAGAATTGACCTATAACGTTTCGATAAGTTTCAAAACCTTCTAAGCATAATTTGACTCCAATTTTTTTAAAGAAAACTTGTTGACGATATTCCTTATGACAATGTGCAAAAATAATTGTCTCAAGATCTTGAAAATCGAGGAAGTTATGACTCTTGGAATTCAAACAGCAGTTATTTGAGATTAGGTTAAAGTCTAGAAAGTGACCTCTAAAGTATTCGAATTTTTGATGACCTTTCGCACGTAATCAGCTCTTGACTTGTAAAGAGAAATTAGAGACGATGTCAAGGAGATTCATATGCATTAAGAACCACTCAAAAGTATCGAATAATGAAGAAGTTACAATCGTTTGAACTTGATCTTGAAAATGTCGACTTTCGGGTCAATACAGTTCATTTTCAGTTATCTGAACCATTGACTGAGAAAACTTGTGATGTAAAGCTTGAAAATTGACACAAACATCCTTGGGAATACATGAAGAACCATGAAGATCATTTGAAACCTTGGAAACTAAATTTTGCTTGAGAAGTACCAAACCCTATTTGCTGACTCAATGCCTAGGAAGAGAATCTGTCTGATCAAACCCGAAACCAATTTGAGTGTTTGAGAAACCCTAGGAGAACATCTCGAATGAAAAATGGGAGGGAAAATTTTGGGGTACAACAGTCACCCCTGTTCAATCTTCTTAAACCTGAAGAGTTAGATTGGCATGTTTTCCATTCGTGACTCGAAGGTGGGAGATGATTGAACACTATAGTGCCCAAAAATTTGCACTCGCTTGTGCATAAGTAACGCTTTGGATTTATTGTATCGAGAATGGGCTTACAGATGCCATTTGGAACATTGTCAGAGATGGGCTTATAGATGTTATCCAGAAATGTTTGAGAGTCGTCGGAGATGGGCTCATAGATGCTATCCAGAAGTGACTGTTGATAGAGAAATGGAAGAAGTATCAGGCTAAATCTTTGGTCGATTTATACCGAAAAAGCAGATGTCTGTATTTGTTTTTGTCTGGATAAGAATCAGAAAAATCTTAGGGTCGATTTGACAGAACCAAAGAAAATGTCTACTGGAACAGAATCAGGATAAATCATTGGTCGATTTAAACTTAAACAGCAGAAGTCTTGCATGTTGTTTGACTAGAAAGTATCAGAATAAATCTTGGAGCGATTTATATGAACCAGAGACAATATCTATTTGGAAAGTAACAGGATAAACCGTTGAGAGGTTTAGGCTAAACCAAAAGAGGTCTTGGGTATTCTTTAACTGGAGAGAATCAGAATGGATCTTTGAGCGATTTATATGAATTGGAGAAAGTGTCTACTAGGAAAGAATCAGGATAAACCATTGAGAGATTTAAACTAAACCAGCAGGGGTCTGGAGAAGAATCAGAATAAATCTTGGAGCGATTTATCTGAACCAGAGAAGATGTCTGTGGAAAAGAATGAGAATAAACCGTTGAGAGATTCAAACTGAAACAGCATGGGTCTGGAGAAGAATCAGAATAAATCTTGAAGCGACTTATCTAAACCAGAAAAAGTGTCTACTAGGAAATAATCAGAATAAACTGTTGAGAGGTTTAAACTAAACCAACAGAGGTTTGGAGAAGAATCAGAATAAATCTTGGAGCAATTTATCTGAACCAGAGAAGATGTCTGCAGGGAAGAATCAGGATAAACCGTTGAGAGATTTAAATTGAACCAACAGGGTTCTAGAGAAGAATCAGAATAAATCTTGAAGCGAATTATCTGAACCAGAGAAGATGTCTGCGGGAAAGAATCAGAATAAACCGTTGAGAGATTTAAACTGAACCGGCAGGGGTCTTGAATATTCTCTAACTGGAGAGAATCAGAATAAATCTTGGAGTGATTTATCTGAACCAGAGAAAGATATCTGCGGGAAAGAATCAGAATAAACCGTTGAGAGATTTAAAATGAACCAATAGTGGTCTTGGATGAGCATCAGAATAATATTCATAAATGAATTGTATCTGAATCGTATCTGAGAGATGTACTGAATGAGCGCCAGAATGACATCCGTATCTGGATCGTATCTGGACTGTATTAGAAAGGTATGCTGAAAGAAGTATCAGAATGATATCTGTATCTCGATCGTATCTGGACTATATTTGAATGAGTGACAGAATGACATCCGAATTTGGATCATATCTGGACTTTATTTAGAAGAGAATCTAGAGTAAGTATCAGAATATCAGCCACATCTGGATCGCGTCTGAACTGTCTCTAGAAGGAAATCTGGAATAAGTATCAGAATGTCAGCCATATCTGGATCGCATCTGAATTATCTCTAGAAGAGAATCTGGAATAAGTATCAGAATGTCAGCCATATCTGGATCACATTTGAACTGTCTCTATAAGGAAATCTGGAATAAGTATCAGAATGTCAGCCATATCTGGTTCGCATCTGAACTGTCTCTAGAAGGAAATTTGGAATAAGTGCCAGAATGTCAGCCATATCTGGATCGCATCTGAAATGTTTCTAGAAAAGTGTATGGAAAGGAACCCGTGTAGGACTGCTTCAGTTGGTCGTATATATAATTGCCTTGGAATGTTATAGGTATTAATTTCTGACCTTTTGAAGATTATTGACAATAGCCATCGGTTGATTATCCTTTTCCTGAAAAAGGTAAAACGTTAGCTATATGTAATGTCATGATGTATGAAATGCATGGTGCAATGATGTTCTCAAAATAAATGAGATTGTGTCACATGCACTTATCATGTATGTAATATGATGTATGAAGGGTCAAATGTTATTTGAATGTATCTTTGTATGGGAAAATAAATCCTTGACAAATGCTGGGGAGTCATTAAATCTTGGAATGTTGTTGAAAAGTAGGTGAGTCTTCAAACTTTGCTTAGAATATTTCCACCAAGGATTCCTGTTTTGTTATTTAAGGAGAACTCCGTTGGGGAATGTTGAAAAATCTGTATAGAGTGTTAATTCCTGCTTGGGGAAAAGAGATGAGGAGTCTCGGTGGTCTGTTGCTCTACTGGGGAGTCGAAGTTGAACTGATGTCTGGTCGGGTCCAGGTTTCACAGTAATTTGTTGGGGATTGTAGAGTAGTCTACTGGGGAAGAGGAGTTGTGGTCCTTTGATTTCTATTAGTCGGAGTGGCATACTCAGGCTGGGGAATATGTAGTTTGTTGGGGAAATAAACCCTATTGGAGAGGTGTTTCCTTCACTAGGGAGAATCCTCGAGGGTTCTTGAGGTCAACTCAGCTGGTGAGAAGTTTTCAGAGATTGAAACTCTGGCTGGGAGTCATCCTATGAGAAGTATCTTGGGGAGATTTGTCACTTCCCTTAGTAATAAGTGTTGTAGTAATGCCAGAAAATGTTTGCTTGGTCGCACATGACCCTTTATGTGGGAGCCTGTTTTCCCCCAGAGTTAATCTGGTGCACCTCGACGCTTGAGATTTTGATTACATTTTCGGTAGCCCGGAACTTCCTAGGGATATTTTCTAAGACTGTTGTGGAAGAAACCGAAGACCTGATACTAACACCATCTGATACTATTGGTACAGACAAGAAATTTGATGGTACCGAAAGTCTTCATAGTGGATATTATTCAAACCCATGATCAACATAACATTTCCCCTTGAGTGACTCAGATGGAGCTTTGCCTCTGGTTATTCAACAATTCATTTGAGAGATTCTTTGAATCTTGACTTGACTGCCCTAAATGTGTTGGACAAAGGTCATTCTGTGCCCCTTGATTATGAGATATTTGTCAATGGAAGTGTCTTTCCATTCGAAGGGATTTTGTTTACTGAGAGAGCTTTCGTTCACTGGATATTCGTTTTGTGAATTTCTTCGCTGTCAAACAAATGGCCATATGCAAACAACAATATTCAAATAATTCAAAGTTTATGCTAGTCTTGAAATTTTTAAAATGCGTTTTAGCAAGTAAAGAAGTTTTGTAAGAAAATTTAAACTCGGGATTTAGAGTAAAGCCTTACAGGAGTCAGGATACCTTTTGTAACAGTATGCTTTCAAACTAACCCATGCTTCAATTAGAACTTTTGAAAGGTTGTAGCATGGCTTGGTTCATGGTTTAAGAAACAAAGGATAAAGGCTCAAAGTGTATTTGTACCCACCCTCTCTTCGTGATGTTCTTCAGTCCTAAACTCAGTTAATTGTGCGTTTGAACTCCAGTTGAGTATGGAATGATGTATTGGTGATGGTTCAGACAAGTTCAGTTTATCAGAAGGCAGTCATTTCTTGCAACATTTTTCATGTTATTGAGGATTTGTAGTGACCTCTTTTTAATTTGTTATCCCTAATTTTTTCCTGACTGTTTTGGTTTTGAGATTACAGTCAGCGGGATGCCCCAGTTTTTTTAAGTCTCCTTTGTAGATTTTGACTTAGTGGGCTTTTCTTTTTGAGAGATAATGACTGCCTATTTGGTAGGGAACCATCACTGTCTTTTGATTCCAGAGGAATGTTTTTTGATGTCATTCGTTGTATTACGGGATGAGAGTTTGCATGCATTTGAATTAACTGAGAGACTACCCTGCCCCAGGTTTTGATTAAAGGTTTTCAATTTGTGTAACAAAAAGAAAATTTATACTTCTTTAGCTCGAAGGGGTTGACTAGGGATTATCTTCCTTATAACTCTAGTGTTTAGGATTTTAAAGAACGCCTGTACATCGTCAGCAAGGTCTATCCAAAAGCATACTGTATGAGATTATGGCATTGTTTTCATCATCCTCCCTTTAAGGGCTTATAACTTTTAACAAAAGTTGAATGTCATAAAGAGAGTAAAAATCATAGTTTAAATGTAATGAAAATGAATGGATCAATTCAAGACAAACATATGCAATGCATTAATGAAACGGAATTTAACATTAATAGATAAGTGTTTGAACAACAAAAGAGATTACAACTTGAAAATTCAAATTGAAATTCTGGCTGCAGATACTCAATGTCACGTTCAATGTTATGACATTGTATCTGACTTTCTATAAGACAGTAAATACAAAAACAGTAAAGAACATAGTCAATTGTTTACCCAGTTTAGTGTGCAACAACACCTACTCTGGGGGCTACCAAGCCAGGGAGGAAATCCACTATAAGAGATATTAATTTAGGAATAAACCAACCAGTTTATCTCCTTCACTTAAGACCTACCCAATGCAACTTCAATCTAAGTACAACTTAAACCTGAGTTCCTACTCACTCCCCCTCAATCACAGCAGTGATACTTAAAACAATTGACTAATGAATTGATGAAGACACTTTTCAAAACATACACTTGATTATGCTTCACAGCTTTTTAATCAAGCAACACAAACACTCTTGCTTCGCAACTTTGAGTGGTACATAAACCTAACTTGACTTTGCTTCAAAGCTTTAGTCAAGAGACACAAAACACTCTTGCTTCAAAGCTTTGAGTGATACAAAACCCTTACAATTAAAACCTATTCCAAGTCACTTATCACAATGATACTTGCTTGGATTACAATAGTTAAAACTATACAGCTTCTAAATGATCTTCTGTCAAAAGGGATGAATTCCAAACAGCAGCCATGTTGAATATATAGCAGCTGCTTCTTTAGTTAGGGTTTCCACAAAAAGCTAGGGCTAATTCCGTTTGACCTTAAGACTTGGTCACAGGACTTTATCAACCAGGTTAGGGTTGAGCTAGGTTAACCCCAAGTCCACGAGAGATTCTGTTCTGGAAAGACTAAGTCATTTTCCTGAAAAAACTCAGAATTAACCAAACTGCATAACTGTTAGTTCAGAACAGGATGTCTTAACATTTGTTATGACATCTGAATTCCTGTTTACTGATTTTGGTAAATGTGATCATTTTGCAAAATGCTCAGATACACACTCATAAACATCAGTACCTGTATACCACTATTTTTCTGCAAAGGTACCTAATAAACCAGTACCTAATAAATCAGAATGTTATGACATTAGTCATGACATTCACACACCTGGTTTTACCAAAAATGCATGCCAATACCTAAACAACTACAAACTCCCCCTTTGGCAGATTTTTGGCTAAAGCCACTAAGTAATCAGAGAATAGATAGCAGCAGAATAAATATGACTGCAGAAAAATATAGTATAATAATGTCTACCAAAATATAGCTCCCCCTCTTTAGCCACAAATGGGACAAAGATACATGTTCTTAAAAGTTATACATTCATCCCAAAAGTAGAAAAAAAACAACAACTAAAATCTGAACACACTTGTAAACTCCACCAGGAAACAGCAGCAACTCCACCAACCTTTAAGCACTGTTATCAGACTCAGAAGGTTCGTGCTTCTTCCTTTTCTTGTGAGCAATATCAGCATTCTTCTCTTTGTCTGATGTCTCAACATCCTTAGAGACATCTGGATTTGTTTCAGCATTTGAACTTTCTTGATTTAAAGGAACAGAAATGCCAGGAACTAAGTGGTTCTCGTTCAGAATTCTTGTAACAATTTTAGCTATTGCTTGACGAACATAGGCTGACCCTTCCCTATTTGCAATTTCAGAGGGAACATAAGAAGAAGGATGAGAGGGATTACCAGAGGCAGTAGCTTGGGACCTTCCTGCATGCCTTGTTCTCAGCTCTTTGACCTTGGTGAGGTTAGTTTCCACTTCTCTAAGAGGAGCGATCTCCAGGACTTCAGAATCCAGGCAAGATGAGATTGCCCTAGAATCTTGATCAGAGGAAGAGGATGAAATAGTCGTATTGGATGATGATGGTGTTTGAGACATTTTGATAGTCTTAGAAGACCAATAGCAACTGGAGAGAAAATTCTGATTGAGAGACTGGGTTTTGATGCGGAGACGAGAGGGGAAGGAAGAAAAGGAGTGTCTATTCAACTTCTTAAAAGAATTGAAGGAAATGGGAAAATATAAGTTTAACCCAATCAGAACAGACTTAACAAGCATAACTCCTTCAACCCTTGTTTTAAGAAAAATTAATTGCTACAATTCCTCATGTTGGCAAATACCCAACTTACCCCTCAAGTTTTCAAATTGATTTGCATCAAGTGCCTTGGTAAAAATGTCAGCCAGCTGTAGCTCAGTGGAAACATGTTCCAGTTTAATTGTCTTCTCTTCTACATGGTCTCTGATAAAGTGATGTCTTATGTCAATATGTTTGGTCCTACTATGCTGAATGGGATTCTTGGAAATGTTGATTGTACTCAGATTGTTACAGTACAATGTCATAACATCTTGTGTGACATTATACTCAGTAAGCATCTGTTTCATCCAGATCATTTGAGAACAGCTACTACCAGCTGCAATGTATTCAGCTTCAGCAGTAGAGAGAGACACACAATTTTGTTTCTTGCTGAACCAGGAAACCAGATTATTTCCCAAGAAGAAACATCCTCCAGAGGTGCTTTTTCTATCATCAGCACTACCAGCCCAATCAGCATCACAGTAACCAGTCAGAGTTGGTTCACAGCCATGAGAATATAGCAAACCATAGTTGTAAGTTCCACTCACATACTTCAAAATTCTCTTCACTTGGTTGATATGACTGACTTTAGGATCAGCTTGGTATCTTGCACAAACTCCAACTGCAAAAGCAATGTCAGGTCTGCTGGCTGTTAAGTACAACAAGCTTCCTATCATGCTTCTATACAGACTTTGATCCACCTTAACACCACTTGAATCTTTGGAAAGCTTTAAATGAGTAGGAGCAGGAGTCCTTTTTTGACTGGCATTCTCCATACTAAACTTCTTTACAATTTTCTTTGCATACTTGCTTTGAGATAAGAAGATTGAGTCCTCCATCTGTGAGACTTGTAGTCCAAGAAAATAAGTCATTTCTCCCATGAGACTCATTTCGAATTCAGCCTGCATCTGGTCAGCAAAATGTTTAACCATAGGTTCTGACATTCCTCCAAACACTATGTCATCAACATATATTTGGGCTACCATCAACTTCCCTCCTTCAGTTTTGACAAAGAGGGTTTTGTCCAAGCCTCCTTTTCTGTATCCTTTGTCTGAGAGAAATTTTGTTAGCCTGTCATACCATGCTCTAGGAGCCTGTTTCAGGCCATATAGAGCTTTTCTCAATTTGTAGACATGATCAGGGTGGTTTGGATCCACAAAGCCTTTAGGCTGTTCCACATAAGCTTCCTCATTCAAGTACCCATTTAGAAAGGCACTTTTCACATCCATCTGAAATAACTTGAACTTCAGAAGACAAGCAATTGACAATAGGAGTCTGATTGATTCCAGCCTGGCTACAGGTGCAAAGGTTTCATCAAAATCAACCCATTCAACCTGAGTGTATCCTTGAGCAACTAGTCTTGCCTTATTCCTGGTGACAACTCCTTCAGCATCTGATTTGTTCTTGAAAATCCATTTTGTGCCAATGATGTTAGTTCCTTCAGGTCTAGGAACTAGTTCCCAAACTTCATGTTGCTTGAATTGGTTCAATTAATCTTGCATTGCTCCAATCCAGTATTCATCAGTTAAAGCTTCCTTGACATTTCTTGGTTCAATTTTAGACACAAAACAAGAGTTTGAGATGATTTCTCTAGATCTTGTAATGACTCCACTGTTGGGATCTCCTATGATGAGCTCTTTTGGATGATCCTTCTGAATTCTGATGGAAGGGATTTTGCTAGCTTCCTTTGATTCAGATTCTGCTGTGGTGGTGTTGGGTAGATCATTCTGTTGAGTTGAAGTCTCAAAGAATGTCTCAACATTACAAGGGACATCTGTTTCCTCATGATAATCATCAATTATGACATTTATTGATTCCATCATGGCTTTGGTCCTGGAATTGAATACCCTATAAGCTCTGCTGTTTGAGGAGTATCCTAGAAATATGCCTTCATCACTTTTAGGGTCCAGTTTTCTTCTTTGTTCACGATCTGCCAGAATATAGCATTTGCTACCAAACACATGGAAGTACTTCACAGTTGGCTTTCTTCCTTTCCAGAGTTCATATATGGTGGATGAGGTTCCCTTTCTCAAGGTGACCCTGTTATGGACATAGCAGGCTGTATTCATAGCTTCAACCCAAAAATACATAGGAAGTCTTTTGGCATGTATCATTGCTCTGGCAGATTCCTGTATGGTCCTGTTTTTTCTTTCCATAACTCCATTTTGCTGAGGAGTTATAGGAGAAGAAAATTCATGACTAATTCCTTCTGAGGAACAGAATTCATCAAACTTGTTGTTTTCAAATTCCTTGCCATGATCACTTCTGATTCTGACAATACACCCTTCCTTTTCTCTTTGAATTCTTTTGCACAATTCTTTAAAAACTTCAAATACATCAGATTTTTCCCTAATGAAGTTAATCCAGGTGAATCTGGAAAAATCATCCACAACAACATAGGCATATCTTTTTCCACCAAGACTCTCCACCTGCATTGGTCCCATCAGATCCATATGAAGCAGTTCTAGAACCTTAGAGGTGGTCAGATGTCTTGACTTTGGATGTGACATCCTAGTCTGCTTACCAACCTGACATTCACCATAAACTCTCCCTTCATCAATTTGCAGTCTTGGAATCCCTCTGACTGCCTCCATGGAGATAATCCTTTTCATTCCTCTTAGATGAAGATGGCCAAGTTTCTGGTGCCACAGTTTCACCTCTTTTTCTTCTTTGGCAATGGAACACACAGTGGAGAAATTAGTGTTCTCAGGCTCCCACAAGTAACAGTTGTCTTTAGATCTGACTCCTTTCATTACAACTTCTTGTTTTTAATTAATTACAAGACATTCAGATTTTGAGAAATTGACCTTGAATCCTAGATCACACAATTGGCTGATACTAATGAGATTAGCAGTCAGGCCTTTTACCAGTAGTACTTCATTCAGGTTTGGAACTCCAGGGCAGTCCAAATTACCAACTCATTTGATTTCACCTTTAGAACCATCTCCAAAGGTCACAAAACTAGTGGTGTGAGGTTTAACATTATTGAGGAGGTTCTTGATTCCAGTCATGTGCCTAGAACACCCACTGTCAAAGTACCAGTCTTCCTTTGCAGAGACCCTCAGGGAAGTGTGGGCTATCAGGGCAGTAGCCTTTTTCTTCCATTTAGGAGTATGTGGTACCTTTTTAGACTTAGGTTTGACACCTGAGTTCTGATTAGGGTATCCATGCAATCTAAAGCAGAAAGGCTTTATGTGGCCATACCTCCCACAATGATGACATCTCCATCTTTGGTACCTTTTCTTCATATGTCTCTGTTCCTGATGTTGAGAGTTATGTTGAGACATCTGCTTTGACATTTGTTTATTAGACCTGATCTTCTTGTCTGCACCTGATTTCTTTGCTGCCACAAATCCTAGACCAGACTTGTTTCCCACAGTTTGTCCAACCTGAAGGATTTCTTCCAATTTGTCTTTTCCATTTGTCAGCATCTTGACAGATTTGGTCATCTGGTTTAGTTTTGAGTTCAGCATTTGAACTTCCCCTTCTAGATGACTTATAGATTCAAGGTCTGCCCTTTTTTCAGCCTCCAGCTTTATGATGAGTTTTGATTGTTTCTCATTTTGCACACAGACTTCAGTACTTCTGATACACAATTTCTTGTAAGTATCAGCCAGTTCTTCAAATGTTACTTCCTCATCACTAGTGTCACTTTCAGAGGTACAAACACCAGTTAGAGCAGTAACTAGTTTGGCAGATTCTTCTTCAGAATTACTTTCTGAATCACAGTCAGACCAAGTAACAGTCATTCCTTTCTTTTGTTTCTTAAGAAAGGTAGGACATTCAGCTCAAATATGCCCATATCCTTCACAACCATGGCATTGAATTCCTCTGCCTTGATTTCCCTTCTCTTCTGACCTTGGTCTTCTGCTGGAACTGTCAATGTCAGAGGGGATGTTATGAACATTAGACCTTGACTTTGGATCTATTCTTTTGATAAGTTTGTTGAATTGTCTTCCAAGCATGGCTATAGCTTCTGAGATATTTTCTACTTCATCCTCCTTGTTTTCAACATCAGTGTTGGATACAAGTGATATGCTCTTGTTCTTCTTGTCACCATTTTCAGTGATCCCCATCTCAAAAGTCTGAAGAGACCCAATGAGTTCATCCACTTTCAACTTGATGATATCCTGGGCTTCCTCTATAGCAGTTACCTTCATTGCAAATCTTTTAGGCAAGGATCTGAGAATCTTTCTCACCAGTTTTTCTTCTGACATCTTTTCTCCCAATGCTCCTGAGGTGTTGGCAATCTCCAAGATGTTCATGTGAAACTCATGAATGGTTTCATCTTCCATCATTTTTAGATTCTTAAACTTGGTAGTCAGCATCTGAAGCCTTGACATTTTTACTTTGGAAGTTCCCTCATGGGTAGTTTTGAGAGTGTCCCAAACTTCCTTGGCCAGTTCATATTGATGTACTAGTCTGAATATGTTTCTATCAATTCCATTGAACAAGGCATTTAAAGCTTTGGAATTTCCCAGGACTAACTCATCTTCTTCTTTACTCCATTCTTCCTCAGGCTTCAGACTAATTGTCCCATCTTTCTCAGTTATGGTGGGATGGTTCCATCCTTTGTCAGCAGCTCTCCAAGCCTTTTTGTCCAGAGATTTTAAGAAGGAAATCATACGAGGTTTCCAGTAGTCATAATTTGTTCCATCCAGAATGGGTGGTCTATTTCCAAAAACTCCTTCTTTGTCCATAATGCCAGAAAGTGATATCCCTAGATCTCACCCAGTAATACAGGCAGGGTGCCTGCTCTGATGCCAATTGAAATTCTGGCTGCAGATACTCAATGTCACGTTCAATGTTATGACACTGTATCTGACTTTCTATAAGACAGTAAATACAAAAATAGTAAAGAACACAGTCAATTGTTTACCAATTTCAGTGTGCAACAACACCTACTCTGGGGGCTACCAAGCCAGGGAGGAAATCCACTATAAGAGATATTAATTCAGGAATAAACCAACCAGTTTATCTCCTTCACTTAAGACCTACCCAATGCAACTTCAATCTAAGTACAACTTAAACTTGAGTTCCTACTCACTCCCCCTCAATCACAGCAGTGATACTTAAAACAATTGACTAATGAATTGATGAAGACACTTTTCAAAACATACACTTGATTATGCTTCACAGCTTTTTAATCAAGCAACACAAACACTCTTCCTTCACAACTTTGAGTGGTACATAAACCTAACTTGACTTTGCTTCAAAGCTTTAGTCAAGAGACACAAAACACTCTTGCTTCAAAGCTTTGAGTGATACAAAACCCTTACAATTAAAACCTATTCCAAGTCACTTATCACAATGATACTTGCTTGGATTACAATAGTTAAAACTATACAACTTCTAAATGATCTTCTGTCAAAAGGGATGAATTCCAAACAACAGCCCTGTTGAATATATAGCAGCTGCTTCTTCAGTTAGGGTTTCCACAAAAAGCTAGGGTTAATTCCGTTTGACCTTAAGACTTGGTCACAGGACTTTATCAACCAGGTTAGGGTTGAGCTAGGTTAACCCCAAGTCCATGAGAGATTCTGTTCTGGAAAGACTGAGTCATTTTCCTGAAAAAACTCAGAATTAACCAAACTGCATAACTGTTAGTTCAGAACAGGATGTCTTAACATTTGTTATGACATCTGAATTCTTGTTTACTGATTTTGGTAAATGTGATCTTTTGCAAAATGCTCAGATACACACTCATAAACATCAGTACCTGTATACCATTATTTTTCTGCAAAGGTACCTAATAAACCAGTACCTAATAAATCAGAATGTTGACATTAGTCATGACATTCACACACCTGGTTTTACCAAAAATGCATGCCAATACCTAAACAACTACACAAATGAACAAAAGCTTTCAATGATTCTTCATAGGAGCAATGATCATGTTTGGAGTCTCTGGAGGGTCAAACTCGATCTCCTTGGCATCAATCATATCTTGGACCTTGTTCTTCAGAGACCAACAACTGTTTGTGTCGTGTCCTGGACTATCAGAGTGGTATGCACACCTTTCATTGGGATGATAGGCAGGAGCTGAAGTGTTGGGATTCCGGAGAGGAGCCTTTAACATAATCAACTCTGCCTTCAACATGTGTTGCAGCGCTTGAGCCAGTGACATGTTGATATTAGTGAATTATCTTTTAGGCGCAACCTCTTTATTTTGATGCCCTTGTCTCTATTGAGCATGTGTAGGATTAGAGATCAGGATTGCTCTTACGTGTTGATCGTGGTTGTCCTGGTTACGACCTTTTTTACTGTACGCAACATCAGAATCTTTCTTCCCGATGAGAGGTTGTTTCCATGTACTCGAGGATTCACCCCATTGGATTTTACCGCTTTTGATGTCAGCTTCGACTCTTTCGCCAGTCAGTATTAGCTCGGTGAACCCGACCGAGGAGCTTCCGATTAGGTGTTTGAAGAAAGGTCCTGTCAAAGTTCCCATGAAGATCTCAATTAGCTCCCTATCAGTTAAAGAGGGTTGCACCCTACCAGCCAGATCTCTGCATCTTTGGGCGTATCCTTCGAAGCTCTCGTTGGAACCCATGGTCATGTTCTGCAATTGCACACGAGTTGGTGCAAGATCATCATTGTATTGGTACTTCTTGTAGAAAGCAGCAGCTAAATTGTCCCAGGTGCGGATGCGAGAACTCTCTAATTGATAGAACCATTCAAGTTGAGTCCCTACTAGGCTCTCTTGGAAGAAATGGATCCAAAGCTTCAGATCAATTGTGTATGGTTGAATCTTGCGGACATAAGACTTTAAGTGCATCTTAGGGAAAGAGACTCCATCGTACATGGAAAAGGTAGGGATTTTGAACTTTGGAGGGATGACCAATCCAGAAACCAAACCCATGTCTCCTAAATCCAAGCCAGGTATCTGATGAATTTCCATAGCAACGAAGTGATCCTCTAACTGTTTGTACATGTCATCAGCGGGAGGATATTGTTCCTCAGAGTAGTCAGCTTCGACTTCATCAATCTCCATACTATTGTCTTCTTCATGGCTATCCCCCCTGTTGGATGGAGTTGGAAGATCTAGAACTCCCTTGACTGTTCCTTTAAGTATTCTTCCCAAGTTTAGGAAGCCTAATGACTTCTTGGACATTTTCTTCTTGTCTTTGAGAAGAAGAGTCTTCAGGTCCTCTTGCCCCTTAGCCAAATCGAGGAACATTTGTTTAAATTGAGAGTTTTGAGCTTGGATATCTTTCATCATTTATTCCATATCCATCTTACTGAAATAAACAGTAGGAAGATAAGGAGGCTTGTATGGTAGAAACCTGTCATGATATGATGCATGATATGTGGATGCATGTTTTCAAGGATCTTACGGGGTAAACACAAGAAAATGTTAAAAGTTGAACTTTGATCAACAGCTTTGATCGGAGAACTTTTTATCGGTGGATGTCCTTCCACGAGAATTAAGCTCACCATGTCGAGTGGGTCATAGCCTTTGACTGAAGTTGTTGTACTTGATCTTTGACGGCATTTGGTTAGAGGAAAATAAATCCTCTTGTCCCTTGATAAATGTCTGGTTCAATGTAACCCTACATCAAAGGCCTCGAGATCCTTGAAATGGTTATTGAAAATGCTATAGTATGGTGTCATAATGTTATGTACAAGTATGCAAAGTAAGCAAGTTGTTATGTACAAATAATCATATACACACAAAACAGACAAGTCCTTAGGTTTAGGCTTGTATGGAGTTTGTAGGTGATTACCCTCTTGAAGTTTAGTTGGCTCAACCTATCCTAGTAATAGTAATCGAGTTCTAAAGGGTCTCAATATCATTGATTTGTCTTCTCGGGAATTGTTTCAGCGCAAGCCTCTTTCACGGTGACCGAAATTGTTAGAACAAAGTTTGAATCTACAACCCTAAGTTTAAGTTTTGATGATAACAAAATGAAAAGATATATTAATTATGTGATTCATGTAAGAACTATTTGCTACCTAAATATTACTCTCTGTTTTACAGAAACTCTAATGGGTATCAGCATAAGGACATCATAATCAGCATCAGAATATTGGATATCAACATCAGCATCAGAAGATGCTATATCAGATACCATAATTAGAAGAACAACTCACGCTTATGCTGAAGCTTGATGAACAGATCTGCGCTCAACACTCTTAACTCTGATAAAGACAACAACAGTTCATCAGCACTTAAGCAGCGTCAGAATGAGCCAAAGCCAGAACACGCCTTAGTTGCAACGGTACTGTGCATTCAAGATGAGTTATTACCAACGGCATCATTCCAGACAAGATCTGCTTAATGAGGAAAGATTATTATTGGCATTGAAACAGAATTATGGCTCCAACGTTCATCAATTTCAATGCTATATAAACAAGTCAATGAAGATTGAATTGGCTAATGCTCTACATCAATTTACACGCCTAAAAGCTAATCATCATCTTCCTTACTCTCAGTTTGCTAAAAGCTCCATAATTCCTTACTCAATTATTTTAGCAATCTAGTTTCCATAAGCTTAAGTTGTGTAGTATCACAGTTGTGATAAACAGTTTTGTAGAAAACATTCACACACCTAGATTTCAATTCTCTGTAAGAAAGTGATTCCTTGACAAACCGGTTTGTGGTTTGCATCAAGAAGGCTTTAGCAGTTGTTAAAGAAGATTGTAATATTCAGTTGAATATAGTGGATTAAGACCTCGTTGGAGAGAGGCGAAATCACCTTGACGGGTGGACTGGAGTAGTTTGAGATCAAACGAACCAGGATAAAAATATCGTGTTCATTGCATTGATTTTCAGTTTTACAATTCAACCCCCCTTCTTGTGTTTTTCACTTCTTCAATTGGCATCAGAGCACCTGGTTTTGAGCTAAAACACTTAATCGTGTCAGTACAAGATCCAGCATCAGAAAAACACAATGGCAGGAACTTATTCACACACCAGCAATGACAACAATGAAGACATAGACAGATTCAGCGGCAAACCTCCAGTCTTTGATGGAGAAAATTTTGATTACTGGAAAGACAGAATTGAAAGCTTCTTTCTGGCACATGATATTGATCTGTGGGACATGGTGACAGATGGATACACGCACCCTGTGAATGCAAGCGGTCAGAAGATTGATAGGAAAGCCATGACTGACCAACAAAAGCGTGACTTCAAAAATCACCACAAGGCCAGAACCATCCTTCTCAACGCCATCTCCTATGCTGAATATGAAAAGATCTCTAACAGAGACACAACAAAGAACATGTTTGACTCACTCAGAATGACGCATGAGGGCAACGTTCAGGTCAAAGAAACTAAAGCTCTTGCGCTCATTCAGAAGTATGAGGCATTTAAAATGGAAGAAAGTGAATCCATTGAAACAATGTTCTCAAGATTCCAAATTCTGGTGGCTGGTCTCAAGGTTCTGGACAAAGGATACTCTACTGCTGATCACGTCAAGAAGATCATCAGAAGCTTACCAAAGCAGTGGAGGCCAATGGTTACAACTCTGAAGCTAGCAAAAGATCTCAACAAAATTTCTCTGGAGGAACTTATCAGCTCCCTCAGAAGTCATGAGATTGAGCTAGAAGCTGATGAGCCTCAGAAGCAAGGTAAGCCTTTAGCATTAAAATGTAACAAAAAATATGAGACTAAAGTTCTGCAGGCAGTAGAAGAAACATCTGATGGATCCTCATCAGAAGAAGACGAACTCTCCATCCTCTTCAGAAGAGTGAATCAACTGTGGAAGCAGAGGCAAAGGAAGTTCAGGAATCCCAGAAGATCCGATCAGAACGAGTCTTCTTCCAGATAGAAGGATAGATTCTTCCTCTGGATACAGAAGATCTAAAGGCTCCTCATGAAGCAGAAAGCCAAACACCAAGGACATCATCTGCTATGAGTGCAATGAGCAAGGACACTACAAGAGTGACTGCCCAAAGCTTCAGAGGGAAAAGCCCAAAAAGAAGTTTGGAAGAGAAAAGAAGAAAAGTCTCATGGCTACATGGGATGACTCTGACTCGTCTGAAGCTGACTCAGAATCAGATGATGAGAGAGCCAACATAGCTCTCATGGCCAACATTTCAGAAGATAGTGAAGCTTCTGAATCAGACTCAGAATCAGATACTGAAGAGGTATTTCCTGACTTTGCTGTTAATTTTACCAAGGCTGAACTTGCTGAAAGCCTTAACGAAATTCTAGAAAGGTACCAGCAGATTAGAGTTAAATTCAGAAACCTGAAAAGGAATCTTGAATCTGACTCTGATAAGACTGAGAGTCTTAAATTGGAAAATTCTGAGCTGAGAAATAAAATTTCAAAATTAGAAAATACTTTACAAAACTCTCAGAAGGAACCAATTTCTGAAACTCCCAGCAGCGCTGATGAGATCATCAAGGAGTATGATCACAGTTTCCAGAAGTTCCTTGCTAAAAGCATAGATAGAAGCAAAATGGCTTCAATGATCTATGGAGTTAGCAGAAACGGCAGGAAGGGAATAGGATACCAAGGTAAGGTTCCTACACCAAAGAATGTCATGGATTTAACCATTAAACACACTCCTCTGAACTCACAATTTGTGTATGGTCACACACATGATATTAAATACACTAGCAATAAGTATTCTGTGAAACCAAAATTCAACCAGAGTTTTGGTAAATCTAACAAATCAGGACCCAAGAAAATCTGGGTACCTAAGGATAAAATAATACATGTTGCAGATATCTTTAGCAGCAAATCAGAAATACCAGTCATGGTACCTGGACTCTGGCTGCTCGTGACACATGACGGGAAGAAGGCATATGTTCCAAAGTCTGGAACTTAAGCCTGGAGGCCACGTTGGCTTTGGAGGCAATCAGAGGGGAAAGATAATTGGCTCTGGAACTGTAGGTAATGGAAATCTTCCCTCTATTAATAATGTTCTGCTAGTAGATGGATTAATGCATAATATGTTATCCATAAGTCAATTAAGTGATAACGGTTATGATATAATCTTTAATCAAAAATCATGTAAAGCTGTTAGTCAGAAAGACGGGACTATCCTGTTTAATGGAAAGAGGAAAAACAACATCTATAAAATCAAACTTTCTGAACTGAAAAGTCAGAATGTAAAGTGTCTTCTGTCTGTTAACAACGAGCAGTGGATCTGGCACAGAAGATTGGGGCATGTTAGTATGAGAAGAATATCTCAGATTAACAAACTCAATCTGGTCATAGGACTTCCTAATTTGAAGTTCAATTCAGATGCTCTGTGTGAAGCATGTCAGAAAGGCAAGTTTGCAAAACCTTCTTTTAAATCTAAAAATGTTGTTTCTACCTCTAAGCCATTAGAACTTCTGCATATTGACTTATTTGGACCAGTTAAAACTGCTTCAATCAGTGGCAAGAAGTATGGGTTAGTAATCGTAGATGACTATAGCAGATGGACATGGGTAAAGTTCTTAAGACACAAGGACGAGTCACACTCTGTGTTTGTTACCTTCTGTAACCAAGTTCAGAATGAAAAGGATCTTAGAATCGTTAAAGTCAGAAGTGATCATGGTGGAGAGTTTGAAAACAAAGATTTTGAGTCATTCTTTAATGACAGAGGCATTCTGCATGATTTCTCTTGTCCTAGAACTCCCCAACAAAATGGAGTTGTAGAACGAAAGAACAGAACATTGCAAGAAATGGCAAGAACCATGATCAATGAGATAAACATTGCTAAGATCTTCTGGGCAGAGGCAATAAACACAGCGTGCTACATTCAGAATAGAATCTCAATAAGACCTATTATGGAAAAGACTCCATATGAATTGTGGAAGAACAGAAAGCCCAACATTTCATATTTTCATCCATTTGGATGTACTTGTTTTATGTTAAATACAAAGAATTATTTGAACAAGTTTGACTCTAAAGCACAGAAGTGTATTATGTTAGGATACTCTGAACGCTCAAGAGGGTACAGAGTATACAATATAGAAACACAGATTGTGGAAGAATCAATCAGTGTTCGTTTTGATGATAAGCTTGACTCTGCAAAGTCAAAGCAGAATGAAGTTTTTGCAGGTATGGAAATTGAATTTACAGGTTCTAAAGACAAGTCATCAGAAGCTCTCAACACAGACACTCCTTCAACATCTGAAAGGAGCACTGCTAGCAATCCTACAACAGCTGCTGATCAACCTCAGAAGAGATTACCCAGAAGCAGCTTGGATCACCCAGAAGAAACTATCTTAGGAAGAAAAGAAGATCTAATCAGAATAAGAGCAAGCTTCAGAAACTCTGAAGAAACCCTCATGGGACTTGTGTCTCTGATTGAACCTTCTTCTATTGATGAAGCACTTCTGGACAACGACTAGATTCTAGCAATGCAAGAAGAGCTGAATCAATTCACCAGAAATGACGTATGGGATATGATTCCCAGACCAAAAGGATTCAACGTCATTGGAACAAGATGGGTGTTCAGAAACAAGCTAAATGAACAAGGTGAAGTCATCAGAAACAAGGCACGACTGGTAGCACAAGGTTATAGTCAGCAAGAGGGGATAGACTATACAGAAACCTTTGCCCCAGTCGCCAGGTTAGAATCTATCAGACTTTTAATTTCATTTGCTGTTAATAGAGGCATCACTCTGTATCAAATGGATGTCAAGAGTGCATTCTTAAATGGTTATATAGAAGAAGAGGTTTATGTGCACCAACCCCCTGGTTTTGAAAATACAAAACATCTAGAACATGTTTTCAAACTAAAGAAGTCACTATATGGTCTGAAACAAGCTCTCAGAGCTTGGTATGAAAGATTAAGTAACTTTCTGTTAGAAAATGAATTCACCAGAGGGAAGGTGGACACTACCTTATTCTATAAGTCAGTTAAGAATGACATCTTAGTCTGTCAAATTTATGTTGATGATATTATTTTTGGATCTACTAATCCTTCTCTTGGAAGAAAATTTGCTAAGTGTATGCAGGCAGAATTTGAGATGAGCCTCATGGGGAAACTGAAATTCTTTCTAGGAATTCAGATCAATCAAACTCCAGAGGGAACTTACATTCATCAGAGCAAATATATCAGAGATCTTATGAAGAAATTTGACCTCTCAGAATGTAAGCCATCAAAGATTCCAATGCATCCCACGTGCATTCTGGAAAGAGAAGAGGTAAGCAAAAAGGTAGAACAGAAGGTCTACAGAGGTATGATTGGTTCTCTCCTTTATCTGACAACTTCAAGACCTGATATCTTATTCAGCGTATGTATTTGTACTAGATTCCAATCAGATCCTAGAGAATCTCACTTAACAACTGTTAAGCGAATTTTCAAGTATCTGAAAGGTACTACTAATCTGGGTTTATTTTATAGAAAATCTAGTGATTACAGCTTAGTAGGCTACTGCGATGCTGACTTTGCTGGAGACACAGTAGAGCGTAAAAGTACTTCTGGAAGCTGCCAGTTTCTGGGAGACAATTTGATCTCTTGGTCCAGCAAAAGGCAATCCACAATTGTGCTATCAACAACAGAAGCTGAGTACATAGCAGCAGCAGGATGTAGCACACAAATGCTCTGGATGAAAATTCAGCTTGAAGACTTCCAGATTTTTGAGAGTAACATCCCTATACTCTGTGACAATACTTTTCCTATTTGCTTAAGTAAGAATCCCATTTTACATTCTAGAGCTAAGCATATAGAAATAAAACATCACTTCATTAGGGACTACATTCAGAAAGGAATTTTGAACTTAAAATTTATTGATACAGACCATCAATGGGCTGATATCTTCACTAAACCCCTTTCTGAAGATAGATTCAATTTCATTCTGAAACATCTCAGCATGAAAATCTGCCCAGAGTGAAAATGTTTTAATTCCATATATTATCTTTCAGAGTGTATCTGTTTTACTGTGAACTTATGATCAATCTCTTTTCAGAAAGATAGAACATGCAGATTGTATCAGATGCTATTCTTAAAGTTCTGAGCGTTTCAGCTTAAGGATAGACGTGTTGCTCACTAAATCAAACAAGTGTCATCCAATCATCAGCAAATCTCTGAAGCAGAACGCGTGCATGCTTCTGAGAAGGCAAAACGCTGATTGGGTGCATTGAGACACATGTCTGGTAACCGTTTCAAGTATCTTTCTCAAATCCCCCAAAATCAGCAAGCATTAAATGAAAGTAATCATGTTTTAAAAACGTAATCATGATTTTATTTCTCTTTCTCGAAACTGTTTACTCTTTCAAAAAGTATTTTGAAATCTATTTAAGCACTTTAACTTCTCACATTAATCCTTTACCGTTTCTCATAATCTCTCAAATATTTTATGCATTTTCTCTATGTTCATCTCTTTCGAACTTAAACCCATTTTCTCAGTTTTCTCAGAAAAACCTTAAGTGTGAACATGGCAACCTCCAGCAATGCTTCTGCAGGTTCTCAGAAGAAGGCTTCCTCTGAACAGTACCAAGTTCCCTTCAGAACACTCCTTACACCAGTGAAGAATCTGGAAGTGCTGTCTGAACTAATTGTTGACTTCAACGGTCTGAAAGAAAATGGATTTGACTTGACAAAAGAAGTTAGGGCACAGAAATGGGAAAGATATTTTGACAGGTTGGTTGGACCAATGTTCCCAGCTTTGGTCAAGGAGTTCTGGATTCATGCGTCCTCATCAACGCATCAAGTCACCTCATACATAATGGGAAAGAAGATTGTGATCACTGAGGATCACATAGCAAAATTGATTGGTTACAGTGGCGGTGGTGTCCGCTGTATTGATATGGCTGAAAGATGCTCTGACGTTGGTGTCATAGCAGAACAGATTTTCACCCTTGGGGTGCCCAGCAGCAAAATCAGAGACTTAAAGGATCACCACAGAGTTTGGGCGAAGATCATTCTGGGGTGTTTTAATCACAGGAAGCCAACAAGTTCCCCTGATTATATAAATATAGATCAGCAGTTTCTGATCTACTTTATTAATCAGAAGGTAAAAATCAACTTGGCTCATCTTCTGTTTAATCACCTCAGGACTAGCGTCAAGGAGACCAGGGAAGAAAAAAGAACCAAGAGGGATTGGATACCCTTTGGGAGGTTAATATCAGATATTCTGACTGAGAATAGGCTGATAGAGCACCTTATAGAAGCTCAGGAGTTTAGTACTATTGAATCAACTATTGGCAAGCCTCTGAACGCGAAGAATCTGAAGAAAATGAAACTGATAGAGAATATCAGAAAGGAGCCCAGCATTACTCCTCTTGCTGACATCACCAGCAGAAGAGTCCCTCTGGACGACTTTCCATTATTTTCTGAGATAGAATCAAAACCAGTGGTGGTTCTCAGATACTTGGACGCGTGCAAGGCTGATGGTACAGATCCCAAGCTGAATATCAAAAATCTGCACCAACCTCAACCAGAAGTTACACTGAAGAAGACGAAGAAAAGGAAGGCCACTTCAGAAGGATCATCCCAGCAGACCCCCAAGAAAAGAGGTAATTTATCTGCTGCATCTGTTTTAAATTCTTCTGTTATTCCAACATTAATCCTAACTCCAGCTTCACATGAAATTCCAATCCCCATACCAACTATAGATGAAACCGAACCAGAAGATGACCCTTCTGAGTCACTGACTCTCAGAAGACCCCGCACCAAACATCCAAAACCCACAACTTCAACAACATCAGAACTTGACAAAGTTCTGTCTGACATTGATCAACGTGTTTCTGATCACATCTCAAATAATCCAAACACTGAACCAGAAATTGTCCACTCTCCTCAACCAGAACAACCTCTCTCACCCATACCAGAAGAACCACAAATTCCTGAACAACCAGAAATTCCTCCTCCTTCTCCACAACCAGCAATTCCTTCTCCCTCTCCTCAACCAGAAATTCATCCACCATCACCTCAACCATCACCTCCTCAACATGAGGTTCATCATTCTGAAACTCCATCTCCTGAACCTCATTCTCCTCAATCCTCTGAGCCACAACCTCTGGCAATTCAGCTGCCATGTGGAACAACTGTAACCATGGCCCAGCTGCCATCCTCGCTAGAAACTACCCCTCCAAATACTCCAAAAACTCCCAACAGTCCAATTATTATTTCCGACTCTCCCACTCAATCTCCCAAACAAACATCTCCCAAACAAACTACAGATGACCCCAGCAGGACCTTCATCGATTTAACAATCCTTGACCGTCTTGTTGATCTCAAACATAAAATAGCCATTCCAAAACCAAAACAGCCAGATGTTGGCTATGGCATTGTGAATTTTGAAACAGGTTTGCAGCAGTGGATTGCTTCTCTGAAGCAAGTCTGTCCTGGAATGATTGATCCTGCTGCCTCAGACCAGCTCTGGTCATGTTTCAGAATTTGGGTACGCGCTGAAGCCCTCAAGTTGCAAGATATCAACTATGAGCAGGCACAACAGAAATTCAGCAAGCTGCTGAAGGAAGTTGAAAGTCAGCGGCCACAGGAAGACGTGCTCCTTCTGGATAGTGAGCCATGGTCTGAGAAGCGTCCAGCTTCAAAAGTGCAGCCAGAAGAAGATCAGACAACTCAAGCTGAAGTTAGTCAAGCTGAAGATGTTGTAGAAAGCTCTCAGAAGCTTCCTGCTTCTGATGTTTCTCAAGTTGCCTTGGACAGGCAGACTCTGGAAGAGCTGAAGCTGAATGATATTCGTCTGCAGCAAAGAATGGATGAAAATGATCAGAAGATGAAGGAAAGGATGGATGTGCAAGACAGCAAGATAGATACAGTAGTCAGCATGGTGCACAAGCAGACTGAAACTGCTGATCATATTAAGGCAATGCTGGAGACTCTGTTCACACGCTTTCCTCCCCAACCTTAGTTTTTCATTCATGATATTTTCAATGTTTTTCTTTGCATATCTTTTGTACTGTTTTGTATGGCTCTGAATATTTTAATATAACAAGTTTTTCTGCTCTGATCGTTTTAGCACATCACGTACACTTTTTGATTGCTGACAAAAAAGGGGGAGAACAAGAATGATATTTTTCAATAACGGATTACTGAGACAAAAAGTCTCAAACATTCTAACTCTGATATACTTGAATATGTTTTCTGTTTTTGCATAAGTCTACAGGTACAAGAATGCTTTCTGATACACTAAAGACCAAAGCCCTAATACTCTGATCCAAAGCAAAGCTCTGATATTCTGATCTGAAGTTCTGATAGTCAAAGCTCTAACATTCTGATGTTCAAGAATTCAATAAAGATCTGATCCTGAAGAACTCTTGGAATTAAAAAGGGAAGTAATAAATTCAGGGGGAGTATCTCCGATCCTATCTCTGATATCTCTTTATCCCTTATCTTTGATAACTCCTTACTTAATTCTGATGCAACTTATCATTTAGCTATCTCTGATACTTTTTCACGCTATTTTCAATTAAAAAAATCTAGTTTTTGTCTTCATCAAAAAGGGGGAGATTGTTAGAACAAAGTTTGAATCTACTACCCTAAGTTTAAGTTTTGATGATAACAAAATGAAAAGATATATTAATTATGTGATTCATGTAAGAACTATTTGCTACCTAAATATTACTCTCTGTTTTACAGAAACTCTGATGGGTATCAGCATAAGGATATCATAATCAGCATCAGAATATTGGATATCAACATCAGCATCAGAAGATGCTATATCAGATACCAGAATTAGAAGAACAACTCACGCTTATGCTGAAGCTTGATGAACAGATCTGTGCTTAACACTCTGAACTCTGATAAAGACAACAACAGTTCATCAGCACTTAAGCAGCGTCAGAATGAGCCCAAGCCAGAACACGCCTTAGTTGCAACGGTATTGTGCATTCAAGATGAGTTATTACCAACGGTATCATTCCAGACAAGATCTGCTTAATAAGGAAAGATTATTATTGGCATTGAAACAGAATTATGGCTCCAACGTTCATCAATTTCAATGCTATATAAACAAGTCAATGAAGATTGAATTGGCTAATGCTCTACATCAATTTACACACCTAAAAGCTAATCATCATCTTCCTTACTCTCAGTTTGCTAAAAGATCCATAATTCCTTACTCAATTATTTTAGCAATCTAGTTTCCATAAGCTTAAGTTGTGTAGTATCACAGTTGTGATAAACAGTTTTGTAGAAAACATTCACACACCTAGATTTCAATTCTCTGTAAGAAAGTGATTCCTTGACAAACCGGTTTGTGGTTTGCATCAAGAAGGCTTTAGCAGTTGTTAAAGCAGATTATAATATTCAGTTGAATATAGTGGATTAAGACCTCGTTGGAGAGAGGCGAAATCACCTTGACGGGTGGACTGGAGTAGTCTGAGATCAAACGAACCAGGATAAAAATATCGTGTTCATTGCATTGATTTTCAAATTTACAATTCAACCCCCCTTCTTGTGTTTTTCACTTCTTCAGAAATATCCTGAAAATCAAACCTCAATGAGTGTAGTATCGAGTATCTACCAACTTCTGACTGCACCAAAGTCGGTCATCTCACTACGTCCTAATGGCCAAGTTGGTCA